>JAPDSC010068420.1:6169-32504 GCA_026290005.1 Latrodectus geometricus
TAGTGAAGAAGCAGAATTCAATAATGTGGAAGGGAATATGAGGTTAAGATAAATTATCTAAATCATTTCATACGCAAACAAATTTTTTTTATGCCTAACATGGATATGAACTTTATCATAATTAGAAGTTTCTGCAATTTCTTATTGAAATGTCTTATCTAAAGATTATTGATTGAAAATTGTAGGGATTTTAGCTGACACTTCAGGTTCCGAAATGACAGTTGACTTTAATGTACAAGGGAATATATATATATATATATATATATATATATGAATTATATATGAATGTAACTGTATACAGAGTGAAACAGTACAACGGTTACAGACTTTTCTATGTAAATAGAGTGGAACTAGTTGATAGGAAATCATAAAGCAATGTAGGGCTGAAAACAGTTTATTGCCTCAATTGTTACAACAAAAAATACAAGAAAGAAAGCACATGATGACAAAACATTTATTTTTAATACTGCAAAAAGACTACGAAATATTTAACTAAGACTCATTTCAGATACAAGAAAATACAAGAAAGAAAGCACATGAGTACAAAGATGAGAAAACATTTATTTTTAGTACTGCAAAAAGGCAACGAAATATTTAACTCTGGCTCATTACAGTGTTGATATTTGCTTGCGACGTATGACGGAAGACCACTAAATACTGAACTGCTACCTTCGGAGTTATCATTTCACTTGGAGGACATTGCGACCACGAATTTCCTAGTCAACCAGGCCACCACGGTTTGCTCTGTGTCTTTGTTATTGCACAAACATGTTTCCCTGTACTTAGCCCTGAGTTGGGCTCTACCAATTAGACAGAAGCAGCCGGATGGGAGTTTTGCAATTTAGAAACAGGGACAAGCCGAAGACTCCCCAATACTTAGCCTACCACCCACAGTGGTATCATGCACATTGCGACTATGACCTATTTAACGTGCCCCAGCCACCTTTAGTGAACATAATGGATCTTCGGTTAAGATGGGATTTGAACTCAATACCTCTGGATAATGGTGACAACGCCTCAACCAACATGACCACCAATACCATGCTTTGAGTCTTCTATATCACACCACTAATCCGTTTCCAACCATCAGTGCTATGCAATTTCTTATCATCTAGGTGTAATTTATTGTTCCTGAAAGTTTACAACCACTGCATATATACTGCTATATATATTTGCGCATACGTGATGGTAACTAAAATGGAATTCTTTCACTATTAAGTTTCAATATGGAGAAAGACTTTTCATAAAAATGATAAATTTTAAGCACATTGACTGTTGTAAGTTCGAACATATCCTTCAGTAATTATTAGATTATTATTGTAATGAAACAACTTCAAAATTGTAAAAACAAAAAATGAAATTTATGGATAAAATTTATATTAAATTAAAAATTTATAATCCATTAAAGATAAACTTCTTAATATGTTGTACAATAAAAGTATCTATTTTTATAAGAAATAACGCAAAATGCCATTAGTAAATCATAAAAAGTTAATTCCAAAAATTTTAATCGTTGGTAATTATTCGAAAGTCATAGTTTCCTTCAAAAAGTTTTTCTTTTCTGAATTTAAATCAGGACATTTGTTTAAGCAAGTGCGTGCATTATTCAGATTGCATTTGTTCCTAGACTTATGCATTATCGAGTACGAAATCAATACAAGGAGGAGGGCAGGTGGTTGTTTCGAAGAGATTGCTTGGAAACATGAATAAGTGAACAATACGTAAGACACAGCAATTGCAGAGTCTTCTTGATTTTGTTTTATCATGTTAATGATTCGAGAGTATTATAGCAAACAAGGGATAAGTTTTAAAACAAATAGATTTTCAATGCCTTCTTCTCTGTTTAATTTTCTCTTGAGTTTTAACTTCATAGAGAATTTGCCATTAGAATCCTAAAAAGGGATTTATTTTCAAATGTACTAAAATGTGTAGATATATAGAATAGAGAAATTTTAAAGTTTAAGCATATGATTAATATTTTTTAAAGGAATTGCTTATTTTATTCTTGGATTAACTATAGATATAAGTTGGTAGATATAGATGTAATTTGATTTTTAGTAGATAATTTTACACTGACTATTTTTATCAGATTTTGAAAGTAATACAAAACCAAAAAGAATTGACCCTGAAAGAATCTAAAACCAACACTTTCCTTTTCCTCTGGTGGTTGCACGAAATATTACTATGTTTTAAAATTTAAATTTCAGAGAAATATTTGTTACTTAATATTTATAAAAATTACTTACTTACAGGAAGAACAATATATAATCACTGTAATTTATCTTCAAAAATGATTGAACATCTTTTTAATGGTTAAAGTTTTCATAAATTAATGTCCATGTTATTGGTATTTCGAGGACCAGAGTGACATCTGGTAGATATACCAGAAAAATCTTACTTCACGTATGTTCATTTATCTGAAAATTTGGGTAAGGTTTAGATAAGGGTACCCATTTGTTTCGCCAAAAATCTGGCAATAACTGTGATAAAATTTAATTTCTTGCAACCCTGGTATTTTCAGTGACGTAGTTTTAGGGTTGCTATTTTTTATAAACATTTTGGCGCATATCTTGGCACCAAAAAATAGCCTAAAAATCAAGAAGTACTTTACTGTAAACTTTGCTCACAAATTTCATTAAGAGGTGTTGCGTAAAGAATCGAAATTAAAATAAGAAAATCCAGCCACTTTAAATGAAGTTATTCTTTCGATTTTCATAGTCAGGGAGTCCTACATAATTCAAACAAATCTACAAAGTACTTCTAAAAAGTGACAAATTAAACAAATTAATTGTAAATTTATATGACTAGATGGGAAATAAAGATGCAAAACGTTGGTTTTGTGGTAAAAAGATTACGCCTACTTTTTAAATTGCATCTACGCACTCAATTGGAGTCAAATCTTGTGTGAAAACAATATATAGTAGTTATGAAAGAATGTCTTGAAGAAAGATCGAATATTTATATCTTTCCAAATAAGACAAGAATATACAACCTATCATGATACCATGCCACATGAAATATTGCTGTCAAATTTAGCATAGTTTTTCACACATGTGCAGTTTATGCTTTTGAATATATCTTCACGAAAAATGGTTTCTTTATTGAACTAATTAGAGATGAGGAAACATTGTACAACCATGATATGTGGGACAACATTACGAATTCCAGACAGGTAATTAATATAATTTGTTAGCTTCGACAAATTCAGGTTGTCTTGTTCTGTGATTTCAGGTGACAGCATACAAGATTCTATTGTGAAACTGGTATTTAAGTTTCTGATTGCCACCTGTTATGCCAAATAGTTTATTTAAAACTCAAGTTTTGTAAGCACTTTTGATTTATGAGTGCCTTGTAGAATATTGCTGTTGGTAAAACCAAACATCAATGCTTTTTTTTCATTTAGATTATTTAATAGTTTAAAGAAGTAAAGCATATCCGTCAATTTGAAGTTTATTAAATGACTCATGATGGATGACCCTACGCAATCAGCAGCTGTTATAAAGAAGTCCTATGAGAAAGCAGGGAAAAATACAAAAACATAGATACAGAGCCATCTGCCGGTATCGTCTCTGTTTTACTTCTTGTGTTTTATTTTGTAATTTCAGACGCATTTGTATATTGTTTCATATATTTTGATAAGTTTTATTCCAGACATCTTTCGCTGATACAGTTACAAACTTTGTATGTTTTTTTTTTTTTTTTACATTTTTACCACTGTTCACTTTTCGTCAAAACTTACGATAGCATTTTTAATAATAAGATTTTTTAAAGGAAATAATGAATACTGCAGTAAATAGAATGAAGTATTAAATAAAATTTATGATTAATGAGAATGTTTAAGACAACAGAAATTTAAAATAAATT
Source organism: Latrodectus geometricus (assembly GCA_026290005.1). Classification (NCBI taxonomy): domain Eukaryota; kingdom Metazoa; phylum Arthropoda; class Arachnida; order Araneae; family Theridiidae; genus Latrodectus; species Latrodectus geometricus. The sequence goes on from JAPDSC010068420.1 coordinate 10,034, forward strand.
TCCAACTTTAATTAAATTTTATTCTATTTAGAGTAAATTAAGCAGAATGAAAGGTGAATGACACATTCTAATATAGTTCTTATTAATGTACGTAAACAAGAAGTGAGTGTACTATAATTACAGTTTAATGGGAGTTAAAAGTACGTGACAATTTTCTCAATACAAAATAACTCTCTAAGAACAGGAAGCAAAAATTTTATTTTATGTATGCAGAATTTCTAACAATTTCTCTCAAAAAGTGACTATATAATGATCATTTATACTTCTAAATTTCAAGACAAGGAATTAAAATAAAAATCCTTCATATTGTTGTAGTTTAACTCACATTATTTAAAAAAACATTATTATTGTAATATAAGATAAATAATATTGTCAAAACTCAACTCAAGCTAATATTTAGAAGAAACTATATATATATATATCTGTGTGTGGGAAATAAATGTTTGCAACATTAGTGTTTGATAGAAATAATTTGATGTGAATATTTATAAAAATAACTTATAAATTAGACTTCAGATAGTATAATAACAATATTTTTCGCATATATATGTTGGCAATTAGAAATTTGGAGCAACATTTAAACATTTTTGTCGATAATATTGCTATAAATATAACTCAAGCTAATATTTAGAAGAAACTATACTTATATATATGTAATTTCTCCGTCTCACACACACAGATGATGTGTAAATGATAATAATTCAATGCGAAGAATTGTAAAAAAAATATAAATAACACTTCTGATAGTATAATAACGATGTTTTTCACATTAGCAATTAGAAATTCGGATAAACATTTTAATCGATGAAAATATACTATACAAAATATATTTCTGTAAAATTTATAAATTATGTAAATGTCTTGTGTAGAACATGTTTCTAATTTTAAACTGAAATTATAAATATTCCATTTAATATTCAGCAACGGTTTAAAAGATATAATAATTTTGACGGATCTAATTATTTCAGGTGTAGCTTTTATCCTATTATCTCGAAGATCTAGTAAGATTTTAAAACAGCCGAGCTATGCATTCCGGAAGGCCATTCTATAAGTAAATAGGAAACCATAAAGATATACATTCAATAAGCACAAGCGCAACGTACATCTTCCGTTGTTTGTTCGAGACTGAGGTCTAAGTCCTGATCATCGAAGAGAAGAAAATTTTCACTCGGAAAATCTCTACCTTGTACTCAGTTTACAATAAGTCTTGATAGAATAAATTAAACATGAAACATTTATTAATTTAAATGGTTTTCTTCCCCAATTATTTTGTGGTTGTGTTTATTTATTGATTTCAAATATTATTTCGCATGAAATGCAGAATGTTATCTATAAGAAAATTATTTTCAAATGTAATTAGTATGATTAAAATTCTTGCTTTTAGAAAAATGAAAAAAATCGAGAAGTCAGTTTCATTGTACCAAAATCAAGAAGTTCAATTAGGAAGTAATAAATAATAAGTAAGGAAGTAAAAACTAAGAAGTAATAAATAATACACGGAAAATAGTTTTCAACAAACAAATTGAAAAATAAAATACTTAGTAAAAATATGCTACATGTATGTTTAAGTAATTCAAAATAATAAATGTTTAACATATAAAAATAAATGCATTTTTTATTGGTAAAATTATGTGTGTACAATTATTGTAAAGCAAAAAACAAAGGATTCAATTTTCTATAAATATAAAATTATAAATTGATTCTTACTGACATATATAGCTATAATTTATTTATTCTAATAATTTTGTGCATTTTTATAATCAGGGATTTTTAAAATGTGTATTATAAAGATGATAGAAATAGGAAATTAACCTCATTCATGTTAAACCCAGAAATAGAACTATTGTGTTCACAAACGAGATACTTCATTAAGTTTTCTAGTAAAAAAACCAAGATTACTAAAAATTATAGAGATGAATTTCTATCCCCTTCCAGATAATGAATGAGTTTGTTTTGTAGGAAAAAGCGTGTGTGAATTTGCTTATCAGAATAATTATGATAAGCAAGATCATATGATATTATTTTATATTTATGATATCAGATCAACATATATTTTTATATGATAATCTGATACCATAAATAATAGATATATAATTATATATTTTTTAAATTATGCTTAATGCTTTTTTTTGAAATATGTAACAGGAAAATTTTTACTTTGTAGACAGTATTTATTCAAAACGTTTCTGTATATTTTAAAATATCGTAATTAATTTAAAAATAAGAGCAATTTATTTATAAGATATACTAATGAATAAGCTTTTTAAAATACAGGTTATGCTGCTGTGGGATAAACAAATAATAGAATGAAAATAAAATTCGTTTAATATCGCAAAATTTAAAAATCTTTGACCACACAAGTAATACGTTGAATTTAATCTTTAAAAAATTAAAGATCATTATGATAATTTACAATAAACTTATTACAATAGATTCATTTTTTATAGAAAACAGGATGTGGCAGTGACTTCCCAATACAAAAATTAAAAAAGAACAGCTTTGTTTTCCAATGAAATAATTCTTCTTGAGGTTATCTCAAGGGAATGTGTAACAATGCCATTTTCCATGTTCATCCATTGTAAAAAGATAGCTAGATGTATTGTTGAGATGCTAAGAAGCAACACAATACCATTTTGTTCTTTGTTGAATAGAAAAAAAAAGTGCGGAAAGACCAATAAAACATTCTGACACTTTTTTTTTTGTGACTGGAAACTGCTGCTGAAGAAGTGTTAGCCATCCTCTGTCAGGAGCATCCCAGAGGAAAAGGACTTAAGAAAAATACAGATAAAAAGAATCCATTGTAAGTAAAAAAAAAGAAAAACAAGAAAAATGATTCTTGCGGAAAACTGCAGTGGCATCGGGGGTAGGGGTTGAGACTCTTAGTGCTAATCAAACCAGGAGTGCATTTGGTGTCGTGGTGGAGTTGGGGTACTTCTTCTATCCCATTACTATTCTACTCGGTCGTATGGTTAGACACAGAATTGGCTTTTACTCTTCCCAGAAGACCGTCTAATAGAATTTATCCTATTGGACATGTGATTACAAGTTGCTCAAGAAATCTATTACTTATTAAATAATTTTCTGGAACTATTTCAAAGACGTATAAAAGTCGCGCAGTGGAATGTCTCAGTGAAATTGTATATGAAAATTGGAGTTATGTGGTTTCCGTTCGCACAAACAAATATCTCATGTTTATTCATTAAAACAGAATTGTCATTTTAATGAAAAATATAGAAAATAAAAAAGTGTGGTATTTGTATCCTGTAATATATACATAACTAGATGTGTAATATAAACATAACTAGTTATGTATGTATTGTAATATATACATAACTAAATAGAAATTCATATAATATTTTAATTCCTTAAGAACGGTAATTTCTAATAATGAAATATTTTGTGGAAAGAGCATTGCTTTAAAAATTCCGTTTAAAAAAATAGCTTAAATATTTAATATTTCATAGAATTACCACGCCAGAACCAATGCAACTCTAAGTGCAACAAGAAATGATACATAAATTGCATTATGATAAATGTTGAATCTATGTCGCAAATGAAAAGGCATATAATTAAGATCTAGCTCAAAAATAAAATCATATATAAATGTTAAAAATAAATATACATTTACGAATTTACTTTCATTTATGTCGAGACCTCTCTCTGTATAAAACTAATATTGTGTTATAAAGAATATTACAACAACAAAACATTAAATTGATTAAAAATGGAAAATTTTGAATTTATATTTTGCTAATAACATTAATAACAGAAAATCATATGTCATATAATACTCTCAAAATCAGAATCATCAGTATCCGAATTTAAAATATTTATGAAATTCCTAACTAAAATCATCATCTAAAATATCTCACCCAAGCTGTAAAAAATTCTTTTTAAAAATAGTTTTCTTAATAAAATAAAAGATTAATCAATTTATACAGATTTTAAAGAAGCAAGTAAGTAGGACATTTAATCAAATAAACCATTTAAACAACATTTTAATGACATTTAAAATAATGCGAATATCGTATAAAATGTCTGCGAGATTATTTCTTGGCATTATACTTCATATATATATATATATATATATATATAAACAGGTTGAAATTATAAATTGTTTTTACAAATTAAGAGGGGGGGGATAGTTCTCATCCAGACAAGCAATAATTACATAGGAACATAGGGTTGCATTCCACTCTAAGAAGAAAACAGGAATTCAAATCTGAATTTACAATAGTGTTGGGTAAGCAGATGAATATTATGAAAATAATGCCGGGGTGGCCTGGTTGGTTAGGCTGTCGTTCTCGTTACCGAAAGGATGTGATTTCGAATCCCGGCTTAGCCGAGGAATCGTCGTGTTCACTAGAAGCGACTGGGGAAGGTAAAATCTGTCGGGTCGCAATATCCTCCATGTTCCCATCACAAATTAATACCTTTGGAGGTGGTTGGAGCCAGACTTTGGGTCTTGGTTTCAATCTCTAAATTGGAAGATTCTGATGGTGCTGCCATCAATGAGCCAAAAGTCGTACTTCCATCTTCTTATGAGGGTGCTCTATTCAAAATTAAAAGACTCTCTCTCTCTCTGATTTCCTTCGCCTAGTTTCTGACAGGCGGGCTTGGTGTTGCCTAGTGTCATCAGAAACAACAACAACATAATATCAAACGTTTTATAATCAAATTTATTGTTTGGTAAAAACCTCGCAGCAAATGCTCAAAATGTCGAGCACGTGTGTCGTTGCATAGTTGACACCAGGGAAGGTATGAGTGGCGCAACCTCTCGTAGATTCCTGGTGTCGTTAATTTTGCCCACGGCAAAAAACGATTCTAGCCCCCAGATCTTCAGCTGAGTCCACAAGTGGCTCATAATAAAGATTCACACACTAAAGGTTTCATTTGTCTCCAGAAGAAAATTTCCAGTGGGTTGAGGTCTGGTGAGAGAGGAGGCCAAGCCACAAATCCGCTACGTCCAATCTAACTCGTGGTATAGCATTCACGAGACGATGACACGAGATATTTTCGGACTATGTTATCCAGATAATACTTGAAGCAATGATGTTGCGCCACTTTTAAAGAATGTCTACTCTGACTGGCTTTCTCCATTAACCAATAAGACCAAAATGCTGCTTCTTTTTTGTGGAAATTTGCATAAGTAAATTCGTGATAGATTCTTGATGCGTTTCTACTCTTCCCTTTTCTGCCTTCCAGAGTGAAATATGATAATATGATCCTATGTAACTACTGCTTGTATGGATGGGTACTAGCGCCCCTCTTAATTTGTAAAAACAATTTAGAATCATATATATATATATATATATATATATATATATATATATAGATATATATATATATTCCATAAGTTGAAATATTTACAAACTGCATCCACGCATATCTCCTACAGAGCAAGAGAAATATCTCAAATTTCTAGAAATAAAATTAATAGCTAGTTTTCATGTTAAGGATTATTTAAACATTAATAAAAGCAAATAATGTGCATTTGTATTGCAATTTATTAGAAATGAAAAAAAAAACTCAGGTTTGCGCACGAACTTAAAGAGGAAATTAACAATTTGTGGCAGATATTTATTTCAGGCACAATTTATGTTTGCAAGCAATATAAACAAATGAAAAAAATAATGTGCTTAATTTTCAATTTATGACTGACTCTATTAATATAACATTCCTCATTATGTTTAAATTTTTTCATTGTCTCTTTTCGTTTCTAAAATATAAATTTTTCATGATTTTAAAGTAACCTTTCTCATCAAAAAGAACATGTGATAACAATATGAAAATATTTTTGTTTTAATCGTATTCAAAATAAGCAATTCAATAAAGAAAATGAAATCAAAAATAAAAGCATTTCAAATTAAGAAATAACTCAATTATGATAAATGAACAATTATTTTCTTCAAAATGAATCTTTTCTCACAAGGTTACGCAGGATCCAAGTTGTTGTTATCTTTTGTCAGCCAGGCTGGTATGGGGTATAGGTGCTCACTTTTCTAACTGAACAGTAATTTGGTGTAGAGTCCAAATTCCACACATTTATAGGGTAGGCAGTGATTCACAACCCATTCATACAAGGATAGGATAAAGACAGAAGAGAGAAAGTTCATCTATGTCCGGACCGGGACTCGAATCCAGAACCACCCCATCCAGTCATACACGCTGACCGCTGAAGTATTACAATTTTTATTTTGATAAAGTTTTTAAATTCATCGATTGTTTTTCACCAGCTTTCCAAAAAGTAAGATATTAAATATTAATTATTTATGTTTAATTTTTGTATGAGTTATTTATGTTTTATTGATACGATGTATTTTTAAAAAAATAATTTATATAAAGAGAAAATATTACCTATTTGAAATAAAAAAAAATTAAGAAAGCAAATTAATGAGCAATGCCCTCTGATTTAAAGTAGTTTTAATATGTAGTTATATAATTTCATAAAATCGTTACTCAGTTTTTCCAATATTAATTTATCTTAATATCATCTATCATAACTAGTATAAAACTCTTCATAACTAAACACTTATAAAACACAAATTCAAAAATATTAAATTTTAGAAGTTACTGTATTCAGTAATAAATATATTTAACCTTAATCAAAACTTAATTGATTAACACCTAATATTGCTAACTATCTAAATATTAGTTAACTAATAAATGATTTATAGTAACAATTCCATAATGAAAAACATCCTTAAAAATACTATAAGTTATTCAAAATAACGGAATATTAAATTGTTGCATTTATTGAAAACAAGATTTTAACAGAAGTATTTAATATATATCAACTTACAAAAATAATTCAAGTTAATTCAGAAATAGTTCGGGATAATCTTAATAACACCTTCATCACATAAAACTTCCATGAAAAAGGAATGCGATGAGTGATTCGAAATAATAGAATTTTAACGAGAAAAATGCAGTTTTTGCAATTTTAGCAGATGAAATGTGATCCGAAATCGAGATTCGATTCATAGAAAACTCATTCTCCCAGAAACTACTATTTTTAGAAATGAAGAAAGGCTAAAATACACCAGTTCACTTTTACATTTTTTTTCTTTTTTTGGTTTCGTGGCTTGAGGATGATTTCACTTATAGATTTCCTATCAGACAAAATGCTTCGACTGAAGAATTTTTTTGGTGACTAAGGAACTTTCACAAATTCAATAATTTGCTGAAAGAATCGTTTCTTTCTCTTTTCCTTTTATTCTTCAATTAAATCTATATAAATAGTTTAACAAAATATTATTTTGTCTTCTCATTAAGAAATGCTTGTTATCTTAACGTTTTTAATTTTATTTTAAGCTTTTAATAATTTTAGATACAAATTTTAGTATTTACTTATAAACGTTATTAATTTTCAAATTATTTGGCAAGAAGAAAAAATATTTCCATGTAATTATTATAATTTCAAGTGTAACCAAATTGAAAAATTGAACTGAACAAAATAAGCATAAAAAGGATGTTTAGTTACATTAATTTTAATGTTTACATAACTTTTTAAATTTACTTTCCATTATTAAATTTTTCAAAACTTTTTATGTTTTTATTTCATTTTAATAAGTTTTGTTTATATTTTTCAAATAAAATTTACTAATTTTGAAATTAAACTTAATAATTTAATACAAAAAAATAATCTATTAACTTATTAGTTTAAGAATCAAATTTCGAGAAAAATTATAATGACTAATTTACTAATGTAATAATTAATATTACAACAACTCATATATATATTAATAAAAATGCAATAAAATATTAATATATTATAAAATAATACATTTATGCTTAATTGGTTGTTATTTTTTTATTTAAAATCACTTACGATTTTTCGTTAGCAGTAATGGAAATTAGAAAATGAATATTTTTAAGTCTTTTATTGTATAAAAGATATAAATCAAAATTTATAATTTATAAAGTGCCAATAAAATTGAAAATATGGTGTAAAATTTTAGATTATAAAAAAAATACTATATTAATACAAAACTGTAACCATGTTTAACAATATAAATCATATAGCACGTGTTATAGTAATGCATAACACACTAATTTTAATGAAATTCTAGCTGTGTTAAAATATTCATAAACTTTAATTTCATTGATTTCACCTTTTTAATCATACACAAGACTTATTTCATAACTTTTATTTGAAAATGCATAACAAAATATAACAAATATCCATGTCTAACATAAGAACCGAAAGTATGATTTTTTAATTGAAAACCATGAGCATTAATCATTCGTAAACTATAGCTCTGTTGAGGTATATATTAACTTTAACACAACGTTATAGACAGCATAACACTTTGAATTTATTTTATAGGAAAATTTAATATCCAGTGAATTATATAACTGCCTTCTACAAGGTGTTAGATAAATAGTGGCTCTAATTCACCCGTCGCAAGGCATAAAACCTGGAAAATTCCTATGAACATCACTGACAGACACGAATGTGGAAGAGAACCACTTACCCCCCTTTAATTAACAGTAGCTGAGATCGAACGCAGAAATTTGCGTTCTGAAAAACGCTTTTTTACCACCAAGCCACGGAGATTCTACGTATTGAAAATACAAGCTTAGAAATAAAGAGCTCAAATATGTGAATATATTTGAAGAAAAGTTCATGTTAAAGAGTACCATGTATAATGTGCTAAATGCGATTTTTTTTAATCAAAATAAGTTTCTTAATATATAAATGAAATATACAAAAATTTTAATCATATTTTGCAATGGAGTCTTCAGTTATAAAGTTTTTACCAAAATAAAGCTACGCATTTAAAATGTGTATTATTTTTACAGAAGCTTTTATTAACTATATGAGAAAAAGCTAGAACGTTTTATTTTATATATATATATATAAGACAAGTAATCTTGTCATTATTACAATTTAAATAATTTAAGAAGTAAATTATTTCAGAGATATAAAATTAATCTGTGATAGTGAAAAATTTGGCAAATATAACAAGTCGGTAAATTGTATGAAACTTGGAAAACATACTTCAAATATTCTTAAGATATTATTTCTTGCTTTGAATACTTCTTCATAAAAGATGATTTACTTTAGTAACCTTAGGTGTTAAACATCTTTATTATTATCATATTAATATTTTCATTTCATTGATTTGTGTACGTGTGTGAAAAATGTTATTATATACTTATATTTTTAAGCGCTTGAATTTTTGAGGGTTGTTTGGTTAAGAACGACATCATTTTCGTCTGAAAAATATTGATTTCGATTACGTGTCAATTCGAAAAGTGTTAATGGAGTCGATATCTAACCGATTTAATTATGCTTTAAGGACATATGCACAGTAAAATTTATCTACTGTTCAGGGTCACTTGGCATGTAGAAGAGATTTGGTAAAAGTTTACTAAGAACTGAGAGCCCGAAAACTTGATTGGACCCCGGTTGCTTATAGCTTTCGCTATCGTTCGTAGTGATCGAAATTGTCGGACCATAGAGATCACCCATTATTCGCAGTTCGGAGTTAAAGGTCACATGTTCAATTCCAGGTTCTATTGAACAACAGTAAATGGAAGTTGAGCCTGTGCCTCCATTATTTCATAACTGCCCAGGTAAATGCTTGGGAGTTTTCCAACTTCCCTCTCTTATGTCTTGTGAATACGCTCTACTAACAATGAAAAGTTCCAAATAAGTAAGAGAATGTATAAAGTGATTATAATTTTCATATAACGGAAAACATTTCGAAAACAAAAAATGACACTCAATAAGAAATTGAATTATCATAAAATGATACACTAAAATATGCAGTTAATTTCATGCGAACAGTTAATATCTTTATTATATCAATTGAAGAGCTTTTACACTCAAAATAAAGAAATATATATACGTTAAAAACGAAAGCATTTAGATATAAATTAAACTATGAACTAGTTTTCAGCCATCGTACGGAATAATAAAAAAACATCTTATTTTCCTTTTTTATTTCTTTTTCTTTTTCTAAGAAGAATGTTTAAGCTGAAGAAGATAGAGCAGTGGACGTGGAACATCACAAAGCACTTTTGAAATTAGATTAGAAGAAAGGAAATCGGTGAAGGAAAAATGTTGAAATTGTTAAAGGCTTCGTTTCGTCTTGAACGGAAACAGGATTTTCCTGAAGTGTGGTCTCTAAAAAGTGAAACATTTTTGGCACATTTTATTGGCGACTAACGTAGATTCCAGAACGATTTGAAATTCATTCTATGTCTTCTGTCGAAGCCTATATTTGTGAAATAGTTAAGTTCTAGAAATGCAAACTTATAAAGAAATATCTTAAAATTTATGAAACAAACGAACATCTAATATATAATTAATCATATAAAATTATTTATAATTACATAGAACTATATTATATTAATTTATGAATACTAAAAATAATTCAAATTTGATTTTTTTTCTTCCAGGCAAAACTGAAATGCCTCTTTAAAAAAGAATAATTTTAAAGGTAATCGTTCTAAATTATATAAATATTATTGCAGTATTTTCATAAAAGATCGTTTTACCTTACGAAATAAAAAAATAATCAAAAGAAAAATAAATATATCGATGTATTTTATATAATCTGAGTTGGTATATACTTATTTTACTAGAATACACCGTTTATATGAAAAATTTGGTTGATAATGGGTTTCATATTTTCTTTTTTCCATGGTAAAACGTTTTTGAATATTACAATAGAGATAATTTTTCTCTATTGAGATGAATTAGATGAACTAATTTTCATTGTTTTTATTCAAATTTGAAGAAAAATCTAATTGTATGATTAGAATGTGGTTTTCAATACACTTTAATCCCTATAAAGAAATAGTCATTCTAATTAATGTATTAAAATAATTCGTTTATTTATTTATTAATATTTGGCATATTCACCTTTTCTAGTAACATTGCTATAAAATAATGTTCATTTAGTTTGAAAGAAACGGTAAGAAACAAACATTTATATAAATTATTTTATTCAAAATTAAACGAACAAAAATATTTAGTTTGTGTCCCTCAGATAAATTATCAAAGTCACCAATGGAATTTATAATATGTTGTGAAAAATATAACTTTCTTAAAATTAGCAAGTCTGAAGAAATATTAATTATATTACTCTTGTTTCATAGCAAACTATACAAATGATTTTTACCAATTTATTAGCATAAAGGCAAGGTAAGGAAAGTCTGTTTTTGAATGGAATTTAAAAAAAAAAACTTAAGCGAATTCTTAAGAGTGGAACTACTTTGATATATACCTCCTCCCCCCAAATCGGAAATTTGGCGACTTTTTTCTCACCAAGCAAAATACCTATTTTTGGTGCCTTTTTTTCTCGCCAAGATGGATTCTCGCTAAATACAAATAATTAATAACAAAAAAAAAATGGTACAAAATACAAGAAAATACTAAATTTGACAACAGCAAAAACCTAAAAGCTGAAACAACCTAAATTGGCAACATCAAAATAAGAAAAAGCAACCCTAAAAAGTCAGTAGGAAGTACCAGATTTGGCGCTTAATTTTTTTTGGGGGGGGGTATATCAAAGTTGTTCCTTAAGGTGTTAAAATTATATAGATAAAGCTAATAAGCATTTCGCACTATGACATTTATTAAATATTCGATTATTTTATCATGATAACTCATTGTTACCAATATAGTTATTACAATATGTATTTATCTTACTTATGTCAACCAAGAAAATTCTATAGTAAATTTCTAAAGTGCATCAGTTAACTCCTGAGCTTAAAAGGTAGCAAACTAATATACAAGAAAATACCTTGTATCAAATGGCGAACTTAAAGCTTATTGGTATTAATGTGTAAATAGTTTCGGTTAGATCAGGTGTCGAACTCACATCCTCCGGCAGTAAGAATAGCATATTTCCACTAAAGATGGTCATGTTCCATTTTACTTTGAAAAATGAACAAAACATCTTTAGCTTAAAGAAGTACTAGTTAAAAGCAACCGCTTTGCTGCATTCGATTTGAACCTTTTACACTTTGTTCAATAAATTTATGTTTTACTCCTGCATTATTGCATGTCTATTGTCTTTAGATTTCACCAGGTGAAAACGTGTTCCTGGATTTCAGGAATTCCCTTAATAAAAGAATTGAAAAGGTAAGAACACAATTAATATAACAAGAAAACGAATCAAAACATATTAGATATTTTTTGTCAGCTGGATAATCAAATAAAAAAAAAACCCAAACAATTGGGAAAATACTCCATCCCAAAGTTGAAGTTTAAAGCTGAAAACATGAATTTGTATTTAACACATAAAATATGCATTTGTTGCAAAATTATTTATAAACAGCATCACAAAATAATGTTTTGTTTCACAAAATGAATTTTTGTGTACTGGTAAATTAAAAGCAAATCAAATAAAAAGTCTAATGTTCGCAAACACCTTTCATTTAAGAACGGAACAACTTTGATATACCCCCCCCCCAAAAAAAAAAATTACGCGCCAAATCTGGCACTCCCTACGAACTTTTTAGGGTTGCTGTTTCTCATTTTGGTGTTACCAATTTAGGTTTTTTCAGCTTTTAGGTTTTTGCTGTTGCCAAATTTAGTATTTTCTTGCAATTTGTACCATTTTCTGAGTTTTTTTTTTTTTTAAGTTTTTTATGTATTAATTATTTGTATTAAGCGAGAATCCATCTTGGCGAGTAAAAAAAAAAGTGCTAAAAACAGGTGTTATGGTTGGTGAAGAGAAAAAGTCGCCAAATTTCCGATTTGGGGGAGTATATCAAAGTAGTTCCTTAAGATCTTATTTAACATTGAAATCAAGATTCACACTATTTATATTCAATATGTTTCCAACCGATGACTAAAAGGAAAGGTTGAAAAAGAATTCGTTGAAGAAGGCGAAAATAATAATTTTCAAAAATAAATAAAATAAAATAAATAAATAAAACTTTAGTAAATATTTCTTTATTTTTTAAAGTTTAACTATGAGAATATAAAACGAAAGTTGCATTAAATGTGTAAGTATATTTCCCTATGGTAATGCATTGACAACAATAATTTAAATAATGCTTCAAGATCCGATATCGTAACAGTAATATAAAATTCTGGCTGTAATAAAAGTGATACGAAATGGGGGAACTTCATTACCATTCCTAATAAGAAATATTAATTCTTCGTTTCCTTATGTGAAAAAAGATAAGAAAGTTGAATTTAATCATCTTTACAACAGACAGTGAGATGCTCTTTTAAATGCCAAGAATTTTGAATTTTTATGGAACCGGTAAGACTCATGGTGTGTATCACATAAGTAATAAAGGAATCATTCATCATATGTTATGTATTTACTCATTAAACATTCACAAATACAAAAGAATTACCCTAACTTCAAAAAGACAAGCAAATAAATAATGATTTTCCATGAGTCAGACCCTAAGTCCACTCTACCTAGAACCAAGTACCCTGTGTTTGTTATTATGTTTCTGACCGTTCCTATAATATTTAGGGTCACTCACCATTATTCACTAGGACATAAATCAATTTAATGGACATTATGAACCATACATCATTTGTACTAGTAGAATGAGTTAGAAAAATAAACGTATTTCGCTGAATATGTTGGATGTATCGCATATACTAAATATTTCAAGATAACGCCTATTGCATCTTAAATATACATAAGAATAGTTTTCTTCAAATAAGAAAGATAAATGGATAACTAAATAAAATATATTTGATACATTATTCTCAATAAATATATGAACAGTTTCGTAAGTGTGGTAGTAAAAGTATTCAAATTTTGTCTGATAAATAAATTTACCAGGGTAACAATTTATATTTTTAATGCCTTTTAATTATAAAAATTATTCTTTATTGTATATCTTAGCACATTATAAATATAGAAAACATTAAAAACATTTATAAATATTAACGTGACTAAAAATCTATCATAGATGAAAACAATTTTTGATGCTCTCTTGATGTATTCATTTGAGAAAGCGGTAAGCATTTTTAATATTAAAATAATTAACAATTGTTGACATAAAAATTGATGACAATTATCAGTAAACAGCAATTGCTTTAACTAATACTTTTTTTCCCCGGGTAACAGCCGGGCTGGCAATATGGGATGCGCTGCTCCATTTTTCCAACTGAACCGTAATTTGGTGTTAAGTGTGACTTCTTCAGTACACACATGCCAGAGGTACCTGTTTATAAGGTAGACAACCATTCACAACGCATTTATTCAAGGAAAGGACAAAGACAGGAGTGTGAGAGAGAAAGTACATTCATGCCCAAACCGGGACTCTAACCCAGGACCTCCTCATCTGCAGTCAGGCACGCTGATCACTGGATAGGTTGGGTAGCACATATTTGTTAAATCATTTATATCATAAATTGAGATGTATTGCAACATAGTACATTATGTAATTTTAAATAAAACAACAAAAAGTTTATATTTCTGTTGAAGCACTATTTATAAAGTCAAAAAACTGTGAATTAAAAAAGAATTTTAAAATTATATGATCATATTTTAATATGATATTACAAAGAATAATCCTTGTTCTCTCTCAATCAATCTTTGTTTAATCATGTGATCAAGAGAGAATGTAGCTTCAATGTTTCCTCTAACATATAAGTAATATCATTAGAATAACAGTACAATAATAATTATTTTAATTGATGTTTAAATAGTACATAACTGAAAATTGACTATTGACACCAGTAAATAAACCTGTACCTAATTCCAAGGTCCTAACTGTACCTATTTCCAAAGAGCCTTACCAGCTTAATAGTAGATTGTAGGACTTTTATTTATAAAAAATAATACACAAAATATAATTATAGTTTTATTTAACGTTGTTATACATTATTTTGCAACATTTCTATTAATATGTTTTCAGATTCTTGATAATTATAAGATATGAAAAAGATGATAATATAATAATCATAATGTTAATATTGCATTAAATACATTTAACATAAGGGTAGTTGTTTTGTAGTTCAATGAAATTCATAATTGTATCTAAACTTGAGAATTAATACCAAACTTGGAGAAATTGTTTGATATTTACAAAAATAAAATCTTTATTCATAGACATTCTAGGACAAAAAGATCTTTGTTTTCATAAATGTTCAAAAACAATTTACAATCCACCTGTTTAGATTTGTATGGTTATCAGGAATTACACACTACTTTATTTTATTTGGCTATCGATGCATGATTGTTAAAAATTATCTTCTTCCAGAAAAACTTCCAGTTTTCACTGGATGTGACTAAATACCAGGATACGTTAATGGACAAGAAGTTAAGTAGTGTACTGAATTATCTTCTTTTTCAAATGCGCAATCTTTGGAATCAGATGAGTGGAATCTATGGAAAGTATTGTATTCCAGCTAGTTAAATTAAAGGAATAAATTAGAATAATTTTTTTACACTAATCTGTATTTTAAGTGTGACACAAAACTAAATTTAATTACATTTTGGAACCACCACATTATTTCAAATAATAATTATTATATTTTATTAAAAGTATTTAGTGTTAAGTTCTAGTATGAAGTCTACTGTATTTTTTAAAAATTATCGTTATTTATTTCAAGTTAAGTACGTTAAGGAAATATCTCAGTACAATGTTTAAATTATTTCAAACTATTCCATTATAGTGATACCAAATGGTTCTCAAAATAAAATTTACATACAATATAATACTTAAAAAAATACAGTATTATATTTAATTAACTATAAACAGTGTATTGGATTATCTTCTTTTTCAAATCTTTGGAATCAGATGTGTGGAAACTAGGGAAAGTATTCAATTCCAACTAGTTTAAGTTAAAGGAATAAATTAGAATACATTTTTTAATCTATATTTTAAGTGTGACACAAAATTAAATTTAATTACATTTTGGAACCACAATATATTAAATAATAATTATTATATTTTATTAAAAATATTTAGTGATAAATTCTAGTTTGAATTCTACTGTGTAAAATTTGTTTTAAAAATTATCGTTATTTATGTGAAGTTAAGTACATTAAGGTAATATCTCAGTGTTTAAATTCTTTCAAACTATTCCATTACAGTGATAACAAACGGTTCTCAAAAAAAAAATAATTACGTACAATATAACACTTGAAAAAATAGTATTATATTTAATTAACTCGACACAAATATTAATAAATAAATTTAGATTTATAAATAAATACAATTCTCTTCTGGAAATTATAAGCGAACAGTTTTCATTTAGCGAAAAATAAAAGTTTACAATTAAATATACAACATAAAACTTATTTATCAACAAATTCTTAAAATTATTAAAAATGTTAACAATATTAGTTATGTAATAAAGCATTCTCTTTCAAAAAAGAGTGAATCTTTGGAAAACAACAATGTCTCTTCACATACTTAATTACACAAGTTTATCGAAACATTTCTTGCAAGTTTTTAGGAATAAAAAGGGGCTAAAAAGCTACTAAATTCTGTCAAATGAATGGAAGCATTAAAAGAGAAATCGTCAGCAGTATTCCAGACTTACGTTTTGGTAAACAGAATAAATGGTTGTCATGGAAACAAGAGATGCTGAAGGGAGTCACTTTTCCGTCACCCATAGCAACGTAGGAACCATTTGTTTTATCTAGTAATGGAGGAAAACTGAAATTCTAGAAATTCTACAAGTCCTTGACACACAGTGTTTTCTTCCAAAATCTATGAAATTCCGTATATATATATATATTTATCGCCCATTTATGTTGAACTACGGTATTTTTTATGCCTCGTTTAAATACGTAAACACTTTATAATGAAATTGAACAAAATGCACTTCCCATAGTGCCAAATATAAACGTTTACATAAGTAAGCAATGTAATGTACTATTCCACCAACCAAAGCACAAATTTGAAGTACTTCATTTTTAAAAATATACAAATAAAATTTGAAAAATAAAATTTAATATTAAAATAAAATCTCACAAATCACTTTGGGAACAATATAAAATAATTCATAAGTATATTATTGCTTTAAAAAAAAGCCCGTTTTAATAATAGACGACATTAGTTGTGACGTCATATTGTTTCCAAACATTTGCTGTTAAGCGTCATTTATCATTGAAACTGCCATGACTTAGGTGATAGATTTTTAAATTGTTATTTTTGAAATTGATATTCATTATTTAAGGATAACGTGTTTGTTAAAACTTTTAACCTTTTGTTTGCTTAACCTTTGATTCTCGCCAAATTGTAGTCACAGTTAATCACCAAGCTGGGCTTATTTCCAATCGTATTCTGGTTGCAACAGAAAAATTTATTGTTCTGTGCCAACAAAAATCACCAATAAAATCGATAGCCAAACAAAAATCTCCAAGTTTGTCAAAAAGGCACTCAAATACAATATTAAACAAATGTTTACATTGTATTTGTTTGGAAACATGACGTCACACTAATGTCGTCAATTGTTTTATTGTTGGTAACAATCATTATTCACTTATAAAAGTTATAATTTAAAACAACTTCGTTTTCATAATATATCACTCACTATCTATTTCTATTATTTTTCTTATAATGAAACTTATTTATATTTATTTTTTTATTATTCCTGTATTCCTAATAAATGCATTGAAAAAAATATGTACGTTATTTGAGTACCTACTAATAACAAGCTTAAAAATTCTGTTATCTTATGTAATAATAGAAATAATTTATTTGTGAAGATCACAATGTTTCTTCGTATTGCAATCATAAAAAGATCAATTAATATTTTCTAAAAATAGCACCTATTGTTACCCAATATGCCGCGTAAAAGGAAACTGATTACCCAATTATCAGAATATTTATTGTAAGGAGCTTTTGTGACAGTCACAAAAATAGAATCTAATACACGAAAAAACATATATTGGTAAAATAATAAATAAACCTGATGATAACAACCAAACATATAACATTGAAATATCTCAATTTACTTATAAAAAAAAAACAATTTTAAGTTGAGATTAAAACATTTTAAGGACTTAATTTTAGCACTTTAGCTTAGAAGATGATTAAGAATGCTTGCAAAATTAAGAAATAATGGTATTTTTAAATATAAATTATTTAACGTTAATTTGAGATTATATATATATATATATATATCTCAAATGAAGGTATAACAGTTCATTTCTGCTTATTATTCTTTAAAATTTATATAGATGAAATGAAAATGCCTTTCCATTTTCACTTGAAAAACTGTGTTCTTTTTTCCTATTCTTATTCCCAAAAATTTTTTTCAATTTTTCTGGATTTAATTTGTTTAATTCTTAAGGAAATTTTTATATTAGATGGATTATTTAAAGGACAACAGAAATTATTCATTCTAAATTCTTGTGAAATAAATCATCAAATCCTTATTGGAAACTTTCTCGATTATATATATATAAATATTAATTATAATATATAAATATATATATATATGCCCTTTAAAACTATTTCGAATCAAATGATATTTTGAGATCACACTAGTAATTTTAGACAATTATCCCTATTTATTGCATTCTAGGTCCTATTTTTGTAGGCCCAAAATAGAATAATGAACTTTTTGGCTTAATACCAAGATTTTTAGAGTCCAATTTAAAAAATTGCGGAAAATTTCACCCAATATATACATTATTATCTTCCCTTTTTCTATAGAATGGATGAGATTGGAATAATTGCATTGAGAAATGGATTCGTAAATAGACTTTCTTTCGAAAGAAAAAAGGAAGTTCATGTTTGAGGTTTATGTTCCGGAAATATGTCAGCTGTAGGGGTCAATGACATTCCATAAAAACCTATTTTGCTAAGAATGTCGTTTAATATCCTGTTTCTGCTCCTACTTTTATGGTCGCTTCCTAATCCGACCTAAAAAGGCATACGTATTATACGCGCGATGATACTGGCTACATTACAAGAATGTAACCTTAAGACTAAAGATAAAAATATTAAATCGATAATGAGACTGTTTAAAAACATATTCTATTTTTTCTAGTTATTTTATACATATTTTTTAATAATTTAAAATAATATATTTTAATAGAAATGTCGGTTTTCTTATTTAATAGTATTTTTCAAAATGTATCTAAATTAATAGGTTTAAAGTAATAAAGTTTCATGAAAATATTTTTCTTAAAAAATATTTAAATGTTAAATCACATTTTAAATATAAGTTTCACATGGAAGGTAGCTGTAGTTTTAACCGCTACACCCTTCCCCTACACCACCGAAGACCGTCTCGGCAAGTTGGTGTAACATGGACAGTACTACAGGACAGTTTTTAGACTGTCCTGTAGTTTTATTAAAAAGCTGTTTTGGAGGTCTGCCTCTTTTCCTTAAAAGAACCACAGGAGAATGGTTTTGAGAAACGTTCTGCTAAGGTGTTAGTGCCGAAGCATTATATACACCTAAGTGTTCATCAGATTTGTCACAAATAGCTATTACAAAAGTAGTACATGATTTTTGGAATAACACGATGTAAGGTCCATCTTTTCTAGACATAAATTTTGCACTTTTATTTTGGCTAGCTTTACGGGTTTAACCCAAACTAAGTTATTGGGTTTATGATCATAATTTGATTTAGCTGATATATCTGCATATGATTTTCGACGATCTCGAATTTTTTCGATATTTTCTTTAATTTATGACATATATTTTTCAAACATTTTAAATAAGGGGTAAATTCTGGCACAAAATTATCATTATGGATAACAGTACGCAGATCAGAACTTACTATAGTTCGTAATTCTCTGGCAAAGTTTAGATAAGCTGTCGTACAACCAGTAGTTTTCCATTTTGCAGTGAATGTAATAGCTGGTCCACAATATGGTTGTTACCTACTATCATTGCCAAACGGGGCTTCAAATCACTATTTTTGCGTTCTACAGGATTGGCCTGTGGATGGTAAACAGGTATGAGACTTTGATTGATGTTCAAAAGAAAGCATAACTGTTGCATTATTGCACTGACAAATTATGTTCCATTGTCACTTATTAGGCGACGCGGTATTCCATACCTTAAAAAGACTTCATTTAGCAATATTAAAGCACATTCGCTGCTCAACTTGTCTAGTGGTTAGCGTACCTGACTACAGATGGGTGGGACCTGGTTTCGAACTCTGGCTCGGGCATGGATGTACTTTTTCTCTCTCTTCCTTGTCTTTGTCCTTTCTTTGTGTGTGAATGGTTGCCTACCCTATAAACGGGTACCTATGGCATGTGCGTACTGAGGAAGTCGGACTCCACACCAAATAATGGTTCAGTTGGAGAAGTGGAACAGCGCACTCCATATTGCCAGACCAGCTGGTATACGACAACAACAACAACAACAAAGCACATTCATTAGCAGTAGCTTGCGTTCATGGAAATAATTCAACCCATTTCGTTGTACTGTATTCAACACTGAAAATCCACTTCATGCCCTCACTCGTTTCTGGTAAGGGTCCCAAAAGGTCAATGGCGATGCTTTCGAAACATTGAGCAGGTACAGGTGTTTGCAATAAACCAGCAGGTTTTTGGTTCGTTACTTTGTATCTGATGCATTCTGCCCAACATTTGACATAATATGAAATATATTTTAGCATTCCAGCTCAGTAATATAGAGATGATATTCGAAAAAAGTACCATCAACTCCATAATGTGCTGTAGTGGAAGCATCATGATGAAGTTTAAGGACTTATTCTCTTTCATGAGAAGGGATAACTAATTGCGCTTCTTCAGCATCAAAGTGCTGTGAGTAACAATATAATATATCTTTATTTAAGAGGTACCCTGTCTCCGTCCAATTCGCAAAGTTTTGTTAATATCTTCCAAGCAATCGATGATCTTCCTTAACTCAAGATCTTTCAATAGTTCCGTTCTGAGTTCATGAACTATTCTGGATGGGACATCAATGACAATAATTCTTAAATCACTAGTTTTTGCATCTTTCTGAGCTTTGCTTTCCATAGGTCTGAAGAGCACGTCGGTTACAACGTGACATTTTCCTTTAAAGTAATCCATCTTCAAATTATACAGTTGAATTTGAAATTCCCATCTGGCTAATCTTCCAGTGATAGATGCTAAAGTCATTAACCTCATTAAAGGTTGGTGGTCAGAGGTACGGTAATAACTGAGCTTTCAATATAGTCTCGAAATTTGTTTAAGACACGACTGCTAAAGCTTCACGTTCTATTGTTGAGTAGTTTTTTTCAGCATAGCTTAAAAGTTAATTGGCCTATTATGTTGGTTGTTCCTTGGCAGGATTTTCATCTTGTAGAAGAACTGCGCCTAAAGCATAACTATTTGCATCTGCTCGAATGATAAAAGGCTTTGTAGGATCAACTTGCTTTAATACTGGTGGAGTTACTAGACATTGCTTTAGAGTTTGAAAGGCTTGTCCTGGTTCTGGTTCAGTCCATTTCCACGCAATATTCTTCTTTATCAAATCGGTAAGGGGTCTAGCGATGTTTGAAAAATTCGTTGGGCACCTGATTGTAACTACTTTATTTGCAAACTTAATAATAATTACATCAACGAGCTAAAACAGAACAGCAGCAACCATAAAAAAGTAATACATAAAAAAGTATAATAGGGAGAACTTCATTGTGTGTGCCTAGCGCCATCTACCTTAGGTTTCACAGGGAAGGTGGCTGTAGTTATAGTAGAAGGTAGATGTAGTAATACTCATTTATAATACGTTTAAATTAATTTAACAACTCTTACATACATTATGCTATTTCTTCTTAATCGTAATTTAATTTATAATAATTTAATTTAAAGAAACTCTTCTGTATTTGAGTTCAGAAGCAACTTAAAATACAATTTTATTTCTTTCTCAGTTTTTCAGACTGAAAATTTATGTAATTATTAATTTTTAGTCATTTCTTTTTGTTTTCAAATAAATTAAACTATTAGCTAAATTCTAGAAATGGTATAAAGGTTAAAATTTCAGTTGCGTATTTATAGAAAATTACATCTTAAATTTAAAATCTCGTTAAAACTTTATACACAAAAAATTGTAAGCAACCATATGCGAGAGATAAATTGATGTATTAAGAGTTAATAGATAAAAATCAAATTGTATGTGCTCTCGTTGCGAGATCTTTACAATATTTATAATCATTGGGTGTTTTCCTTAAAAAAACAAACTACTTTAACTTAATATATATAATTTACTGGACAATCTTTTTTTCATTTAAAGAATTTGACTTTTATTGGATGCTGTTTACTTATTATTATTTATTAAATATTATTTTTCAAGTTATATGCTCTTGATAATATACTTACATAATTTCATACACAAAAAATATTTCAGTTTCCTTCAATTTTTTTTTGGAAATACAAAATTTTTCTTATGCTATTGTATATGAAATTTTATTGTATAGGTTGTATTTTTTCTCTAATAATAATGTTGATTCCTTTTCCACATCATGTGTTTTCATTTTCTTGAAATTCACAGTGAGAAGAAAATATTAGCGCATACCTACATGATATTTTATAGCATATATATATATATATATATATATATATATATATATATA
>JAPDSC010068423.1:22741-47787 GCA_026290005.1 Latrodectus geometricus
TTAATTTCTTCATTATGAAAAAAGCAATTTTTTAGCTTTGGCATAAATTAATTAATACATAAATTATAAGTTTTGCCAAGAAATGGAACTGCAGTTAATATATTTCTCTGTAATAACTATTCAACTGTACCTTCAGTCATTGGATATGAGATTTCCCTTGCATTTTAGTTTGATTTGGTCACCACTCACTCATTAAACTTTTTGCTCGCAGAAGTTATACAATTCTGAATCAAAAAATGCCACACATTCACACTTGAGAAAAAATTAAAGCTAAGAATTGTTGAATTAAAAAGCCAGTAGTATCCATTTAATTGTCAACTGTATAATTAATTATGGAATACGAAGAGCAGCAAATATCATTTGGTGATATTTGCTGCTCTTCGTATTCCACTGATTTTATTCAGAAAAGATGGAAGCCAATTTATGTCTCTTTTCATATACTTTGCGTATTATACATTTAACTAAACTCCTATAGTAAAGTTATAGAAAATAGAAACATATATATTTATCATAATTTTTTTTTATTTTTGTTTATAGATAACATTGCTTTACATATGTATTTTAAATTTTTTAGAAACTTCATATATTTTTTCAATCACTATTTCTCTAGTAAGTTAACATAAATGTAATTGCAGAAACACATAACCACATCCTTTAGTAACACATACTTTGCAAGTGAAAATGCATTTACTTAAATGTATAATTCAAAATAAATACTTTGTACAATTTTCAATGTGTTACAGCTATAGAATTGAAAATTATCCAGTATCATATCTATTTCAATTTTTGCATAACCTTCTAATAATTAAAAATTTTATCTTACAAAAAATTTTTTTTTAAAAATTAAAAAAAAAAGGGTATGCAATATTTTAAGCTTTCATATAGATCTAAAATATTTAATTTCCAATCAAAAGATATTCTAGGAGTTTAATTAAAAAGTTTTCTAGAATTTATGTCAATAAATATCTTTTGTATCCAAAAACCAATATTAATATAAACACAATGTCAGAAAATAATGAATAATTTTTTTTTACAAATGATATATAGTGATATGAAAAAATATTTTTCTTCAATTAAGCATAAAAAATTTATTAAACAAAAAATATCATGAAATATTTACAAGAATGATCAATTACAATAATTAGCAATTTATAAAATAGGAGAAAACTAAATTGCATGATACTGTATTTTAGCATAAAGATTTGCAAACCCATATCATAGAAGTATGATTTAAAAGTAATTTGGCACACTTTTGATGTCTCAAGCATTTTTAAAGTGAAGTATGAGTAGAATTTTTCAGTTATGCCATTTCAGAAAGACTCAAGGAGGTGTATTCTCCATGTTTGTTTTTCAATATGTACATGAGTATTTGTACATATTTAAATTAATATATTATTTAAACTATTTTAATAGTGCCTTCTATAGAAAAGCAAAAATTCTAAATTTTTTAAAATATAGTCTTAAAATATTTTCTTGATTTTAAACAAAAATTATTATGTTTGTTTAAAATAAAGAAAATATATTACAATATTTACATATTTTTCAAATAGTAAAGTTATACGATTTACATATATTTTTATCATAAAACCTTTAATAGAGATAAATCTAAATATTTTATGCTGAATTTTTGGCTATTTGGAGTTAATTCTTTTTCATCCATTTGATCATGAATAAAATAGTGGTTTCATTTTCATTTTACGACTTCTTTTGATTATCTTGTAATATAAATATGAAAATTCTTTAGCAAAATAATATTGTATTATTGATAAAGAATTTTAGATATAATTTTCAATATATATATAGAATATACAATACAGAAACACAATTTGGCAACATGTGATTAACATTTTTATTTCTAAATAAATATACAATATTAATACTAACATACAGGATTAGTAACAGCAATCATAATGAAAATTGAAACAAGCATGAGGTTCATAAAGTATCAAAAAATTTACAAGGAGTGACTTATTAGTCTCTTGGATTGGAAATTGAAAAATCATAAAGTACAAGATTATGACACATCCTGATAAGGGGAAGCAAGGAATATCATTGATAGTGAGTACGCTAAAAGAAAAATATTATGTTTTAAAAATTTTCAGAATAAGTAATAATGCAGCTTATTGTCATAAAGCAGTTTATTTTATAGCCAAAATTTTATGTACTGCGATTGAAACTTAGATTTATTAAGCCTTAAAACATAACTTTACTCTAATATAAATAAAATTATAAACTTTCATTTCAAACTTATTAAATAATTTTAAAGTATAAAATTTAGAAATTTATAAGAGAAACTATTTTATAACTATTAAGTTAAAATAACCATAAGAAACTCCCAAATAAAAATAAAGAAATAAGATGGTTTTAATATTAATAAGATTTCATAAGAAGTAAAATTATAATAAAAACACTTTTTTTTTTGCTCTTGTGATGATAAAAATTTTTTAATTATATTTTGTTTAAAAAAATTTCCTTTTCTTCAATTTACTTACGTAAAACTCAATAGATTACAAACTATTGCAATTAATTAGTTCAAAATTGAAGAAACTTAAATAAATATTATAACAAATAATTATATTAAACAATAAAATATTAATTTAAAACTATTCTATTATAAAACAATGTAGTAAATAATAATAATAAAAACATGTAAACAACTTTTAACAAAAATTTAATTTACTTTTAAAAAAATCAATATCATAAAAAATCAACTTTTAAGCTGTATGATAAAAGTTTTATTTCTATCTTAGAACACAAGGAGCAGTGAAAATTTGATAGTGGAAAATTATGCTAAATTAATGTAATAAGGTTATTTATAATTAACATGTCATATTATGATAATCAAGTTAAAACAAAAACTTTACATCATTAGCAATTTAGTATCGCAATCCAGAAGCTCCAGTGTTGAAACCTTGTCGCACACTTTGAGTCACAGCAGTGGTGGCTGCATTTTGAACATGCTGATTGCGCAGTACTCCAGAGGCCAATTCCTCTTGAGCTTTGGCAAAACTTGCAGTTGTCCCTCTGTACATCCGATGAATCTGAGGAATTTACATTTTTAAAGAAATCAAAAAGCAAAGAAAAGTTATATATATGTATATAAAATTAAATGGTAATAGATTTAAATTTTTAAATGAAATAACACTAGAAAATTTCTAGATTTATTTTCATTAAAAAAAAAAAAAAAATCTTAGTGATGCAGAGCAGTATTACAAAGAAATGTTTTAAAAAAAATTTTTCTTTATTCCTAACACTTTATTTTTACAAAATGGAAAAAGGAAACGCATAGATTTTTTATCTGCATGATTTAATAACTTTAATTATTTGATACTATATAATGGCAACTGAAGCTGGTGTACCTATTGCTTTCTTAAAGGACTTTTTATAAATATTAACATATTGCATTTTGAAGTAAATTTGTTCTAGTCACTAAATACTAAAAAAAAATAAAAAAAGATAAATTCATTTATAAATAGAATAGTTCTCAAATTATTAAGTATAAAAAAACAAACTTTTAGAAATAATTAAGATAGATTTTCAGCAAATGAATTGTATGTAAATAGTTTTGTCATTATGAAATTAATATTTTCAAATCGCTGTAAGAATATTTCTATTTCATTTATTATTCATGTAGAGAAAAGACAGAAGGAAAGTATCCGATATTACCAATCACAAGTGATTAATCAATGAGGTATCATTGAAGGGTCATTATTCTGAGAAGTTTGATATGTTATTTAAAATATATAATTTTTAGTCTTTTCATTTTTCTGTTACTCATGTACATGAATTAATACTAGCGAGAACTTGGATGAAAAAAAAAACAGCAGTAGAAAAGATTCTATATTTTGAGTTTATCATTCAGTAGTTTCTTGAATGCATAATGTTACGCAAAGCTACATTAAACTCTAAAATATCATTTTGAGAGGATAGCCAACCAGAGTTGCAAGTAATAAAACAAAACTACCAGCACAGTTACAAAAAATCTAAAAATAGACACTCAAATATTTAATAGTGTTTTATGCTAGATTAAACAGATACAAAACATGGAAATTGATGCTGAGCTTAGTGGTACACAACTTAGTTCGTTCTTTTCAAGCAATCACCCATAGACAATGCCGATCATCTGAACATTAATTACCTTTCTTAAAATAATAATAAGAAGAAAATTTATTGCCAAATTTCACAATTTCATCATATTGTACGATAATATCTTCTGTTAATATGAAGAGATGGATTGTATGATATATCTCAATGGTAAGATGATCAGCATTTTTTGATCAGATTATAACATGCAAATTATGTGAACAAGCACTCTTTTATATCACAAAAAATCCCATATTTTTATCTGAATAAAAAAATAACAATATTTGCAAACGCACTTAATAAAAAAACGCACTTTCTGTATTGGACAATTTAAATTGTTTTATAAAACTAAAAATTTTACAAAATATCGATCGGCATTGTCTATGGATGATTGCTTGAAACGAATGAACTAAGTTGTGTACCACTATGCTCAGCATCAATTTTCATGTTTTGTAATAAATGTTAAATCCATTAAAAACAGAGAAAGTTCTTAAAAGCTTTATGTTTGGAATATGACAATTTAAACTTCAACTGAATATAATGCAAATAACAGTGATATATAATGAATGAAATTAAAAAAAAAAAAAAAGAATATAAAAATATCTAAACGATTGCGAAAAAAGTTCAAACACATATAATGATTAGAAAAGGAGTTTTCAAATAAAGTTGAAATACGGAGGAAGCTTGTTATGAAATAAGTTCCGAAATTTTAAAAGTAAAATGTTAACAATATGCATCGGATTTGGATTAAAAAAATTATAATCTTGTTATGATTTTTAGCATAGATATCATTTATTATGTTCAATTTCACATCATTTAACAACCAGCAATATAATTTGTAATATGATTTTAAAAAATGTTAGAAATTGTTTCAAATTACTTTGTAATACTTATCGTACTGTATTTTCCTGTATATAATCCGCAGCGATTTTTATTGTGAATAATCCAAAAGATATACTGTTGATAATGTAGTCAAAATAAAAAATACATGATTTGCATTGATGTTTAAAGGAAAGAAATTAATTATTTTCGAATATCGCATTGTTGGTTATATTTTTCTTTTCATATAACGATTTTGTTTATCTTAAATTAATGCGTTTGTCGCCATTGTCTCACAAAGAATTGCAAACCAACACCGACGACACTTCGGTAACATGCCTTAATGAGGTTATTATTTCCATCTATCAAGTCCAACCATTCTTGTAAAATTTTTGTTGCTTTTCATTCATAGAAAAAAATCTTCTCTAGATAATGAGTCATCATTATTGGAGTCATTTTCATCACAAAACCTGCATTTTTTAAATGTGTTTTTTATTGCAGTTTCTGAGATTTTGTTCCACGCTTGCAAGACCCAGTTGGAAACGTTTTCATATGTTGCCTGTTTTAATTTTCCAGGTTTGGTAAAAAAATTTTCTCCCTCAGCAACCAGTGCTCCCATAATTTTCTAACCTTCCATTTGAACGATCTATTAATTCCGACATTTAAAGGTTCTAGTATTTTAGTGAGTCCTGCAGGAATAATAGCAATTTTCGCAAATGCGGATTTTAAGGCATGCTTAACATTTTCATTTAGATGAGCTTTCATAGAGTCCACAATTAAATAAGCTTTAGGATGAAAAAAGGAATTTTCGTCAGATGCTGTATAACCATGAAATCATAATTCCTTCCACTCATCCAGCCTTTTTCATTTACTCTAATTTGAACAACTTAAGGAAAATTTTCTTTCGGAAGCGTCTTTCTTTTAAATATCAGCATAAATGGTAATTTCATACCATTTGCTACACAACATAAAACTACAGTGAATGAAGTTTTTTCATTTCCTGTAGTATTTATAGAAACACTGCTTGTTTGAACATCGACAGTCATGGTAGGTGGTACATCAAAGGACAAGGGTACTTCATCTATATCAAAAATTAAATTCGGAGTAAAATTGTTTCCTTTAATGAATTTTTTACAAAATGTAATGAAGTTATCAGATTTTTTTTGCCAGTCTTCTGGTAGTTTTTGACCAACCGACAAGCGATTACGTACATACAGCCAAGTTTTTCCTTTACATAAACCTGTAACACGAAGTGGGTCCACCAGAGAAGTTTCCAATACACATTTCTTGTGCAATAAGTTAGCTTTCATTTTTATATTTATCGTCGAGACTGCTTTCCCATTTGGGCTCTCGCTTAATATCCACTTATACAATTCATCCTACACTTCAACCCAGTGAGGCTGTCCAGGGAGGTTAGCTCTTTTACATCGGTCGCAGTTTTCAAATTTGGACTAATGCTTTTGCCACAATGGAATAATTGACTTATCGATGCTAAACAATCTTGAAGCTTCCCTATTTCCTATTTCAGCAGCTTTCTCTATAACTTTTAGTTTAAACTCTGCCATGTAACTTACACGTTTTCGCTTAAACATGATGATGTATCAATATTTTTAGGACAAAATTGCTCAAATAAAGACAAAATCCGTAAAAACGAATTCAAGTTCATTCTCGAATGATTTTCGAACAATTGATTTCATTCCGTTCCAGAATAAGGAATTGTGAAGAATTGAAGAATTGTGAGAACTCCTAATTACGTTCAAGAACGAATTTGTCCTTGAATGTAAATGGACAAAACTAATAGCTACAATATGTAAACTAAATCGTTAACTCTTTCCACGCCATCTGTTACCCATTTTACAAAACATAAACAGCATTTTAAAAATTTATAACATAAGTTTTTCTGTTGGAAAATATTTATTATCAGATAATCTGCGGAAGATACAGTAATTGTTTGTTAGTACTTTTATTCACTTACACACACTGCAGTCTTAATGATGTTATAAAATAATAAGAATTCAATACCTTTACAAGCATGTAAAAAGAGATCATAGCATCAATTGCCCACAAAAATCCAATGAATACTGCAATAATTCCTACAGTATAAGTACTGACAGTATGATCACCACCTTGACTCAAAGTTGTAATACCAATTAAAAGACCACTATAAAAAATGACAATAAATAAATACATCTCTCATTTAATACAAGATTAAATACAAAAATAAAGATTATTTTGTATTATATAATAAAATATAAATTCACATCTACTATTGGTATGAATCCTATAATTAGTTTACAAAATAACTAAAATACGAAAGCAATATAATTAGAGAAATATAGATTTGTTACTTTTTAACATACTTTTTTACATATGCATTACTATTCACAAGCTTATTCAAAAATACAATCTAAGTTTTATTAAAACATTTCACTTTTATGGTACATTACAAAAGACTTTTCAGTTTCTTTACATTCATATAAAAAACATTAAAAATTATAATGCTTAGGCAAATAATTAGTTAGATGTATGCATTTGATAATATACATGTTCTATAAATGCCTTAAATACGAGCAATATCTTCACTAGTTGATTGAATTATTGTGTTACGATTATGTTCACACACAATAATTAATATAATTTGCATCTATAATTCAAAAGAGATTCAGAAATGTACACAAAAGGTCATTTTTGTACATACAAAAATACTACTGTTCAGTCACTATTTTAACTTCTTATTTTAGAGAAAATGATATTTTAACAAAAAATATTTCATATTTAAATTTTGAGAGAGACAAATTAAATTTGCATCATTTAATAACATTTTTGTTAAAAACAAAAACAATCTTAAATTTTTTTTAATTAATTTTTCCTTTAACATTGTTTTTCAAAATGAAACACACAAATTTTACATTTTTAAAATTTTAAACAATAGATATTTTATGAATGTAATTAGTAGATTCAGGAATCAATATTCACCATGAAGATTCCATACTATTTAACAAAATGTTTATTGTATACATAATTGGCAATGGACGAATTAAAAATCAACATAGTCTCATGAATATTTAAACTGTAACATTTAATTAAAACAATAAGAAAACAATATTAATACAGCACAGCAACATACTTTAATGCAATAAGTACTCAGGTACTTACAAGGTCAATATCTAGCTTCAGTAAGCTAGCTCTTAATATATTATTCCTGCCACTACAATAATGCCAGCGCCAAAGTGACAGCAAGATTTTAACTGTGCTAGGAAGCAGTGGTGTTGTCGAGCCAGAACGCTTCGGAACGTCGTTCCGGTATTTCCTTTCTGGACAGGAACGCGTTGCGGAACTAAAAATGATTTCTGATAACGAGAATTTACTGATGTATTGAAAAAAAATTAAAAAGAATTGCTGATTTTTTTCTTCTAATTTTTGACAAATTTTTATATGTATTATTATAAACAAGGGTTTGAACCAAACCCGAACCAATACAATGTAATAATAAGATTAATAAGTACTACTGTTAGCAAAATATTCTATGCATGCTACCTTAGTCAAAGTGTCGGTTAAAAAGTGTTAGGCAGGCCGCACATTGAGGCAGCATGCCTCCAACGCACACCTATCGCTTTCCTTCCTTGTTGCTACCCGCGAGATACAAGTTGAAAAGTATCACATACTAAAGCGATGGCAGGAAGATCTCACGCATGAGCAATACATCTGAGTGGGTATCTTCCGTTTCTGTGATTGCTTGTGAACTATGTGGCTAAAGCATTGACGTTTTTACTAAATATTTAAAGCTTGGTGTCTCTCATTTGAAATAAAAAATTATCTCAATAGTCATGATATAAAACTTAAGAAATTTGGGATTATCATTTCAAAACTCAACCGATTTCTATTGAATGTTATTCACTGTACTTTAAAAACAAAAGTACATTTTTTTCAATCCAATTTATTAATATTGTAATATGATTAACATATCATTAAATTTATACAAATTTTTTTTTTTTTTTTAAATTATGTCCATGGCTAAAATGGAGTCAAATACACACACAAACTGGAATTTTTTTCTAAATAAAAAATAGCTAAATATGCTAAAGTGATGAATTTATTGTTTGGTGTAAAGTTATAAATGAAATTAAGTTTGATTTTTATGTAACATTTATTAAAAGAAAATTAGTTAATAAGATATACTTTCCAGTATTTATAAGATCATAATAATCTTTTGCTATGACATTTTAATTTTAAAACTAAGCTAAATCATATACATTAAATACTAGTTAAAGAATAAGAGGTTTGTTAAAGGAGCAAAAAAACTTTTTATAACAAACTGCAAATATTTACTCAAAACTATATAAAATTTCTTTTAAAAATACATCTGAAAATATATTAAAATCAATTAATCAAACCTATATCAAACAATAGCTAATCAAATAATAGCCCAAAAAATGCCGCCATCGTAGAAAGTTTTTTATAAAATATTCCAGAGATAACTATCAAAAACACACAGTATAATCTCCAAACTATTTGATAAATTTTTGAAATTTCTGCCAAAAGCATAATGAATATTCTTAATATGTTTCTTTAGTTAACGGATTCAAAAATGGCAAATATTTTGTTGGTTATTTTAAATATATTAATAACTGTTTACACATTTTTGTTAGTTATTTCATACTTAAAATTTGTTATATTACATAAGTATAAATGCAATAACCTAATAGTTTAATATAAATCAGTACAAAACAAAAAATAATAAAAAATTTCATTAAAAATTATTAATAGATTACACAAAGTATTGTAAAATAATTGAGCAATCCAAATGGTAAATCTTTTAATTGTTCATGCTAGCTAAAAGTTAGTTTGAACAATATTATATTAATGTTCTAGAAATATGAATTCTAAAATCCATAGAAATTCATAAGGATACAGATTCTTAATACTAATATTTATTTAAATTAATTTTATAAGATTATTTTTAACTTTTTTAAAATTTAGAAACTGTTTGGAAACATCTATCCATATTGATGTCGCCTCAATGGCGACAGCAGACAGGCAGCATGACGGCGCGACGTCATGCTGCCTGTCTGCTGTCACCTCAATGTGCGGCTTGCCTTAGTGTCACATGCTCAGGCCTTGTATTCTAGGGGGTGTTGACAGAGCGGCCGCCTACCCAGGATCGGCCCTATCTATATAATTATATATACTCGTTCCGGTAAAAAAAAAATTAGCACAACACCACTGCTTGTAAGCAAACTTCACTATGCGACAATAGCGAGTCATTGTCTTCTGCTCATCTGCCTGTATTGCAAATCCTTCTGTTGGTAGTTTTTCTTTGATTTTCTTTGACAGGGATGGACACTTCTTCCAACTAATGGGATGAAGTATCTATGCTCACAACAGCTGGATTGTCTGCCAGTTCTTTCAGCATGAAAATAGGTTTCAATCCGTCTAAATTAAACACCTTTCCCATTCTTTAAGAGTTTGAAAATTTTGTCACTGTGGTGGATAACTTTAAAAGGCCTCTCGTATGGAGGTTCCAGCCCTTTTTTAATAGTGTCTGATAGCAGAAATACACAGGTGCATGCAGTTAGCTTTTTAATCACAAAAATTGCATGCTGCCCATGATTCTTGTCAAAGGGGTTGACAAAGGGAAAAGCTGTTGCATTACTTTCCTGATTTTTACCACAAAGGTAGCAGCATCAGAGCTTTTCTAATGGACAAAAAAATTTACCAAGCTATCACTAATTTCAGATAGGCACCAGAGGTGTTACAGTGAAAAGCTTTGCCACCCCAGAATTCCTGATAGAATTTGTCCAATGAGTCTCAACTCATATAAATATTTCAAATTATATATTTAATGTAAGCAAAAATTGGATTCTTGTGAATCAATTTAATATTTAGAAGTATGCACAATATGTGCAAGCTATTTTCTTTTAAAAATATTTATACAAACAAAATCTTTATTCATCCTCTTATGTTCAAACAAATTTGTATTTTTTAAATTTTAGTTGAATATTAGACATTAATATTAATTATAAATAAAACAGTGATAAATTATCATATGTAATATTTCATTTAAACAAAGTTACTGATTATTTTGAAAAAAAAAAACAAAATTTTACAAAACTTAGTAACTTACCAAGAACCCGTACCAGGAATGCCAACTGCATAAAAGACAGCAAATATAAACTGGAAGAAAAATATGAAGAAAAACACCATAAAATTGAATGAGCTGTCTGACCTAAAAAATAAATAACAAATGCTTCAATTAAAAATGAATCAAAATCAAATTTGTATAAATAAACTAAAGACAGAGTATAAGTCAGAAAACAAAATCAGCCAAGCCAAATTTAAATTAATTTTTAAAAAACCACATAAAAACATTCTAAAAATTTTTAAACCATTGATTTTGCTAAAAGTAAGCTACTAAAAAAATTTCATTGAAATGTCTCAAGCACTTTTCACATATTATTTAAACAAAATATTACCTAAAAGCTTTATACAATGGACGAAACCAACACACAAATGACAAAGGACTAAATAACAAGAAATCCAAGATTGAAAGTCCAAAAGTTGTGCCTTCTCCATTTGCAATAAACAAAGCCAGAGCACCCAACATATTGAAAAATAGAAGCAGTGCATAAACTGAAAATAAATTGGCAAATTTAATGCAAGCTCGAAAATAAGCAACCAAATCAAAAATGCACATACAATAAAAACATCTGCCATTGAATAGCATTAATTTTTCTATTTTAGACATAATTTTGGTGTCACATAATTATTTATTTAATTTCATAATATTTTTAAATGTATCAAATTACCCAGGCAACTATTCACAGCAGTTTAAAAATAATAAATTATGAAGTATTCAATGCTATTTCCATTTTTTTCATTAGTTGAACAATTCAAAAAACATAAAAAGGAAAGTTAAGACTTTTGATTTGAATGAAAGTAATAATGAATCCCTGTGAATAAATAAATACCTGTGTTTATTACTAACTTATTAATAATGACATAGATTAATACATTTACTGTCGCTGAACAACTGTATTAACTCTCAATCATTTTGTGTAAAATTTTACAATCAGTAACAACAGTATATAGGATTGTTTTAACCCCTTAAAGAACGAGTTTTTTTCGAAAAAACTTCCAAAAATTATCCATATGCCATCTATGTTAAAAGTTTAATTATAATTTAATATTAATATAGATGGCATATAATTTAGCCTATCTAGTTTTACTGGAATGGGTCTAAGACAGGCATTAGAAATAACAAAAGCGCCCGTGTGAGACAAGCATGTGGCAATGACGTTAGCCCGTGTCAGACACGGGCAAATGTCTTAAGGGGTTAATAAATTTAACTTTTAACACATTGTCCCTTTCAAATATTATATTCAAACTTTACAGTTTCAAAAACTTTCATAGGCTGAACAATTTTTAATAATCAGAATAGAAAATAATTTTGTCAATTAGTTCAATTTTTATATTCTATTTAAAACATGTGGCTTAAGTACGCAACTAAGTATTTGAACACAAAATCAAACTGCATAATAATAATTTAAGACTCTGAATTACTCTGTATTTATCAAGTCTGCCTTTCTTAAGAAATTACCTGCAAGAACAGAAATTAGAACATTTAATTCAAAGCTTTCCACTTTTTATAATTAAAATTTTTTAAATAAAATTAAAATAAGTTTTTATGGAAGAAATGGTTTACTTATTGCTGATTTAAAAATAACATAAATGCAAAATTATTATTATTTGCATAAATAGAAAAAATCTTTCTATTAAAGTTTTGTTATGCCAAGAGATGACATTTTTTTATACATACTTAATTTACACTTACATAGAAAAAGTAAATAATTGGTACTTACATACTATGATGGACTACCTTGATGACACTTGGCAATAAAAATTTTCATTGCTGAATTTTGGTTTACCTTTATATATTCTTTTAAAAATAAAAGTCAGAATTATAAAGGAACAAACACTTAAAAACCAAACATGCAGAATATATATATGTAAACTGTATATTAAATATGAATTAAAATTTTTTTCAATTAACTTATTTAAAATTAGTTTAAAGAAAACATTGAAGCTAATGGTGAAGAAAGTGGCAGGAGATAGTATTGAAAGGCATTCCTAGTTTTTTTTGCCAAATAAATTCAGCTAATCAGGATATTGAAATAATGGCGGTTTGTCCAGCGTTGTCATTAGTTCTTCCATTTTGCAGAACCCCACATCCTTTTCAGGACTTGATTATGTGTCTAGATAGATGGATCAACAAACTAGTATCACTGATTCATCTTAAAACATTCAAAACCAACAGCAATGAGTTCCTCTGTTTGATATCCAGGCCACAAATCTGACATTATTGGTAAATCTTCAGCAATGTAATTTTGGATTTCATACATTATGTTGTTGCCTTCTAATTTAAAACTCTGACTAGAAATGTTTCTTTTGCCTTCCAGCAAATTCCCCCGAATACCCACTGTTGTGGCAAGATATACAACTTTCAATAGTCTTTCCATGCGTAAAAAAGGCTTTCGACAATCATCCAAGCCTTCCAATTTGAATATTTTGATTACCAACTAAATCCTTCATACACATTTCATGCATATAATTATTCTAATCAATAACAGTCTTATCAGATAAATCTAACTGATGATTGCACCATTTAATGGACTGTTCATATGACCAAAAGTAAATAAATCTTAAGGCTTTTAAAAATTCAATACAACTGTTTTCAAACCACATACTAATTCGGACACCAAACTTAAGTTGATAAATTTTGACATTGCATCTCCAATAAAGTCATGAATTATAATACTTCATATCATGGCTCTTTCTACAAACATGTATAACAAAAAAAGTATAACAAAAACAAACAAATATAACAAAAAAAGTATGGTAATGGCGAATGCGGGATTAGTACAATTTAAATAATATTTTAGAGCCCTATATAACCTATGTTAACACTTAGATTATTTTAGATAGTCATCATATTTTTTCCGATCACCGGTTTTGGTGAGGTATCTAAGTAATCTTCATAGAATGTAAGTACCAAATAACTACTATCTCTTTAATTTCTTATATTAAAATTTTATACTTAAATTGTGGAATTATGATTGAATAAACTTACATATTCAAATAAAATTAAGTGATTTTTAAAACAGGAGAAATCCGTTTTTAAACATTTAATTTTTAATTTATGACACTGAAACTGAAATTTTCTTCTTTTTAATATTGAAAGCATTAATTTTGTGTTATTTCTAGAATGTAAAATCCCAGCTATCTGCTCTTACATTCAAATTAAAAATATCAAAAGTTACACATTAACAAGAAAGTTGGCTAATTTGTTTTGCTCAATAATTTACATAACTTAATTATAATATTTAAACAAATTAAATAAGAGACAAGAATTTGTTTCATAAAAGATACAATTCTTAACTTACAATAACCAAAGACAATCATTGGTATAAGTGATATAAATAGATGGTTTATAACTAAATGAACTCAACTATCAAGGTAGTTCTTATTAAATAATGCATAAAAAAAACTTAAACATTTCTTGAAGATCTTTATTTTTAAATTTTTATCAACTGAATTACATATTTTGATTCTGAATATTTCTACTCATTTCTTAATATTTTCCCTAAATATACTGATATACCCATGTTGGATTAATTTCATTTGCTATAATAAAAAATAATAACTGAAATGTTAACAATGATCATAATTTTGTTTTTTGTGTGATTTACAGGTGCAAGGTCCAATATTGGACATTCCTGCACTGTTCAATGTTTAAAACAGTAATAAAAGGCTAGTCAAATGCATAAGA
Organism: Latrodectus geometricus; assembly: GCA_026290005.1. Classification (NCBI taxonomy): domain Eukaryota; kingdom Metazoa; phylum Arthropoda; class Arachnida; order Araneae; family Theridiidae; genus Latrodectus; species Latrodectus geometricus. The sequence continues at coordinate 37,470 of JAPDSC010068423.1, forward strand.
TGGAAGGCATTAAAAATTCAATTGAAAGTTAATGTAAAAGACTAAATAGATAAAAGTTTGAATATATTTAAAAAACTTACTGCACGTAAAAATGTAAACAAATTTCTATGTAGTTTAAGCCCAATTAAATGTGATAAAATTAAATTTGTGCTGTTAAAAAATACTAAGCTTAAATCATTGAAGTTAGGATAAACAATTAAAATGTGATGTACTGTATATGGTACATAACAAACGTCACAAATCCGAGCACTCTGAGACAAGAATAAGTGCTTTTGAGCAAATTGATTATGTCCAATGGCTGTAAGTTTTACATCAACTCTTTGTACAGGAACAATTAGAAATGGAAGAATATGAGAAAATGCATTATACAATTTGTTGTTTGCCTTTAAATCTCAAGTTTTCTGCCAGTGAGAGGAAATAAAGTCTTTGACAATTTGCTTAAAGTCAAAAAATATTAATGCTTTATGTAAAAGGTCAGTGGCATTTTTAGCAGCAGTATCAGCAAGTTCATTCCCAGTAATACCACAACATGACTCGGAACCCAACAAAACACAATATTACATCCTTCAATATATTTAAAATATCTAATATTTTCACAATAACTGGATGACATTTGTCATTAAGATGGTCAAACTGTATGATCACTTCCAAGCTAACTGTATAGATACAGTATTTTCGATGAGAGTAAAATTGCAACAGCTTTGGCTGTGTTAACAGAACACAATGTATAGAAGTTTATATTTGTAAAATGTATTTCCAATAACATTACCACAACCAACATGATCCCTTGATTTTGAGCCATCAGTTTAAACAGGAATGTAAGAGGAAAATTGATAACGAATGTATGAGAACATCTGTTGCAAAATAAGAGGAGCTGTAGCTGATTTACTATCCAGCAAAGGGATTGATTATATTAACAATATGGGTGTTCCAAAGTGGAAATTTCAGAAAATCTACAATTTGGATTTGTAAATCAGGGAATTCAGATGAAGACAGGAATGAGTTTGTACGTTCATAGAATGGTATTGTATTATGTAGACGTTTATTATAAATCCTCCTTAAAGAGAAGCAGACAATCATAGATCTCAAAAGGTGTTGTGATGCTGACAAAATTATAAAATAATAATTTAGAAATAATTGCTTACATCTCAGATCAAGAGGTAATTGGCTACAAATCATATAAAGGCTCTGAAATTCATAAAGTGATGCATAGGGTGTAATTTGCGTAATACACATGAACTATAGGTGATCCATAAATTGCATTACTACAGTCAATTCGGAATAAAATAATCGAATGATATACATAGAGTAAAACTGTACGATTTGCACCCCAAGAGGTGTGAGAGAGAACTTCAAGAATATTCAGCAAATTTAGGTACACACTTCTTAGGCAAATCTAAGATATGTGGTAGGAAAGTCAGCTTTTTTATCAAACACTAGCTTAAGAAATGAAACTTGATTAACCACAGGAATAATTGTGTCTGACATCTTAATTTCTGGATCAGGATTAGTCACAGTTTTTCAGCAAAAATATATTTACTTTTGGAAGTTGATAAAGTGTGCCCATTATCATTCCATCAAGCAACAAGATTATTGACTGCAGTTTGTAATTGCCATTCAATAAGTCGCATATTGAACCTTGGCAAGAGATTTGGAGATCATCAACATATAATGTTCCATTAATTGATAATTGCAATATATAAAGAATGTTGCTGATGCACATATTATAAATAGTAACACTTAAGATACTTCCTTGAGGACCCTCTTCATATTGGATAAAACAGATCCTATATAAAGACATTAAAAACATGAGAATTTAAAAAATTCTAAATAAAAATAGATACATTTCCTCTGAAGTTAAAACTAAATAAAGTGCGAAGAACTCCATAATGCCATGTCTTATCACAGTATTTTTCTATATTAAAAAAGATAGACAAATGATGTCTCCACATGAAGGCTAATTTGAGTTTCTAGGTATACAATATTATCAAGAGTGGATCTACCTTTCCAGAATCTACTCTGATAAAGTGATATGTACTGATTGTCTTCAAATACATAAACAAGACAGAGTTCACCATATGCTCAATAGTTTTAGCGAGGCAACTTGTGAGAATAATTGGATGGTAATTTTGAGGATCAGTTGGATCTTTCAAAGGTTTCAATAATGGAATAACTATTGTTTTGCTCCAGAGAATGGGATAAATGTTCCCTCTCTTTTCTATTGAATAGAATAAGATTGTTTTTTGAAGAATCATGGCTAAGATGAGAAAGCATCTTGTTCCTGGACTAGTATTTTTAGTAATGGGCAATGTACTCTCTGCAATTCTAGCATAGAGAAATCGCAGTTATATGGGTGTATGACTTTGTTATGAAACTTTATAAGTTTCTTTTCAGCTTGCTCTTTGCTCTTGAGAAATTTAGGATCATAAGAGCCTGGACTAGATACCCTAGCGAAAAATACCACTGAAAGATTGACAATATCATATAAAGAAGAGTTTGTGACAGCTCCTTCTTGTAATATTGGGATAGAGAAATCTTGATATAAACCACTAGATACTTTAACTTTCTTCCACAACTGTTTGCTGGAAGTTGATGATGTGATGGAGGAGACATATCTTATTTGAAATTCCTTTTTGAATACTTCGCCATACTCAACCAGCAAAAGATTTAGCTTTTTTGAAAGCGTTAAGGTTTTCTACAGTGGGACGTTTATGAAAAATAGGCCACATATTTTCTGTTTCTTGTATGACACCTGATATGCATTGTTCCACCATGGTTTATTATGTTTGCATGGAACTGGGGAGCATTTGAGAATCATGCTTTTGGCTGCATTTACAAGTGCATCAGTAACTTTTCGCACAGCATCATCAATGTCCTCACTTTGAACTGCGCTGTCAGTAATTACAACTAATGAGGTGAAGTGTGGCCAATCTGCACAGTAATAAGAATAAGAAGAATAGAAGACTTGTGGTCTACTTATACCAGTTTGAGTTATAATTAGAGGAAAATGATCACTGTTATATAAATCATTTTCAACACTAAAATTTAATAAAGGTATAAGTGCTGGTAAACAGATAGCCAAATCTAATGAATGGAAAGTTCTGGAGGGTTGATGGAAATAAGTTACTTCTGTGGAATTTAAGAGGCAAATATTATTTGAAATGAACTGCTTAAGTACACGACCATGAAAGTTTGTATTATGACTACCCCATTAGGTGTTATGCCCATTAAAGTCACCAAGCAATGTAAAAGGTGTAGGTAGCTGATCCAACAGTGTTCAAAACACTTTCATGAACAACAATGGAGAGAGGCAAGTAAAGATTACAAATAGTAATGAGAGATGTTGTATGTACATGTACTGCAACAGCCTATAGTGATGTGTTATGGAATTGGACAGAACTAGGGAAGTTACAAGACACAAGAATGCATACACTTCCAGATACTGTATCAGGAGTAACATCTTATCTCACAGTTATGACTACGCAATATAAAACAACACTGAAGCTTCAAGAATGTTTCCTGAATGGCAAAACACACTGGATTATACATAATAATGGTTTTGATATCTTCTATGTGAGTGCGAAGACCTCGACAGTTCCAAGAAATGAAGGATACCATTAATTAAAACTAAATGTTCCGGCCTTGGAACAAGCTATCTGGGATTTAGATGAATCTTCACTTTGGAGTGTTTTATCATCTGAAGGGTCTAACTTCACTACAACTTTTTGAGAAGAAGTTATAGTTCTTTTACTTATAAAAAGTGACTTATGGGCACCTTCTCTTGCATGCTTCAATTTTTGGGACTTTGATTTTGCAAAAGACTTTGGAGAAATATGTTTTAGAATAGGAGATACATTTGTATTAATAATACTTGAGGATAATTTTGAAAATAGAAGACTTAAGCAATCTGTTTGGGTACTACAGGATTTCATAACTTTTTTTGACAGCTTGTGAATAACTAATACCTTGTTGGGGAATACTGAATGACATTACATGCCTTGCTTTGGAGTAAAATAGTTTTGCTTTATTTTTATAGCTGGGGTTCTAAGTTTCACTTCATTATTATAAATGTAATTTTTTTTTTTTCTAATATCCATGTTGGGCACAACCAAGAGTAAGAAAGATGTTCACCACTGCAGTTGATACATTTTTCATGTAATTGACATGTACTGATGTCATGTCCAACGGAAGGACAAATCAAGGGTCATATACAAGAAGTTTTCACATGTTCAAAACACTGACATTTAAAGCAACACAAAGGGTTTGGGATATAAGGTTGAACACTACAATTTAGGTAACCAGCTTTAATAGACTGAGGTAGTGTAGCAGTTGCAAATGTAAGTATGAGATGGAAAGTAAAACCCCTGAGGGGAACAATGATCATAGATATTTAGGAAGTTACAATTTAAAAGAAAAATATTTCTGAAAAAATAGAAAAAATGACATTGCTTTATCATGGCTAATTGCTAAAAGAGAACTAAGTGCTGAAAAGACAATCATAATGCAGAACAATTTTCAAAAGACAAGTAAAATATTTAAAAAATTCATTTTACTTGGAAAATGTGTAACTAAAGAATGTTATTTGCTGATATGTATTTTATTTGAAAAAATAGTTAAAAACATTTTTTCATTACTAAAATATAATTAGATAGAGAATCACTACACAATACAATTTTTCCTCTTCATAATGGAATAGAGAGTATTTTTTTCACTCCCAAGTCAAACATTGCTAAAGAACACAGGTTTCATGAATATATTTGCGGATCAATCACCGATTTATAATCGAAAAGAAATAAATTATTTGACAACTAATTCACCTAAGCTGCGAAAAATGTTCTGAAATTAGAAATTGGCAATATATGTCACAAAACAAAACAATTAACAGTTTATCATGGTAAAACTGAAAAGTATAACTTAATTTTTAATAAATGATTCTTTTCCAAATGATATTTAAATAAGGAATAAAAATCTTAAGTAACTTTATTTTAATACATAAATTCTGTCACAGAAACTATTGATCACTTAATTTTTATTTTTATTTATATTTATTTAATTATTTAATTTTTTTTAGTAAATGAGTAAATTAAATAAATCTGTAATTTACTGGCAATATAATAAGTACATTAGGAAATCTTAATAATATAAATGGTTTGTAAAGAGTTAAGAAAAAAAATCCTTCAAAATTCACAATGCTTAAATTTTAAATTGAAGATTTTTCTACACATTAAGCATAAAATATATTAAATAAATTTTAACTCATTTTATATAAACATTTAGTCAAGATAACTCATTATTGGAATACAATCATAATTGACGGCAAATTTACTAACATGTGCGAGAGGTTTTTTTTTTTTTTTATATAATGTAATTTCAGATATAAAATTGGAAAAATCAGATAAATTTGACTGCTGGCATACAAAACAGATACAAGATCAAAAAAAATCAAATTATATTTTCTTAATAAAAAAATCCTGATAATAAATCTATATTTAAAAAAATAAATATAGAAGAAAGTAGTTTTTATAATATGAGTAATGATTTGTAACAAAGTAATCAGAAAACAGAGCATTCAAATTTATAATAGCTAATAAAATACAAAAATAAAATTGTATTAAATTCAGAAATATTGTATATGATAGCATTAAATAAAAGTGAATTAATTTGAATTGCAAAAAAAAAAAAATAATAATAATAATAATTCTAATGTTTATCATATTTAAATTTAAAATAGCAATATTTAAAATGAAAAAACTTACATATCCACAAATAATACATGACTCTAACTGTTTTCTGATAAGCATCTGGAATTTCTACAGAAATGTCTTGATAAAAGCAGGGACCAAAACAGCATTTTGCTGGTAAAGGTGGCCAATTTTTACCACTAGCTAAAAACAATACATGAAACTTTATTTTATAAGATTAAAAAACTTCAGCTAAAACACAATTACATCATCAATAGTTTTTTTTTATTATTATTATATATATTTATATATATATTTACCAACAGTAGGAGATGCAAGTTTAGCTTCTCTTGCTTGAAGTTCATTTGCTTTTCTTTCCAATTCCTGTAAATAAAATTAATTATTTCAAAGAACTAAAAATTTTAAAGACATAAAATTAAAATTTTTAACTGTTTAAAAATCAACATGAACAGTTAATTTACATTGTAATAAATAAGAAAATAAAGATTTATAAAACATTTATTTCCAGATAAGTTAATTTCCCAATATAATTTTTTGAGAAAAAGGAATTTATGATTAATGTTTAATTTTGAGACAGAATTCAGCTAAGCTTTTTGCAATAAATAACAGTAACGAAAATAAATTTATTTACTGACACTCACAAAGTTACAATTTTGGTTATTAAAATGAGATTTTAAATTATAATAGAAGTTTTTTTCACTATCAAATTAACACTATATTAGTTTTGAAATAGTTTAAAGTTCTCTTTTGGTTCTTTTTGATATAAGATATTTTACTTTACAATTTTCATAATCCATAAAAAAATCTGCTAAAATTTAAGATATTGATATTTTTATTTTACTATCAAAATTAAAATGGTGAAGAAATTTCTTTTAACTGTTTTTATTTTTGGTAAATAATAAATGGTGTTAAATAAATAAATAAATAAATGGCTTTAAATACAGTATTCATATTAAAAAAAAAAGTCTACTTATGTATTCTGACAGGGGCGATTTTAATAGTAAAATATCATATGGACTGGAAATTTGAAGATTTAATATTTTTATTAAGAAAGAAAAGTTATAACAATGAAATACAACAAAACAAGGAAATTTCAAAAACATAATTATCATTATGATTGCCATTTCTTTACAGTACTGAATAAATGCCCTCATAATATATTCAAATATTCTATATAAATTCCTTTCATAAATATTAATGACATAACATACAGCATATAATGCAGTTTAGTTCAATTTTCACTAATATCATGACATTTTGAGGGTATAATTTTTTAACATTAAAAATGTAATTAATAAATAGTATTTTCTTTCCTTAATACTTATATGTAAAGTGCAAATTACTTTATTCAACAACTTCAATAAAAGCTTTGATAACATATTAATGAAAGGTCTCTCTTTATTATAATTTTAAATATATAAGTACAATTTGAATTAGGACTTTTAATTTATCTACAGTTCAAAGCAAATTCCAAATCAATATAAAAATCTATGCTTGAGATGGGGCACAAGCTACTAAATTGAAGGTCAGATTGCTGACTATTCAGTTATCAGTTTGAGAATTGGCTATTCATAACAGATTATTGTAATTATGTAAGTTATCAATATATAAACAAACCTTTTTATTATGAAAGTAAATGGATAACAAACCCAAGATTATACTTTAAATAAATGTTTTTTCCTTAAAAATCCTACCTCTTGACGTCTTTCTAAATCACTTGGTATTGCCTTTTGTGCCCCAGAGCTTTCATACAATGGTGGAGCATCTCCCTTTTGCATTGTGGCTGCAGCAGGTGTGTTAGATGAAGGGGACGCTATATTTCCTGCCTCACTAACCTGTTGAAAGTAATGGACATTTCTAAAGTAAAAATATTATTTCATTCTAGCATCAAATGAATCTAGATACATTTTATACACCTAAATATATGCTAAACATTAAAATGCAAATAAATTTAGTACTAAATTACCAATGCAATGCAGCATTTAAAACAAATCAAAAATCTAAATTGATAACAATGGCTTGCTTAATTTTAGCTAGTTAAGAAATAAATTCTTGATGATTACAATTTTTATTTTCTTGGTATTTTACAAACAAAATATTTAAAATGTTTTTGTGAATAATAGAAAAAAAAGAAACTAAGTTCTGCTCATTGTGACTAGCAAAAACTTGCTCACAATTTAAATTGCTATGAGGTATGGTGCAAATGACAAACAAGATTTCCAGAAATTTATTCATATTCATTTTATAACCCCTCATCATTTGTTTCATGGAATAATTAAGATGTCATTTGTGTTGAACAAATTATTTATAAAACCCCTAAATTGACATGCTAAATATTTTCTTGTGATTTGTCAACAGCAATGACCTCAACTGCTAAGTGAAAAAAAAATTTGTCAATAAGTTTCCAAATTCAACTAAATTCAAATATTTATGGTGTATGGAAAAAACTATAAAAGCCAAATATTAATATACAAATGTATAATCACATGAATTTTCATAAAAAATTGAGAAGAAAATACCAAAATTGGCAAATAAGTATTTAAAGATATATCAATATGCATGCATATACATATTTATATCTTAATTGAATTAAATATTTTGATAAAGTGAAGAGAAAAAATTTTGAATATACAGAGTGCAGCACATTAAACCGGTCTGTCATAATATTATAGAATATTGCATTTTTTACAATTATTTGTTAATAATTAAATATTATGTTTTTGGCAACAAAATCCCTGTGAACAGAGAATTCGGAAATCCTAATGGAGTTTTATTCAAACATTCTAGAAGAGAAACTTCAGTTACATAACTTTCAGCAGGATAGTACAACATGCTACAGACCAGATCATGATTGTCCTGAGTGCAAGAGGCATTTACAACACTTAAGAAGACGATCAGCAAAGGTTTGAGGCCTCCTCAGTCACTTGATCTGTTCACTCGTGAATTTTACTTTTAAGGACTGTTAAAGGGCAGAATACTAGAAACAAATCCACATATAATTGAAGAACTCAAAATCAGGATGTCATCAATAACATACCCTATACAAGAAGTGACAAAAATATATGTAAATCGCTCAAACATGCACACATATGTGGTAAAGCGGATGGACTGCATTTTCAGTACCGACAGTGAAGGAGAGTAATCATGTTTCATTTATATTTTATTTCATGAGTTGATTTTATGTGCCGCACTCTGTATTTATATATATATACAAATAAAATCCTAGATAAATAAGAAACTACTCTTTATATCAAATTTTTACGGTTATTTATATATTTATTTATATATATATATATATATATATATATAAAACTGCAAAAATTGAAAAATTTTATTGAAGTTAGTTTAATAGCAAATGAGTTTTTAATAAAAAGTTGAACTATTTAATAATGTCATGAACTATTCAACTATAATTTCCAATACATACTTCAGCTTAGAACAAAATTACACTGGAAAAGGCTACCTTATATGCATTTTACTTTCTAAGAAATTTTAACTTAAATAAATAATATTTGCTTAAGTTTGACTACCATTGACAGGTAAAGATATAAATATAAAACATCAGCATAAAATCCTCAATGAAACTTGAAAAAAAAATTATAGTGTATGTAATATATATAAATGAAAAATTATTTTGCTTTCAGATAAGTTAAATGAATGCTTTTTCAAGGCATAATCAATAGTATTAGAATTAGATAACACAAAATACATTTAGAAAGTAATGTTAAAATACATTGATAATTATGTTCCCATAAAAATAAGATGCAAATTGATGAATTTAGACGACAGAAAAACCAATAAACTATAATATTCAATAAATGAATTTATAAATTCAGATGTTAAAAACATTTGTTATGGTTTTTTTTCTTTCTTTTCTTCTTTACTCTTTTTTCATGTTTTATATTTAATTTTGATTTTAAAAAGTATAATTTAAAACTTTGTCAAAGAAAATTTAAATACAAGTAAAAAAGAAGGAAAAACTATGGTACCTCTTTATTTGATGATTTTCCAAAAGGATTATAAGAATTAACTGTATCTGGATTATTGGATGCTGGATTTGTCAAATTTGTAACACTAGGATCCTACAAGAATGTGATTAAATTTTATTTAAAACTTCAAAATTTAATAAATAAAAATAAAATAAATAAATAAAGTAGACAGGGAGTTTCATTATAAAGAGTAAAAGAATTTTGTATCTAGATATTTGAGCAGCTGCATTAAAAGAAGCAGGTAGTAATGTTATTGGCTCTTTGCCAATCAATTTGGAAAACTGATCATGACAACATTTTGACTTTTTTCAGGAAATATTTTTAACTAACGGTTTAGAAAACAGACACAACTATTATCTTAAGAAAAATTGCTATTATGCAGCAATTTTAAAAATTATCAGAATCTAATAATTCTTTCTCAAAAGGAAGGGGAAAACACCACTAAGGAATTAAATATTAAAATAATATCTTTAAAAATATCAAAATTATAAATTGACATACTAAACCAGAAATATAAGTAAAATTCAATTCTCAACTTTGATGAAATGAGTTTTTTTTTTTTTTTTTTTTTTTTTTTTTTTTTACAAGCAAGTGTGAAGATAAATAAAAGAGTAAATTTAAAACACT
>JAPDSC010068423.1:52787-63243 GCA_026290005.1 Latrodectus geometricus
GCTAAATTTATACTATAAATATATACTAAGATTTTTTTAACCATTTTTCCTTTAATTTTGAACATGAATTATATCAACTTGATTTATTTCACCAATAAAGAAAAAATCATGCAAAGAAGGGTTAAGTACATAACAAAAAAAAGAAATAAGTAAAAAGCTTCAAAGACATTTTTCAGTTAATTTTATTTTTTCGGCATTTAAATTTCGAAATTTACTCCATGAGTGGAATCTATTGAGCTTTTATAAATTTTAAATAAAATTATTCATTAAAACTCTCTTTAAAAGTCGTGTATTTATTGAATCCCAAAGTGAAAAATTATATTTCATTAGTTTGTTTTTGAAAATATTATCACAATTCTCTTGAAATTAACAATTCTAATTTTTCTCATTAATTCAATATGTAATTTCTTTCACTTCAATCCAAAAGTGATTAAAAAACTGATTCAGTGCATATCTAAATTTGATAGTTAAATCACCATTTGTCAAATAAATATTTTATATGAGATTAGTTTTGTAAATTCTCTACTTTTATTATCAGTTAAATTTCAAAACTCAACTCACTGCAATAATTATTAAAAATTACTATATTTCTATTGGATGGGGGAAAACAAAAGTGTGCAAAATCGTAACAATAAATTCCTCTGAAATATCTACCCTATAAAGATGTTTGCATTTCATGACAGCTCAGAAAATTTCAATTTAATAAAATTTTCTGAGATAATTATTTTGTTATAAACTATTACTTTGCTTTTTGATACATTAAAATGAAAAATATAAACTAATTACAAATGAATTCTTAGCAGTAGCAAGTATTGGTGGCAATAGTTTTTGTGTTATGACATATAAGTTGTTTCACTAGATACATTTTAACTGTGAATTACTAATACTAAAATTTGACATTTATTTTTAGCTTCAAATATTTATATATAAATGTGCTACTAATTTTTATTCTTTAAAATTTTAAAATAAATTGTGATGCAAACCTTAATTTTACTTTTTAATTCTTTAAACAGAAAAAGTAATGTTTTGCACACCAATGATATTTAATACTGTATCCTTACATGGTTTTCTATCAGCATTAAGGGGTTCCCCCCCCCCCCAGAAATAATCATACCATTTATTAAGTTGATAATAGCCAGAGTATTCCAGTTAAAACACTAGGTTAGTTAAAGAAACATAAAAATAATTTCATAAATATTACCAAATTATCTTTTATTCTGGAATTAGTTCATTTTATATAATTCATGGTACAGCAGCCTGGCATGAAAATCATTAAAAAGCAACTTAATCAATCGAAAACATTTATTGAAATGGACATTATAGGAAAAACATTGATGGCTTGCCCCACTGTATTATATCAACTTGATTTATTTCACCAATAAAGAAAAAATCACTCACATATCAAAAAAATCACCACCATACATCAAAAATATCAAAAAAATCACCACCATACAACTTTTTATACAAGGCGGAAGACTATTTCTGCGAATCGCAGATAAAATGGGCCCAAAATTAATGGCAGTATGACGTAAATGTCTAAATTGGGCCCATTTTTAATTCGCCGGTTGTCCTTTATCCTCTTCAGCAATTTTTGTTATATCTTCTTTAGATACAGCACATTTCTGCTTCAAAAAATGCTACGATTTGTAGCATTTTTATATTCAATCGAAGATATAATTTCTTCGATAGTTAGAAATTTTTAAGTTGAAGTTGTTGGTTCAGGGCCAAGCAGCCAAGTGAATTCAACAGCTTAACTGCAACATTTTAGCATATTGAAAGTTTCCTTTTCAGAGTCAAAATTATCCACCGCCACTACAGGCTTAAGGCTTTTCAATGGAAAAAGCTCATCAACAGTTTTTACTACATTGCTTTTATAAGAGGTCTTCTTAAAGTTCCATTGACAAACTTTATCTGTTATTGAAACGTTAGGATGCCGCATAGATTAATGCTGCTGCCCTATGATAGCAACGCACTAAAACTCTTGGGCAGTCACAGATACCTTTTTTTTTTACTCCCCCATCTATTCCAAAGGTCACCTGCAAACAGAAAATACACATTTTTACTTCAAATTGAATTATTATGCATCAATATAGCAATTTTAACTATCATATTTCCTAGCAAAATCCAAGGCAATTTTTTCAGCAAATAATCCAAAATACATAATAATAAAATGTAATCACACAAAAAAATGTGATTTTATTAAAAAAAAAAAAAGGGAAAAAAATGAAAGCTCTCAGCACCATCTGTTACATTTTTCAGAAAACATTTCTTTCAAAATTTTACATTAAGTTTTTTTTAAGGAAAATATTTTTATCTGATAATCTACAGTAGCATATAATAAGCATAACAAAATTTGATACTTTTATAACACATAATACGTGGATTATATACAGGAAAATATGATAATTGAATAACAGTTAGATTGATATAAGCATTTACTAAAATTTCTAAGTATATTGAGAATTTATTTTTTGTTTCTCAATGAAAATCTTTTTGCACCTTAATCATATTGCAACTATCAGAATCATGTAGATTTCAAACAGTTACAAAAATCAAAACTAATGAGTATATACACAGATAAAAGATGATTTTCTGACAATAAAACCATATATATGGTTTGTTTCATTTATTCTGAAAAGTTATCACTATGTTTATGTTGAACTTTTATTAATATACTTATGATAAAAATAAAAAACTATAGAGTTACAATATAGTGGGCGAAGTTTTTAAAAAAGAATAATTTATTTATCATATTATAAAATATTTATGCAATTATATACATATGTATATATTATAAATGCAAGAATTAAGCATAAAACAAATTTGTACTTTATAAACTTTATCTTTCATATTAGCCTCCACAATGCTTTCAAGAAGTTTCTTATCATCATCATAATTTAATCCTTTAATGTGATTGGATTCAACTGCATTCTCTCCCTTCTGAATCAATTTATAATCAGAATGAAAAAATTGCATAATGTAGCGGAACTTGATAACGCCCTTTCGTGACATATCACCTGGAAACCCGGTAAAATTGAAAGCTAAAATTACATATTATAATTTATCTATATTTCATATACCCAGTTATTGTGTATTAAAAGGCAACCAATGTTTTTAGTAAAAATATTTCAAATTATTAAAATATGATTATTTAATATTAATTCACATAACGAACACATAAACAGTTTCATAAGTAAGAAAAAATTAGTGACAGCCACGTAGACAGATGACTACATATAGAATACAGGTAAACGCTACTGCACATATAATTATAATTAATGAAAACCAGAAAATACAGTTGAGCATTTTATGTTTTACCTAATTACAGCTAAATAAAATATTTTTACAAATAAATAACTTCAAAATATTTTTCAAATATTACTAATAAGTTTTATCAAACACGTTATCTTTAAATAATGAGTATCAAATTCAAAAAATAACAATTTAAGAATCTATCACCGAAGTCTATGGCAATCTCAATAATAAATGGCGCTTAACAACGAATGTTTGGAAACGGTTACTTGGTATGACGTCACACTACTACTAGGTTTGGAGTTGAATGTAGCGTACAACGGCGAAGCCGTTTTTTCTCCGTCATCGGAGGTAGTGCTTTATAGCCAATCACATGTTAGGTCGAGGGGGTAGGTAGGCGGAGCTACTGAGGAGAGAGTGCTTTGATACTCTTGCCGGCCGAAAGATGCCAGAGAAAAGTGAAAAGGTCTTGATTGTAAAGAGAGACGTCATACTAATGTCATCTATTTCACTTTTAAGGAAAATAATTTTGTTTCGATTGGCAACAGCAATTTCTGTTTGTTTATTGCTTACAGCTACAAAAATCACTGAATTCCGAAAACCTGATTAGCAGAGTTCAAGAACTATCAATTAAAATGAAATTTAATTTATTTTACTGAGTATTTTTACTTTGAGTTTATATTTGTACATGAGAATAGAGATAATGAAACCTAATACGGCCAAATTAATTGTAGCTGTCGGCTTATTGTCACTCATTCATTCCGGCTTTTCTGCAGCCCAACATCGATCTTATTTACGACTCACAGGTGAAAATTCTAATAACATGGCAATCGACATCATTCTCCAGACTTTAATTAGTTTCTTGTTGACGGTTTGGGGTGTTACTGCAGTCAGTGGGGATTTCAAAGAGATCAGAGCCACTGATGAATTGCAGAAAAAATCTTTCGACACTGTTGGAAACAGGCAATCATTCTACATTTTCAGCCATCGAGGAAGAGTGTTTGAATCTTCATGAAAGTCTTTTTTATAATAAGTATTATAAATTATGAATATTATAATAAATGTTACTTCTTAACCAGCTTACTTATTGTCCTAATACACGCATTTTCTAACAACGAGCTATTAAGAGGATCTGCTTCAAAATCAGTTCGAATTCTATAATCATTGAATTCTCTAAAGATTTTAATTTGAAAAAAAATGACGAAATTGTTAATTCATAATCACTTAATAATATTAAATTAAATAAGTAACATTTTATTTAGCAATTTATGTCATATAATAGATGAAGTATAGTGGCTGAAAAAGTAAATACAAAAATGATAGTTCACGGGAAATATTACATTTTGATAATCATTATTTGTGCACAGGTTTAGTTACAAAATGCATTTTTAGCATTTAATACATTATATTGATTTTATTTAAAAATAAAAAATAAAAAAACTCGTTTTTACAATTTAAGAAATATAAACATTATAAAAATGAATTGAAGCAAAAAAATTCTGCAACAGTTCTTTGTATTTTTGTCACATTAATAAGGAAATGAAATAATCAGAAATTTATGCATTAAAAAAAATTATTGCTCTAATGAATTCTTAGAAATTGTTTGAGACATAAATAAAATAAGTTTAAATTTTTGATTGAGAAAATTCAAAAATATTTTATAGTTAAATTGTGTTGACATTTTTTTACTTTGTTTCTTTATATTTTTCTAATTGGTATGAAATAGGTGCTTTTTATTGTTATCTTAAATAACCTGAAAATTTTTGCATCTCTCTTATGATTCATTTGCTGTAAATCTCTTCACAAATAGACATTACTGATAATGAGACTGCAGATACCCTTGCTGAAAGTAGAACAGTTAGAATCCTTCCTACTTTAACTATCTGTCAGGTCCCTCCTACTCATCAGGGTAATGGCCCTGATCTTTCTTTGTCCATCCAGTACAGCAGACCAGAACAGACAGTCACTTCTCATATTCACAGTAGTCATCCGAGGTCAAAAATATTATCTTTAGATTCTATATTCTCAACTAGAGGGGATCTGTACGAGGATCCACTCCAGGTTCTTGGTTTAACTTTGTTAATGAGTGAACAAGAACACTTTTTTCATTTCTATATTACCATTGTGAATTTAATTTTTAGCATTTATATAATTCTTAGTCACACTCAGTTATTATTTTATTAAAAAAGGATGAATAAGTTTGTATATAAAATATAAATATCTATCATATAACTTATTCATTTTATTTAATTCTTAAATATCCATATAAAACCTAAAGTCTGCCCTTATAAATAGTTTGAAAATATTCTAAATTTGTTAAGATACCCCAAAGTAAATTGTAATTCTGAAACTCTTGCATGTGAATATATTTCATTTTTTTTTTTTTCTTATAAATTTCATTAGTTATCTATGCTAAGTTTGAGATATAGGATCTCTAGAATTTGAGATTCATTTGCGAATTTATGTTTTATACCAAACTGTTCTAAAATTTGATATCGATATGATATTCAAAGTATTTCTGTTTTTGCCCAAAATATTTCCATACCATTTTATTCTCATTATAAAATGCATGATTAATTTCATCCATAATTGGAATTCATCAAAATGATTCTAAACAATTATATCAGTGTTATATTCATGAAGCACAATATTTTGAAATTCTCTGAAGCATAATTTATGTATCAACAACTGAATACGTTTTATTACTAATAATGTTTGAACATCTAATTATAATGAAGAGGAGGATTGATCCTAGCTTAAATAGTCAGTCAATTAATAATGTCTTGTGGATATCAAAGACCTTATAATATTTTAATCATGATGAAGTTGACATCTGAGTTTAAATTCTTCTCTTTACACTGCATCCCAGAAAAGGATATTGGGCTCCTTTAGGTATGTCGAGTTCTACCCGTTAGTCTCTAATTGGATAAAAAAATAAAAGAATCCAAAATTGATTCCTTTACCAATATTGCTCCTGTGCTGACAAATAATTCAATAGAGGAATGTATTTAGTCTCCCACACACACAAATACTGTATACAGTGAGTAGTGATTCACATTGATGTATGTTCCAACTACAACTAATAAGCTATTGCTAAAATAGCAAATAGTATGATTTGTTTGATTTTGGAACTTTGATTTTAAACAATGTTAGGCTAAAAAAAAAGTGGTATATATTTTTTTTAATTTACTCATTTTGTATTTTATTTTTTTATTATCTGGCAGGATTTATCTTTGCTAATAAATTTCTGGAATCTGAATTTTCCAATTAATCAATTGACAAATCTTTCCATAATGGCTCTATGTGAAAGCAAAATATTTTTTTGTGTTAATATATTTTAAAACTTGTAATAATAGAATTTTAGTAGTTAATGAGCTCAAATGTCTCTTATGAACGAGGAGTCAACAAAAATCTCTTTATGTTTACTTTTAAAATAATTTAAGATTTTTTTTATAACAAAAAATAGTAGCGAAACATTAAACTCTATCTGTTCCATAAAATGTAATTATAAATTCCAATTTAAAAAAAGGAAATCATAGTGATTAATAATAAATATGTGTTTTGCATTTATTATTATAAGTAACAATATTTATTATACACTTTTTAAATTTGAAAATGAAATATTTTTCATTTATTTAATTCATACAAGTCAAGTTAATTAACTAAATTATCCAAAGGTAGCTAGAAATTCTTATTTTGTATTTTATTAAATAAAATTATAAAGACAACTGTGAATATAAAAAACATTTAAATTTAAATGTTACATTATTTAATGATATTATGTGTGTGATATTACAATACAACAGTTTTTATGAGGTTTGAAATGAGTAAACATAATGTTTACTCACTTATTTGGTTCCAACTTGGGCTGTTTTTTAAGGAACGCAGAAAGAATTTAAGCAAATAAAATTTAGTTATATATTTCTATTCACAAAGTTCTTTTAATTGCAAAAAAATTTCAAATAAGAGAATTCAAATCAAAAATTAAAAAAATAATAATAATAATAATTAAAAATATTACATCAAAAAGAAGTACATGCTAAAAAAAAAACGGTAAATATTGACAATGTATGTTAATGCATTTGGAGTTTAAAGTTTAAGGCGAAGGAAACAATATCGAAACTATGAAATGGAATTATCTCTTTATTAATATTATAATATATATATTTTTTCTTTTTTTTTTGTTGTGAAAATCTTTTTTTTTTCCCCCTAATGGCGGGCACTTTTGAGCAAGTACGTACGTTCATTATCTGCAACAAGGCTGGAAACTGCTACTCATTTTATCGTTACCCGGTGGGCACCTGTGAACCAAGTCACGGAGGTACGAGTAGCATCGCCCACGCCACACCACCACAAACCCATTTGTAGCACGAGCTACATTCATTATATCATCTGAGGAAAGGGCAAGAAACACATAGAGAGAAAGGGAAAGTACATCCATGCCAGAGCCGGGATTCGAACCCAGGTCCTCCCCATCCGTAGTCAGTTACGCTAACCACTAGACAGGTTAGGCGGCTGTTGTGAAAATCTTAAGGAATAAATTTTAATGCTGCTACAAAATAGTTGTGTTGAAAAACATACGAATTAATCAAAACAATTTAAATTATTATTTAAAATGATTTTTATGTAACGATGATTTAATATTTAATTTAATAAAAATAATAATTGTTAAATCAATTTCCCGAACTTTAAAATACATTATAATACATCAAGCTAGCATGTATTCGATTGCATATTTTTCCTGGAATCATAATTGCATATTCAATTCATTTTTCTATATTTTACTAGAGTATGCGCCAAAATGAAAATGATATTTTTATATGCCACAAAACATCAAAATTTGACGACTTAGAGTATTGATTTAAAAATGTAGTATTGCTCACATCTTTGAATGATATTCCTCGCAGTTCAAAAAAAATATTTTTTAATATCTTAAAGTTTTGTAATGTGTATGAAAATTTCTATTCAAAATTGAGCAAGTATGAAATTTAATTTATCTCTATTTTATATATCTATTTTAATCAATCCATTAAACATTTTTGCATATTAAAAGGGTTCCATCCCCCCCCCCCAAAAAAAAAAAAAAGTCGTCAACGAATTTGTTGGCCAAGACATTTGACGCTTTTTAAGTAGATAAGTGTAATGACGTCAAAAATTGCAAAAACGAAAATATGGCGTCACTGTAATGTGAAATGAAAAGAAGGAGCCCTTTGTAAGGTATTTCAATAAGTACTTTTTATGAATATAAAAGAAATCGGGAAATAGAAAGCTCTTTGGTCAAAAAGTTATTTCACATTGCTTGGGATGGTTCTTAAAATCCGAACAATTGAATCCTACAACTAGACTACGGTAAGACCAATTAGGTTTAGCTTGTCGTCTTTCATTAAATGAAACCGCTGGAGATATTGCATTTCAGGTGGTTAATCTTTAATAATGATCATTGTGTGTTCACTTTTCGTTACTATTATGACATCTTTATGGTCACTTTTTACACTGGATCCCTTATTCAACCGTAGCTTCCACTATAATTATGAGTACTCTGTGGAATCGAACTCATGAAATGTTCAATTGAACACAGCATATTTTCCATTCAATTTGGAGTCATGATAACAGTGACTGTCGTCCGACAAGCTTACTCTTCTCTCGCTTGAAGAGTGACACCTGTTAAAAGAAGCGGACATTCTGAATACATTTAAAACATTCTTTAAAAGGGCAATAATAAAATGTAGAATAATTGTTACAAAATTTTCTTTTTTAATAATGGCGGGCACAGGGTGAATAACCCTTCGCCACAACAAGGCCAGAAATTACTACTCATTTAGCGTTACCCGGTGGGCACCTATGAAACAGGTCACGGAGGCGAATAAGATTATCCACGTCACGCCACCACAAAACCGTTTATAGGGCGCGGGCCACATTCATCCATCATCTGAGGAAAGGACAAGAAAGAGATAGTACATCCATGCCAGAGCCGGGATTCGAACCCAGGTCCTTCCCATCTGTAGTCAGGTAAGCTAACCACTAGACAGATTGATCGGCTATGAACTGAAAATCTCTTTTGTTCATTTTCACGCATCTACCGTTTCTGCTGGATTATGAATAACTGACTGGTCTTCTTCTCCCAGCATGCATCAGAATAGCTTCAGGGCGCTTGAAATGCATCCATGACCTCGAAAGAAACCCACTGCAGACCGACAGGACTCATTTGTGAGCTTCAGAAATGGCTGCAATGCATGAAAAAATGGGTTTTTAAAGTGTTGATTGATAAAATAAGCCTTGTATGCGTTTCATTTTGCATGTATTTCTTATACATAATAAATAATTTTTTTCTCAGTAGTACTTAATTCACGCCGCGTACTCTGTCTAGTGGTCAGCGTGCTTGGCTACGGGTGGAGAGATCCTGGGTTCGTATCCCGCCTCGGGCATGGATGTACTTTCTCTCTCATATCTTTGTCCTTTACTTGTATGAATGAAGTGTGACTAGTTGCCTACCCTATAAACGGTCTCCTATGGCACGTGTGTTTAATTATATATATAAAAAAAAAGTATCTCCAGTTATCCTCTTCAATGTGAGCTACAATCATGTTAGCATAGAGCTATAAAAAATATCCTTCGTAATTTAACCTAACCTATTTCATTTACAAGCAAAGAGCAATTTAATAAAAAGTATCGAAATGAAATCATTTTTTTTATTTACGCACTTTCCATTTTAAGATATATTTTATCAGTCCTTGCGCGTCTATTGTATTTTGTTTATTCTAAGATCATATATCCTTAGAGATTTTTTATTAATATATAACGATTTGTCTGCTGTGAAAGTAAATTTAAAATTCCCAGGAATTTTGAAGCATGAAGAAATGAACTCCAACAATCTCATTTCGCTTAATCGATTGTTTTGCCTGATAAATATGAAGCGGAGTGAAGTAAACTAAATAATGTTGTGCAAAAAAATATCTGTTTGGTCTTCCAGTACGAAAGTTAATAATGTTTCCCTTTGTTGAAAACAAAAATACTTATCATCAAAGTAGTAAAAAGTTTTTAAATTAGTATTAATGAAAAAAAAAAAGCATCACGATTTATTTCTTAGTAATATCAGGATAAATTTCGAGAATCATGTTTTTCCGTTATAAATTTGTTCTTAGAAAGAAAAAAAAAAAGTTATTTTCTCGAACATTAATTTTTAAAGTTATTCTAAATTGTTTGT
>JAPDSC010068425.1:11874-76200 GCA_026290005.1 Latrodectus geometricus
AATTAGATTTGTGAATGTATTAAAGTAATACTTGTGTTAAAAAAAAAAAAAAGTTTTATTGATTTTTATACACTTTTAAAAAATGAGAGTTGTTCTCTGCTAAATTTTTAATATTTCACTCTCGAGAATTGTTGAGGCTAAATATGTGGAAATATTGTTAAAATTGCTCAAATAGACAAAGTATTCTATATTTTTTTATAGAAATAAACTTGTTGTGTTTGTGAGTATTTCATTGTTCTGTGAATACATTTATATTGTTAGAATATATTTAGTTTATACTTTTTGCAATGATGTAGCAGTTTATCATAGGCTTTATAAGAATCATACAGTACCACAATTTCTGTTACACAATGTTTCTTACAAAGTAAGAATTATTTTATGTTCAGAATTCAAATGTGTTGCTACATTTTTTATATTTATCTCTTAATATTTTTTAAAAATCTTGCAAAGTGTAAATAACATTTGCAATGAAACAATTATAGCAACATTAACATTATTCACAGAATTAAGTCATATGATTTTAACTCTTTAAACATCTCTATTATTTACTTTTCAAATAAAATGAATTTCACAAGCATTGGAATATTTCTTGCGACTCTTTTCTAATATTCAAAAGGCTTAATTTTTGTTATAAACTCGTGAAAAATGATCTCATTTAGTAATTGAAATAAGTAATTTCTTAACATTTGTAAATTGATTATTAAAATCTTTTGTTACTAACAAAAGTATAAAGTCTAAAAGAAAGGAATCTACTTTGCTATTTTCCAATTAATTTTGAGAGAGTTGAATCAATGTGTCATGATCCCATTTAAAAATATTTGATATTAAATGTAAACTTTATCCCATTCAAAAATATATAATTTATTCTATTGAAAAATTTTCTAGTAATACAAATATTTTGCTTTAAAAAATATTTATTTAAAACTGTCATTTCTTCATATATTGAACTTTGTAATGCTTTGTAAAATGAATAAAAACATTAATAAATGATGTAAGGTAAATAACCTTGTTAGATCATAAAAAGCGAATAAGTCATATCCAAAACAAAAATAATTGTGAAACAAGAAAAAATGTTTTAAAAATAAGTTTAATTTTATATGTTTATTCCAATAAAAAATAGAAGTAAATAAAAGTTAATAATTTGATTCTGTATTTTAATTCTCTTTATTAAATGCCAACATTTAAAATATACATATCAAAATAATTTCTTTCTTTTTCAAAATTTCTTGATAAAAAAATATACCATGAATTTTTTAGAGTGTGTTTTATGTATGGCATTTAGAAACTTTTTTTTGGGGGATATTGTTAAATTTTCTTTTATTGGTAATTGACCAATTATTTTATATCAGGGGCAAGAATTTAGAAGCTTTGAGTTAATAAATATATCACAAGGAAGATAAATTATTTGGGATTTAAAAAAGTTTCCAGCTAAAGTAGTAATTTAAAACAGGTTCATTTCCACAAATGGGATAATATTGACCAATTTTTCTTTGAATTATAATTTCATTAGATATAAGCATGTATCACAGAAAAACTTCGTTATTTTGATCATTTAGATTTTACTATGGCTATCTGATTGAGCATTGAAAATGCTCACAGTTCTTATAAAAAAAAAAAAAAAAGATATACTTTTTTTTAAATGAAAAAGTACTGAAAATCATTTCGGGAAAACATTTATTTGTAGATTGTAAAATATTTTGTCCTTTTCATATCTTTCCTCATTACATTATAGTGTAAAGATGGAAAAGTTCAATAATATTGTTTTCTTAAGAATAATTAGTGATTCTGAAAAATAATTGAGTATAATGTTTCAACATTCAAGTTTATTTTGTTTTCATCAATTAAACCCTTAACAGCCAAGAAAAACTTACGAGATTCACTCCCCAGTGCCACTGGTTTTCACACAAACGCGCGCAGTTATGCGGTGTATCGGTGGAAAAGAAGAGGCATGCTTTCCATTCTAATTGTTTACTTTCACAAAACAAAAAAGAAAAAAACAATGGAAGCAAGGAATAAAAAGTTACGAACTACTCGAAAACAAACAAATAATATCTGCAACGTGTGGAACAAAAGCAACAGCTTCCCCCGTTCCAAAAAATATTCCCCTCTCCAAATCGCCCCTTCTTTCAAATAGATGTAATAATATCACAACAGATCTTTTAAACAATGTCAAGGATATTCTGTTGCATTCCAAAGCCATGGGTTTAGCTTTACTGATAGCAGAGCATTACAGAGAAGTATATTTCCGAAAGCCGTATATATACGCCCGGGGCAGTCAACGCATCAGTTTAGCGCAGTGTATATATACACCCGTGGTAGGCAAGGGGTTAAATTTCATTCTTTTTTGATCTTGTGAAATTTTATGAATATTTTGATTTATTCTTTTTTTTTTTAGATCGATCATACTTGCGTCTTATTGAACAAAGTTTTGATTATTTGCCAATTGATGTATGTATTTTTTCATTTATTATTAATCTTATGTAAAATTAGATAACTCTTATTAGTAATTTTTGAATTTTTCATTAAGTTTGAATTGTTCTTTGCTTTGCTGAAATGCAAATTAATATTTATGTGCTACAAAATGATATTTTTTCTTAAAATTGAGTAGTGTTACTTCATTGAATAAGTGATAAATTATGTAATAATAGAATTTTCTTTGTTAAAAGTGAAGTCAGTAAAAAATAAACGATTTTGTATGCTGTGAGAAATCACGTTACAAAAAACCCTACTTACATCAGCTAATGAATCTTTTATCACTAAAGATTGATTTAATTATTTTCAAAGAAAATTTCAATATTTCATTTTTAGTTTATAAATTACTGTGAATTAGTATCATTGTGTTACCTTTTGTTAACAAGTGAAATAAGTGTTTTCTTTTAATTTAAAATATCCTTATGTAATTAATTATTTGTATATGAATATAATTATTTGTATTTTTAGACTTTTAAATCCTTAATTTTTTATTTATATGTAAATATATTTTATTGCATATATGTTTATAAATATATGTTTTTATAGCATCTATTTTTAATATTTTATTTATCACATAATAGATAATTGTGCAAACATTATTAAGCTTAGTTGTGACAACTTGGGGAGTAACTGTTATTGCTGGCGATTTTAAAGAAATAAGAGCTACTACTGAATTGGAAAACAAGTAAGCATCTTGTAGTTTTTGGAACTGTGATATATTATTGTATAATCATTAAAACTAATTTATTGTGAATGTTAATTAGGATAATTATCTTATGATAATTTTCTTTTTTTATTTTGTATGCAGTGTAAAAATTTGAAATAATTTTCCTATTAACTGCATTGCTTACTTTATAAGTTTCCTTCTTTGCCATTCCATGCTTAACTAGTCAAATAAAATAAAAATTTTAATTAGACTATCAGAATTCAATAAAATCTTCAGAATTCATTGCCTCTAATGTGGGAAATGAAAAGAAATTTTCTTATTTCATTACCTTTTGTGTAATTAATGAAGTTTTAAAAAATTATTTCTAGTTGTGTGAGCTTTGGAAATATTTAAATTCTATGATGTTTTAAAAAACTGTTTGACTTCTAATTCTAAGAGGATTTTATAAAAATTTAATTTATGGCACAACAAAAGTTTGTTTAATGAAGAAATTTTTTGAGGAGCGATCTCAAATAAATAAAAAATAATAGTGAAAAACTTAGTATTTGTATCTTTAAACAGATTTTAATTTAATCATTGTACATTAAATATACTTTATTGACTGTATAGCCACAAATTCATAAATTTTCAAGTTTGTTAAATATTAATCGCTCAAAAACCTTGGGAAATTAAACAGTGCATTTTATTTGAATCACCAAAAATTCTGAAAGTTTCGTGGAAATATGAAACAGTCTGTGTTGTGTTTAGAAAATGTATTGTAAACTTTTCCTCATGAGTAGAAATCAAAATTAAAAAAACAGAGAAGCATTGTTCCTACTGATGCTTAAATTTGGTTGAAAATGTGTGTACAATCAGCTTTATAAGGATTATTCGTATTTATGTCCAACAAAATGGGTCATCAGTACAAGTCAACTATTTATTTATAAGAAAGTAAAAATGAACCATAGTTCGCTAAAGGAAAATCTAAGCTTAAGGGTAATATCAGTCACGTTCATGTGGTGCCCCTTGTTTAAACTAAATGATTGTTAACTTATCACCTTATAAGTAGCCTTCCTTCATGAAAAACAATTTGATCATGAGGGAAATTAAACTAAGAATGTACAAAACAATTATTCATTCCTATAGTGACATGGCAGATTTGGACTTAACATAAAAAAAAATATAAATAACTTATTAATTTTTGAAGGAAAAATATTAAAAAAAAACTTTTTGGTCAATAACGATTAAATAATTATTGTTGGAGTATTAGAACTAATGACGAATTGGAAGCTCTTATCACTCTTAAAAATATAGTAATATTCATCAAAGCAGACTTTCTTGGCTTGGGCACATTGAGAGATCACACACACATCTGATTATCAAGTAGTTAAGATCTTATATTGGAAGCCCATGTGCAGTAAGCCAAGAGGTAGACCAAGGAAAAGGTGGCTTGATGTCTAGAACAACCTTAAAATTTTAAAGGTCTCCAATTGGAGAATGAGTCAGTGACAGCTGTCTGTAGGAATATTATGGAGCAGGCTAATGTGCCCATCCTGAGCTTTAGTGCTGATAATGATGAATAAATTCATTTGATCATAAAATTGTGATGTGCATAAATATCAAACAAAAGCAAGAGTGGTTTGAACAAATGCAAATGAAAAAGTAATATGTATTTTGTGTGAAAAAAAATTTTTTTTTATACTTATTCTAATTATCAAAAACCCCAGTCCTAAAATCAAACCAATTACCCAAAATAATTCTAAACATATTGCACCTCATTTATGGTGACAAAACTGAAGTAGAAAATTCATAAAAGTTAAAATGCTATGTATAAGAAGAAATTAATTTAATGAAAGATTAACCTTTGAAGTATGCATCAGTGTATGTGAGAAGGAGTTGAATTTTGTAGTATTATAGAACTCAAATCTGCATTGCTTCCTGGCACTGATAATAAAGAATATGGACGAATTATTTTGAGTTTGGCTTTTGCTGAGAATGTTGAAACTTAAATTTATATATATATATATATATATATATATATATATATATATATAAAATCAAAACAACTGGTGTCATTGAACAGAGATATTGCATTAAATTATCATGTAGAATGCATAATCTCATTGATAGATATGTTAAATGTGAGTGTGTTGATGCCGGTTTCTCTAATGAGCCACTTCACCCTGTAAAAAATCTTGTACTTTTTGATTAGTAATATATTATATTTTAACTAAAGTTATATCTTAATAAATGTTACTTTTTGATTTATTACATTGGTACATCTTAATACAATGTGATTGTAGACAATATAGTTACAAATGTGATTTTATATTGAGTAATCTAATAGTATTTTTTTATGCATGTAACTCTAAAAATTATTTTACAATTTCATTGTAATAAATAATTAGTTATTTCAATGAATATTTTAAATATATATATATATATATATATATATAAGGTTAGTAATTTTAAGTTGAAATAATGAAAAGTATTCTAAAAAAATAAATAGAAACAAAATTATTTATTTTGTTCATTTAAAATTTGTGGAAAATTGAACTTGACACCATGTTATGGACTGCCTAAGGCTGCTGTAAGCCATTTTATGAGAAAAACTGAATTTGAAAACAATTTTTATTGAGTTTTAATCTTCTAGTTTTATTGTTCAATTGGTGTCATAATGTATCTTTCAGATTGAGCTAACCAGCTCCCTGAAATATTTTGATTAAAATAAGCATTCACATAACAATATTTAATTTGTAACTGTTTCAATGATTTTCTTGTCCAAATATAAGTATTTTCTTTATTTTTGTAAACAATTTTATTATACATTTTATGAATTGTATAACAAGCGCAATCTGTGTTATTTGCACATTGACCATTTCTACTTTCTAAAAAAATTTCTTCAATTTTTCTCATTGTCATACATTTAGACATTTTATTTACTGAATCACTTATTGGTAGTTTTAAAAATTTTATTAAAAGTAAATTATATGTAAATGCACAGAACATTAAAATTACTCTTCTTTTAATAATTAAAGTTTCTTAGCTCAAATTAAAGAATCCTAAATTTTGTAAACTAGTGAGAATACATAAACTTACATTGAGTTTAAGTTATTGATTTGATAAGTGATTAAAAAGTTAAATTTTTTACTAGTAAAATAATCTTAGAAATTTAGTTTTTTAATCTATTTAATTATGATTCCTTCACCATAAATTTTGATTTTAAGTTTTTATTTATATGCAAATCAAATTTTATTAGTGGTAAAAAGATATTTGCTTACATGAGTTTGTGATTCTAATGAGAAAAGATTTTTTACAAAAATAAAATTTCATTTCATAGAAATAAAAAGATTATCATCCAATTTTTTGTAATATTGATCTTCTTTTCTTAATAAATTGTTTTATCACTGAAAATAACATAAAATTTTTTTGACATAAACTATATTTGTCTTGATTTACATTTGTTTGTGTTAAAAGTGTCATGGATTCAGGAAAAGATTTGTACTTCTGAAATAAATTATTAAAATAATATGCACATATATGTAACAGTAACTAATTGAAATCTGGTTTGACGTGTGATTTTTAATAAAAATGCTAAGTATTTACAAGTATGAAATTCGATTTTCTTACTAGTGACATTTGGTTACCTCTATAGAGCTTAAGGAAGATACAGTAAACATAACAGTAATGAGATTTTAATGTAACTTGTCCTTAGAAATTTTTTCACTACAAGTAAAATTACTTAGCATGATTCAATTGATAAAAGATCAATATGTTAATTTGTTACTTCTCCTTATGTGATTACATGTGACTGGGAAAGTGATTACACTAGATATATAGCTATTAGGAATCGTGTAATATTATTAGGGGAAGATGTCTTAGTTTGGTCAGAAAATATTATATTTGAAGGTGAACACCAGATATTTTTTATCATTTGAGTATTGTTTTTTTTCACTTTTTGTAACAATGAAAGTGAATATTTTATTGACTGTGAAAAGAAGTTTATTAATAAATGGATATACTTATTAAAAATCTATATTATGCTGAGAGATATATGAACAGAGATGCTATTTTTTTGCTCTACGGACAGATTTCCATCTTTTAAAATATTGAAGTTGAGATTTCAATTCAAATATTATGTTTTAAGAGAAATTTTTGTAATCTAAAATTTTTTTTCAATCATTATGCAAAAAAAAAAAAAAAAAAAAAAAAAAAAAAAAAAATAATAATTCAGCAAATAATACATTTGAATACATGCAGAGCATCCCTTGTTACTTGCTGGATTATTCCTGCTACAATTGCTGCACTTGAGTTTTTCCATCCTATCAATTGTACATTCTCTAGTATTATGTAGGCGTCAACATTTGACTCAACGAGGTGTCATATGGCACATTTCTTCCGAGCGACTAAATCTTTGGTAATTGAAACATTGCATCGCCAAATTGGGTGCTCTGTAATACCCCAATTTGACGCCAGAAATGTGCAAAGAGAATTTGATATATGCTGGTGCCATCTATATACAGAATCAAATGGATTTTGAATAATGGCATATCCTTTCTAGTCTTAGAGTGTTTACTTTAAGATTTTGCTTATTTTGATAGGATAGCATTCCTTACTAATTAGATCATTTAATATATCTGCTGGGGAGGTGGTAAGAGGAAGTCCTCACATAACATATTTTCAAACTTTTTCATTGCTGCTTTTTAGCAGAATGTATTCAATTTTGTTTTCATTAAAATATATCTTTTTAGCAGGAACTTCTGTGGAGGCTGGAAGTAATTTTAAGTTTGAATCTGCAGTCCTTATTTTGGAATTCTGATTGTATTGCGATCTTAAATTTAGTGATGAATTCAATGTGGCTTTCACCATACCTAACAATTATTGGAGGTGTTTTCTCCTTAATTGGAGTAGGAGCTGGGGAGTTTTCTAAGTTCTTTTCAGGTTTTATTTCTGTGCTCAATTGCTGAAATTGATTTTGCATGCTTATGGGGGCTGACCTTGAACTAATAGAAGCCTTTAAAGTTTCTTTTGGTTTTTAAAGGTCTTCTCAGAGACTTTCTTGATACATTTTTTAGGAGGCTCACCATTTTCTATTTCAGATCCTACACTAACTGCAGCATTAGCAGTTATTAACCTTAACTGCATCTACTACTTGGAGGGGATGCCAAATCAGAAACAGTATAGTCACCTGAACTTGAAAGCTTTTTGTATTCTCTGCAGTTAACATATTCCATTATTCTTTCTCTGACTCCTAGTATCAATTGTTGTACGACTGGATCAATACCTTTAATACTCAAATCTTCAATAAGATTCTTGTAACATTGTAGGTTACTCATTATTCGTCAGTACTATTAGCACTGAAAAGTGCATTTTTCTTCCCAAAAGGATAATGGTTGACAAAGGTCAGGAGAATTTCTCGAGAGCAGTTTTTTGAGAACAAAGCACAAAGTGTACCCTTCTGTAACCGAGACAAAACCCGAATAGACTAAGTAATTAATAAAAAATCGTCAATTATGGTTTTGCAAAGGAAACTAATTTTTCTTAACAAGAAATAAAAATATTTTTTATTGATTTATAACACAAATTAATTGAAAACTGTCAAAAATGACCAATAATTATTTTTAATTTGAAATTTTCCATCTTGGTAATTTTTTAAAGTGGCAACCTTGTATGAAAAGTTACCTCAGGAAAGTAAACAAGTTAAAATAGTGAGTAAGAAAATTTTGTTGCTCTTTCAATGAGTAAACTATTTACCATATAATAAATGGATGACATTCAGCAATTAATTGTAAAATCTTCAAATGATGTTGTTATCTGCTTGGTATATAAATATTTAATGTAATGAAAGAAGCTTACATAGCAACTGGACATGAAAGTTTGCAGTCAACTTCAAAGGGTACATCAGAAAGTAAAGCTTTAGGTTCTAAACCTATATTATTCTCTATATTTTATGGCGAAACGAAAAGTTATGACAAAATCAATTCAAAAGTGAATTGTGCATGGATGCAAAACTACTTTGTACAAAATATATGTAACTCCAATATTGAATTGAGAACAAAAGTACTTATAATTTTCGAAAATTAGAAAGAAAAAAAAAATGGATGTGGAGTTGATGCCTGAACTGTCTTTCTGTTTCCTGAATGTGAGCAAAGATGCAATTCCTATGGTTTATGTACTAATTTGTACTGCTTTTAAAAATTTGTAATTTGCTTCAAAATATATCAAGAAAAATGTCGATATGCCTGATTAATCCAAATAAGATTGTTTTAATTTCTGTAGGTAGACATTCCATTCCTACAAAAATCATTGATAGAAACTATAAGTCAAAGCCGTTTTGTAAAAAATGAAAAGTTATTGAAAATTTAATCAATAAATTACATTTTTTTCCTATTGAAACAGAAAAAATTCAACTTTTTTTCCATTTGAGATTGTTAAAAAAAGTGAAGAATGAGAACACTGCTATTTTGCCATCTCATGAAGCCTAAAAAAGAATCAAATCCTATAAAATCAAAGCGAATTGAGATTAAATCCAAGAAAATAAAATAATATATTTCAATACATTTATGTTTTTAATTTAATTTGAATATTGATAATTATTTTTGAACCTTTAATGAATAATAATAGCAAAATTGCTCAATTTTTGTAATGCATCTGCATAGTATTTTTTACTAAACAGAAAGCTGAACTCTAAAAGTAAAGGAAATAATTATTTCTTCTCAGAGTTTCTGAGCAGCTTATTTTCCTTCAATGTTGGATACATCAGCAACGGACATTTCCTGTGTGAGATTTCAGAAGCATTTGAACTAGCCCTTTATTTTCCCCAGCTCTGTGATTTCCTATGCATAGTTCAAGGAAGAAATACCCTGAAGCGATTGTGGACACTCAAAAGAAGAGTCAAGACAAACCAATCACATATGTATAGAAAATCTGTGTGGAAATATGCTGATAAAAATTATGATGGCAGGGTGGGTTAGTTATCACCTTACCCCTATGATGTTGAGTGATCACCGGCTCATAACCCATTTTAAATTGGTCACCATTGAGTTAGGAACTTCTTTTTCTTTATAAAAAGGTGCTTTAATGTGGTTAATATTTTTAAACTCACCAATCAGTTCATTCAATCTGTAAGAAAGACTGCCCTAAAACAACTTTGTTAGATGGTGCTGCAGCTCGTTTCAAGATTTAATTTGAGAAAACAGTCCCCTTAGCACAACATTTTGTTGACAGAGGAACTTTTCCTGGTGGAAACGTTCTATTCTCTTGAGTAAAACAGTTAATGAAACAAATGAATAAATTACTAACTGAACAATTCTGACAATCTCTCTGAAGTGCAAATCTTAGTTAACCTGGCCAAATTATCACATTGAACTACTTAATGAGAAATGAAATATACTAACAATGTACACAAATGCTAAAATTTAACCAGAACATGTAAAAAATTATTTTAATCAACTTAATATACCTATATTTTTGTGTAAAATTCCTTTGCAATGAATTTTGAAGTCATTAGTTTTTAAAGTGAGTGCTGAGCATATTAGTTTAGAATTAGTACTAGTGAATAAATTTGTGATGACCATCAAGATAGAAATGTAATTTTTTTGATAGCATATATTATAACTGTGCTCTCTCTTTCTGTAATATTCTTTCCACTATGCGTGAATTTTATACTTGGATACAAAACAGGATGTTCGTTTTTATTGTCATCTTGCTGGGATGAAATTATTCCTATTCCATGATCAAATGCATCAGTTTGGAGGATAAATTGTTGTTTGAAATCAGGGGCATATAATATTGGTTTTCTATATAGCAGTTCCTTAAGTTTCTGGAAAGCATTATTGCAAGAATCAGTCCACTGAATCTTTCCTTTTCTACTAGGTTCCTTAAGAGCATCTGTAAGAGGAGAGACAATTATGGAAAACACATGAATATATTTTCTGGAATATCCCACGATTCCCAAGAAGGCTCTCATTTTGGATTTTGTTTTCGGGATCGGAAATTCTTTAACAGTGGAAACTTTCACTTCTTCAAATGTTCTTAGATTCTTGACCTACTACATGACTAAAATATTTCACATGTTCCTGTGCTAACTTACACTTGAAAGGCTTGAGGCACAAACTTGATTTCTGTATTTTGTCCAAAACGAATGACAGTCCTTTAATGTGATTTTCCCAAGATTCTGAAAAAACTGCTTTATCATCAAGATGCGGAAGAGCAAATTCCTTACTGTCCTTTAATATTTTTGACTTGACTTTTCTAAAAAAATATGGCATATCTTTAAATTCAAAAAGTAGCATAAATGGTTGGAAGTTTCCAAAGAACATGGCTAGCAATAAGTGTTGCATATTGTTCTTGTTTATGGTATTTGCCAATATCTTTGAGCCAGGTCTGAAAGATTAATGTATTTTGCTTTTGCCACAATTTTTATTCTCTTCTATATTGGATAAAGGATAATATTCAATCTTAATGACAGCTTTGAGCTTGCAGTAATCTATAACAAGGATCTGTTTCTTTTCCATTATATTCTATTAAAAATCATAGGTGAAGTATAATCCAATTCACCTGGTTCTATAATGCTGAGATCAAGCATTTTCAGAAAATTTTTCTTTAAAATTTCAGTCTTACGAGAAGAAAGTATATATGGTTTTTAATCTTATTGGTTCGTCATTTATTAGCTCTGCATCATGACTAAATAATTAAGTTTCTCTTGGGTTGTAAGAGAAAAAAACTGAAAATTTTCATAATATTCCCTTCAAATCATTGATTTGCTTCTGTGATAATCTTTTTTCTAACTTACTTTCTTCTAAAACTTCTAAAAAATTAATTGTTAGGATCTGAAGATATGTGGGGTATTTCGAGTTCCATATCTCCTTTGACTTCTGCAATCATGTTAAGTTATTCTGCTCTTGTGTAATATGATTTAATCATATTTACATGATACACACTATTTTGCCAATTTTGTCCTTCAAAACTGATGACCTAATTATCTGATATCTTCCATTAAATTTTCCTAAGTCTTTTCCAATGAACAAGAAGCTTTTTCTGGTGATTGGTGACTAGAACTAATACTAAATCACCCGGAAAAAATGATCTTTTAACATCAGTTATCTTATCACGTCTTCCTTTTTTTCCTTTCATATTCTCAACTACTATTTCTTGACATCTTTTTATGCAATTGATCAATTGAAAGACATGTTCTACAACATTGTTTTCTTTTAGAATCCACTTTAAACTGTAGGTCCCGGCCTAATTAGCCCTTATGTGCAAAAATCACTATTGAGAACAAACAAAATCAAATTTCTTCTACAAGTTCCATTTTTCATAAAGTAAGTTCCACAAGCCATTTTTCTTAAAGTAAAGTAACTGATGCAGCTTCTTACCATGTACAAGTTCTACCGGAATGAAATCTGTACTTTCTTGTGTTACTGCTCTTAGGGTGAACAGAGCAGCTGGTAGAGGATTTTTTTAAGCACTCTCAATACATACAGTTCTGAGGATTCTTTTCAACATTCTATAGAAATTTTCCATCGGATTGCTTTGTGGATGGTGAATGGTAACACAAACTTAATTCCGAATATTTCTAAGAAAATCACAGTTAAAATTATAATGGAGGAGTTCCTTGATCAGATTGAATACATTTAGGAAAACCAATGTGATTAAAGTTTGTAAAAATATATCTATCACAGTTATTGAAGATATGTATGTTAGTGCTTCAGCTTCAGGATATTTTGAAGTAACATACAAAGCAGTGATGAGATATATTTCCCCTCACTTTCTATTGTAGGTAAAGGACCAACAGCATCAATATTTTTGAGAATATCTCTGAAATAAAGGCATTAAAGTTAATGAAGCTTTCTTCTTATTTCCTTTTCCTGCACGTAGACAAAAATCACAACTTTTCAAAATTTCCTGTACTTGAAGCGCTTCGGCCAATAGAAATATCCTTTGCTTTCTTCATGCCTAACTGTCCAGATGTCCCTTCATAATATATTTTCATAACTTGAGAATTTAATTTTTCAGGAACAACTGTAAGTAGTTTTTTTTGTTCGTTTTTGTCTTTTTCTTCATTAGAACACCCACCTTTATTAGAGAAGCTGTAATCTGAATAATCTGTTTTTTTCTGTTTTAGCAGTTTGCAAAATAGAGGATAATTTTTTATGATCTTGCTGCAGTTAAACTAGTTGTTTTGGATTAATTTGAATAAGAAAATGTATGATGTCTTCTGTACTTAACTTTAGTAATGCAAAGGCACCTTCTTCTGTCATAAGAATTTCAAACTCCTCTTCAGAGTTATTTCATTCTTCAGGTAGTTTCTCATTACCAAATTCCTCTTCTGAGTCTTTGATATTTTCTTTTTGTTTCTCTTCCAGTTTTTTCATTTGTGCATTATATGTCTGAGATGCTGTACGATTCCCCTACTAGTATTCTCTTGAGTCAAGTTCATTTCTAATAAGAGCAGTTTTAGTTATTACCTGTTCAAGTGTATGTTTCAATTTAACTTTAGCCAATGGTAAACATATTTGTCAGTTGCCTACCCATATTTTTTCTTCTGTAAACATTTCTGGTTTTATATATTTGCAGCAGACAACGATCACTGGAGTTCCTTAATACTTGTATCGAAATTCCATTTACCACTATAATACCACTATACAACCATTTACCACTATACACTTATACATACCAATAAGGTTACAAAAACTTATCTTTTCTTACATCTGTAAGTCTATTCATATTGACTGATGACTCTTGGGATCTCTTGAGTTTGCAGCATTGGATGCAAGTATTGATAAGATCCACACTGAAAACATTGCAGTATTTTTTTCTTTTCAAAAGTGTCTTCTGG
Source organism: Latrodectus geometricus (assembly GCA_026290005.1). NCBI lineage: Eukaryota > Metazoa > Arthropoda > Arachnida > Araneae > Theridiidae > Latrodectus > Latrodectus geometricus. The sequence goes on from JAPDSC010068425.1 coordinate 25,833, forward strand.
CTTCACACATCGAAGATGAGTGTATCAGTTTGTATTTAAAATTTAGAAAAGTTTTAAAATTTTCTCTTTGTTTCCAAAAGAAAACTTTGGTTTTGTTCTTCTTGTCTGGTTCAATTTTTTTCCGAATTTTTTCATGCACATCTTTGTAAAAATTCAGCTTTTCTTGCTCTTTGGGAAAGATAATTTCTTCTGACTTTCCCAAATAATCTCGAACTTCCGCTGGCACCCGACGTTCTAACTGTGATCTGTAAACCATTAATGATTTCAATTGATCGAAAATAGTGACTCTTAAAAACAGTCACTCAGTCTCAAAAATAATTTTACAACTAAAATTAATCCAAGTAGATTCCAGTTCCTTTTTATGCTTCCTAAATTTTTGACAAAAGTTTTCTGGACTTATTTTAAACCATTTTAATAGCAAACACTTGACATGATTACAATTTCTAGCTTTTTCCACAAGTTCTCTAGTTATAAGTTATCTCATAAGGAAGAAGTCCTAAGAAATGAGAAACAAAAAGCTTCCCTATCAGCTCAAGCCCATTCTGTCTGCCGCTTAAACAGCAACAGATCACTTTTTTATCATAGAATCTTTCATAAAATGATGAAGTTCTGTTTTGATTGGAGATGTTACTTGTTCGATGGGGCGTATCTTGATGATATTACTAATATGTGGATTTCAGTACAAAAAATTTATTTTGTATAGCATAATTCAATATTAGATGAGAAATTATAAATAATTTTATAAGTATGCATGTAAGCATTTTAGTGTAAAATGCTGGTAAGCATAAACTGTCAGAACAATGTGATAATAGATTTCTATAAGACTGATAACTTAAATGTAACTTTTATGAAAGAAAAATATTAAAGTCAAATAAAGTGAGGCATTGCACTAGCTCAACTGATTTAATTGATTGAATTTTGATATGAACTCCACTACACTACTCCTTTTCTAGTGAGGTTCTCGAATGATAAATGTCATATCATGTTATCAAAGTATTACAAATAATGAATTGGCAATCAAACTTTACGATTACTTCTCATCAGTTGCACTGGAACAAAGCTTTAAAATTTGACTTTCTTGTCTGGAAGTTTCTTTGGCAATGAATGTTGATTTGAAGATTCCAATTTTTTATTTTGAACTGATTTGTTTTAGGGAGTTACTTGAAAATTTTCATTTGTACATTTATATCTTCTAACATATTATCTGTAAAGCATGGTTTATATCTATCGATTGATATATTTGTATCTTTACTACCTAATTTCAATGTAAAAGTTTTGTTGGTATGTTTTATAACTTGATATGGGTCATGGTATGGAGGTTGTAAATTAGGACAAACTCTGTCAGTTCTCATGAACATATGAGTGCACGTTTTCAAATCTTTGAACACAAATGGTGTTTTCTTGGAATGATTGACAAACAACACAGGTCTTAGTTCACTAAATATAGTTCTAAGTCTTTTGATGAATTCTGACTGTGCCACGAAAGTTGTTTCTTCTAAGAAATTGGAAGGTAATCTAATGTTTTCTCCATATAACAGTTCGGCTGGAGTGGAATCAAAATCAGAGCTCCAAATCTTATGTAAACCAAGTAGAATAATAGGGAGAGATTGTGCCCAACTTCAGTTTTCATAGCCCATGATTGCTGCTTTTAATGTACGATGCCAATTTTCTATACATTCATTAGCTTGTAGATGGAATACTGTAGTTCTGTTTTGTTTGAACCCAATATATTTTGACAGTTCTTGAAAAAGCTGTAATTCAAACTGGCTTCCTTGATCCCTAATAATTATTTCCAGAGTTCCGAAATGAGACTTCCAATTATTAAGCGAAGCATCAGCTACTGTGGTAGCAAATATATTACAAATGAAAATAACTTCTGTTCATCCTGAGTAATGATCAATAACGATTAAAGCAATATCGGAATCCTTCTGACGTTGGCAAAGGACCAATACTATCAATGTTCATCTTCGGGAAATGTCTACTTTTTTATACTGTTTAAAAAGATAGTGAACATGTCTGAATATTTTGGATTTTTGACACTGTAAGCAACTCTTATCCCAATTTCTGACATTTTTGTCAATTGTTGGCCATTTGAATTTTGAAGAGAATAATTTAATTGTAGATTTAATTCCGGGATGTGCAAGACCACGAAGACTGTGAAATGCTAATTTTTTTAAGACTGAAGGTATATAAGGCCTTTTAATGTCCTTGGAAGTATCACAGTATATGAAGTGATCACAACCAATAACTGGGAATTTTTCAAGTTTCAGGGAAGAATCTGGAGAATTTAATCTCTAGCGGAATCTATGGAATTAAAAAAATTTCTTTTAATTCCATGTCCAACTCCCGAGATGCTGCTATTCATAATCAATCTTATTTGGAATATGAACTTCCTCAATTCTGGATAATGCATCAGCAATGATGATTTCTTTTTCTGAGATACATCTTATGTCTCAGGAAATTGGCTAATATTCTCTAAATGCCATTGTTAATGTGGAATTGTTTTTTCTGGGTTTTGACAGAAAGCAAAGATTAATGCTCTATAATCTGTGAATAAAGTAAATTCATGACCTTCTAGCATATATCTGAAATGCTTAATTGAGGAATATGCTGCTAAAAGTTTTGTTATATGTTCTGTAGTTCCTCTGCGTCGATGTCAAACTTATGGAGAAGAAACCAAGTGGTTGCCAATGTCTACTGATATGCAGTTGCAATACTGCTCCTAGTGCATTATCTGAAGCATCTATCATAAGGGCAAGTTTTGCAGATGATAAGGGATGTGTAAGAGTGGCTGCTTTGTGCAACTGGTTTTTGCAACAATTCTAAATTTTCTCTGTTTTTTCTGACCATTGAATAATCCTGTTAACATTCTTTTTACTGTCAATCAAATAATTATTTAAAATTGCTTGATTTTTAGCTGCTTTAGGAATAAATCTTCTATAGAAATTAATCATGCCTAAAAATCTCTGAAGTTGTTTTACAATTTTAGGTTTTTCAAATTCAGAAAAAACTTTTACAGGATTGTCAGTAGGCTTGATTCCTTAATTTGAGACTGTGTTTCTTAAAAAGTCATTTTCAGGCTTTGGATAAACACATTTGCTGATTTTGAGTGTTATGCCATATTAGAGAAATCTGTTGAAAACTATTATTAGGTGTTGTAAGTGTTCTTGTAAGTAACAGGGCTGGACCAACTGCTACTTAAAAGTCAGCAAATGCCTTGTACAAGCATATGCTTAAATTTGGCCGTTGCTATTTTAAATTTGTCACTTGCTAACCTGTGAGTTTTTGAAGCGCTTGGAGAGCCCTTTGTAATTATACAATGAGTGACATTATGCTTGGCTTCTTCTATTCCACTTCCTACCTTCTTTTTGATGTAAGGCATTTAAATTCCTCAAATAAGGACTAGATTATCAGGCTGAAGTTGACTATAATCCTAAAATCGTTGAGGGACCTTTTATCATTCGTGTTGGAACAGCCAGTGAAGTTAATAAGTTGATCAAACGATTACATTTAATGTCAACAAGTAAACCAAAACTTTTAAGAAAGTCAGTTCCAATAATGGGCTTCAAAATATCTGCGATGGTAAAGTTCTATTCGAATTTTCTTTTCAACCATAAACCCAGTTTAAGAAGTTTTGTTCCATATGTTCTTACGGAGCTTGAATTTGCAGCATAAACTTTAAAATCTATTAATAAAAGTTTACTTGGTTTTGAAGACAGAATGACAGAAATGTCAGCACTGCTATCAATCAAATAATTGTGATTACTTGTTTTATCAAGAAGGAAGAAGCGACAGTTTACTTGGCTTTTCCAGTAGTACTGACCTGCTAGTTTTCCAAAGAAGTGATAGATTTTTTTTTAAATTCACAGGGTTTGACATTTATTTGCATTTTTTCCAAATTTAAAGTGATACCTACAGCGTTTTGATCTAGATCTGGATCTATTTAGCTTTTGAAAATAGCTTAGTTTGTTTAATGATCTACTACAAAATGAAAATTCATCAAACTTCTTAGTTAAGCAATATTTGCTTCTAAAACATCAATTCTGCTTTCAGCTATTGTTGTTTTATTGGCGCAAGGTATTCCTTTATTAATAGAGCATAGTTCTCCTGCATTATAGATTGCAGTAATTTTGTTTGCCATTTTTGCAATAATATCTAGCAGATCCTTACTAATTGACAAAATTGCCTGCATTTGAGATAGCAGTCTTTGGAGCCAAAGCAATTTAATTACCTCTTCGGATATAAAATTACCAGCCAGACTTTTCATTTGTCATAACAAATCAGATAACATTTATCTTCTAGGTCTAGATGAGTTAGTAATTTTTAGATGTGATTCCTCAGTATCAGTCAATCTATTGAGTAATGCATTTTTAAAGTTTTATATTTTCCCTCATGTGGAGGATTTGAAAGAATTTCGACAACAAATTCCAAAATATTCTCATTTAATGCTGGAATAACATATATTGATTTAAATCTTAACTTATACCACTGTTTGCAAATTGTGCTTCGAGTTGGAAAAACCACAATTTAGGTTTTTGTTGCCAAAATATTGGCAGCATTATTGCAATTTGATGTAATTCAACAGTTTTGTTTTGAGATTGAATATCGTTTGCGTAGTTTTCATTTATATTCCAAAATAAAATATAATTCTTCTAATAAATTGTAATTTAATACCACATACCTTTTATTAATGGAATTGAGAAATAATATTCATCACGAAAATAAATTCGATCACATCTGGGTCACCAGTATTACTTGTTCGATGTGGTGTATCTTGATGATATAAATAATACATGAATTTAAGAACAAATAGCGAATATTTATTTTCTATACTATAATTCATTATTAGATGAGAAATTATATAAATAATTTTATAAATATTCGTATAAACATTTCACTTTAGAATGCTGGTAAGCATAAACTGTCAGAACTTTGTGATAATAGAATTCTATAAAACTGATAATTTAAATGTAACTTTTATGAAACAAAAATATTAAATTCAAAATAAAGTGAGGCTTTGCCCTAACTCATTTAATTTAATTGACTGAATTTTGATAAGAACTCCTCTACAGAGACAGTACATTTGTTTGATGAACGATAGATTTTATTTTCAGTTTTTCTAATGCATACTCTCTTTCTTTTCCGTTCAATTTAATGTTCAAAAGTTCTTTTGAAAATGGTCAAAATTTGTAATTGCCTCTTTTAAATCAATAATTTTTATAGTTGGAATTAATTCAATTCATAATTCTGATGCAATTGTTTCTAATTCATTTTTCTTACTTTTGACAAGAAAAGTCGTATAGAGTGATAAAATTTAAAACTAACACTCTGCTTTAAAATTTGCATCGCTAAGTTCATAAATTTTTCATCAGTTTCATTTTTAAAAGTTTTACTTTAACTTATGAAATTTTCAGTTAGATTCAATCTTAAACACTTCTATGAAATATTTGATTACAAAGTTATATGCTTTTTAAGTAAACATTTAAATAACTAAATTTTACAATCCCAAGTATTTTTCTTTATCTAATACTATGTAGTAAATTAAACCAAAATTATTGTAATCCAAACAATAAAAGAATAATTTTGATAAATGTAGAACATAATTTTAATAATCCAACTCAGAAATTCAATTTTAACATTTTAGAAACTCAATAAATTTTGATTTAAGAAAAATTAGCTTTGATTATACTTATAAAATCATTAACTCAAACAGTTTCCATTCTTTAAACATAATGCACATAAATTTATCATATGATGTAAAACTTTAAAATAATTTTTGCTCAGAAAATTAAGAAACATTTAATGACTCCAAAAGTATATACTGTGTACATACACTATACACATTATTATTTTTTTTTGCAGTTAATAAGTCGATACTATTTCAACTTTAAAATATTGCATCAAAACTTATTCAAATCTTAATTGATTTGACAGGCAATTGTTTAACAATAAATGAATTAATGCGACAATGTTGCATTAAACACTAGTTTCAGAATTACATAAAATATTCTTTTATAAAACATAACTTAAATTATAAGACTATTTTCATTTAATATTCTCTTTACAAAACTTAAATATATAAAAAATACTTAAATTAAAAATTCAGTCTCATCATTAATTCTGAACAGTGATGCCCTAGCTTCTTAATACATACATGAAACAATATTCAGTAAGTGACTTACTTAATATTATGAGCATTAATACTCCAAATTCTTTTTACACAATACAAGTTGTTTTAATTAGCATGGGCACTGATACTTAAATTTAACTACAGTACAGGTTGTATTAAATGTAAAAAACAATATATTGTACTTAAATATTTTGTACTATAGAGGTAGTATTGATTCTAAAGAGCAGTGGTGCTCAGAGTATTTAATTACAGTACAGAATGAACTAATTACAAACACTTGTGATGCTAAAAATAAAATTTTTTAACTGTAACGCAGGTTCTACTAAATAAACTACAATTTCAAACATAATACTATTCTTACATTCTCACACAAACAGCAAAAATATGAAAGAAAATTTTATTGCATAGAAAACAAATTTGAGAGATGCTATATCTGTGAATCGCTTACAAGCTTTTGGTGTCTCTCTGGGGCTTCCTGTTAAGTAACACTAGAGACTTGAAACAGATTTATTTAACATAACACAAGAAGAAAAAAACAAAGCACAAATTTAAAAAAACAAAATCTTAAATACTTAAACATCAGCTACATTATGGTACTCTGCTGCTTACAGTTGATTGTTTTCTTATCCCATAACTATATCTGCAACTGATCTTGTGTTTTAAAAGCAAAACTGAGATCTTGAAAAATACCGACGGAGTATTTACATTCGTTTTGTAGATGCGTCATTTGTTTGATGACAGTATCCAAAGTAGTTAAAACAATTAAAATGAAAGATTGTTTCTAAATTTGAAAAATTATGATTTTTTGGTGTATAATTATTGCTGTTTTGTAACTTAATATGCTTATTTTCAATAATATGTTTTTATAAAAACTCTTTAAAGGTAAAAAATTTTATTTCTTTGTTATATTATGAAGTTGAGAATAAAATTCTGAATAAAAATTCTTAATTATCAAACTCAATATATGTTTTACAGATAAGTGAAAAATTATTTCATATTTTTTAATATAAGTTTAGAGCATTCCAATTCTAACTATGATCCTGTTTAATATAGTTTTTACTTTTTTCCCTTTTTTTTATACCAGGTCTTTTGAATCAGTTGGAAACAGACCATCATTTTACACTTTCAGTCATCGTGGAAGAGTTTTAAGTTCTGTGTATAGCCAAGGACATATATAATTTAAATTTTCCTATTATTAAATAAATATTGTTTTGAGTGTTTAATTTTATCATTTGCTTGTAATCTTTCTATGTTTTGTCATACTTTAACTTTTGGTACATTATACATTTTTCTTTAAATGCAATATATTTTTCAACGTGAATGAATTACTGAAGAGTGAATAATTTTATTTCTTTATCATAAGTAATGTGCTGTTTTTGTGATTTTTTTTCTAGCTGTTTTATTTTTTATCAATTTTATAAGTTCTGTTATTTTCAAAACACTAAATTATTTGTGTAATAAAGTTCTTTGTATTTCTTTTTAATTTTCAATCATTTTTGTTTACAATTTAACTAATTGCATTTTATTAATACAAATAATTACATTATACTATAAATAACTACTAATACAAATAATTATCTTTTAATTACATGACATTTTTTAAATATTCACAATAATTGTATTTTGAAAATATTGATTTTAATGTCATTTCTGATGATCATAGTTGTCAATTGTAATTTTTTTTCGGCTCAGGAGTACAAATTTAATGTTAATTTGGATTTTTAATAGTTACACTTTTGTTCCACTAAAAGTTAATTTTTAGGTCGATCTGAAACGTTAAATGAAAGGAAATTTTTGTACATTTTTTATTCTATTAGTATATGATTAGGAATTCATTTTTATTTATTACAAATTTATATTATAATCATTATTAAACTATAATTAGGGAAAATTCTTTTATTTACATAAAATTGCTTTTAATAGAGTGAAGTTATGATTAAATTAGTATAATAAGTAAAATATTTTTCCAAAATTAAATGTTTATTCCTAATATTTACTATAAATTCAAAAATATTGTTCCTAATATTTTACTTGTATTGTTTTATCTAGTATTATTTTACTTGGTACTTATTTTTTTACTTAGGTAAAATATACCAAGTAAAGTTTCCTTAGAGGTCCAATAATTAGCAAGTAAAAAATAGATGACCGAGTATTCTTTATTACTTTTATATTTCTGACAAATCGATCATATAACTGTTTTAAGAAATTTTAATTAAATTAAAATTAATTGTTAGTTAAAAATTAAAATTAATTAGATTAAAATTGAATCTAAAAACTCCAAAATTTTTTATAATATTCCAATAATAATTGTTGGATAATTATGAGGTGCTCATTCAAAATCTGATGATGTGTAAAACATTTCTCTAATACATCTGTTCAATTTTAAAATGTATAATTATAATCAGTAGTAAAATTTAATCAATTGTAAATCTACTAAAATTCAATTATTAAAATAAATCAATTTAATTCCTGAAAGTAATCAGAATTTAAATCAATACAAATAGACATTCGTTTTTATGCATATAAAAATTACTATATGTTAATAAACCAACAGAGAAACCACAAGAGATGAGTGTAAAGAAAACACCCAAAATGATATTATAACTAATGTGAAATGTATAAATTTTCATAAACTTAAATAGATAATTTTCAATTGTATGTGCCCAGAAATATGAGATTGTTGAAATAAATTTAATAAAATATGAACTAAAAAATTGATTTATAATGAGTTTATTAGATTTTTTCATAGGATTTTTTATTATGTTGTAATAAAGTTTCATATTAAAGGTTCTAGTACTAATCTATTATATATAAATCCCACTTATTTTGATAAAGTGGTAGAATTTTTTGTTCTCATTGAAAATTACTTTAATTGTCTTGAAATTCTTTAAAATGACAGTCAAAAAATGTAGTTTTGTGTTCCATAATAACTAATTTTTCTAAACTTAAATATATCATGCACCAATTTTTCATTATTCTCTTTTATAATATAAAATTTTTTTGATAACCTATAGGAAATATGACCCAAAAATCTTCCTATTAGTTGTAAATATTAAATTTTAAATATTTAAGAAGTCTATATTATGATTGAAAAACCAATAATAAATTATTGTTTTATTGCCTAATTCTAGGAAATATTCTACAAATAAGAGACATTATATTTGAAAACCAACTAATTTCTTAATCTAGTCAAATATAATCTGAATTGTGAAAAATTTGATTTTTTATTATAATTCTATCAATAACTGGGTCTGAGAAGTTTCCCTATATCTCTAACCAACAATTCTTTTAAAACAATTTTAGTTCTCCTTATGATCTCTGTATTATGCTGTCTTAAAAGCAATTGCATCTATAAACTTCTTATTTTCACTTTGTTGCACAGTAAGAAATTGCTCTTCGATTGTTATTAACATAAACAGACCCTGGATATTTCTTATCCCAGAACTGCAAGTATTTTAATTTTTTGAGGAATTATTAGCAGAAAAAGGAAGTATGACTGCAAATAAAAGATAAGTGGATGTATGTGAAATATACAGTTTACATGAGCGTCATTCTTAAATTTTTAAGATATCCATGGACAACATGTGGTAGAAAAAATATTTGTTAAACTTTAAAATGTGAACTGTTTTGTCCTAGAAAAAATGAGTTTTTCTGGTGGCTTTTTACTTACAGTTTAACTTATAAAAATTTTAGACAAATGGAAGTATGTAGTTTTCAAAATAACATTATCATGCTTTGATTATCCCTGATTTTAAAGGGAGATTTATTCAAGAAGAGAGGGTTTCACGTCTGTAATAAGCATTTGAAAATGATGTTCCATTTCTTTTTGCTACAAGTGGTCTGTAGAATTTAGCAAAGTTACAATTATATCTCCAGGATAAGTAACTCTCAGGTTAATTTTAATTGTGGATAATAAGTCTGTCATATATGAAATGTTAATTGACGATAATTGCTGTACTTACCACATTTTTGAATCCACCTTCTTTAAAATTATGAGCAATTGCATGTGAAAAAAATATTTTTCAGAGGTGCCACGTATCTGACAAGCTCAAGAAGTAGAAGAAGAGCCCTTTGATTCTGTACCTGCAAAAATGACTGTTGAGCGGCAAATATGTTCTGCTTTAAGCCGATCATTTTCGTGTTATAAGATGTGGCTGCAAATGTTTCTCGGCTACAGAAGAACTATCACTCCAACAGCTTGGTGTGAACGCATTATTAATTTTTTCTAAAATAATCCGTGGACACTGCTTATTTGAATTTGCAGAATTTTTTGGTATAGAATCATTTTATATGGTTTATCTTGTAGATGACTTTATGATCTCATTACCAAGTCCATTTTACGTATAAACGAACAACACAAAACTTGATATGATTTGCTGTTGAACATACTATTTTATTACTTAAAATTATCATGTAGGGTCAGATTTAAGTAAATTTTTTTTAACTTTCTGAACTCAAATAATAATTGCTATACTTGCATAATTTGTCATTTAATATACTTGTAGTAAACTTAAATAAAAATTTCGTCATTCGATCACATTATGGTAAAAAATTGGGCATTTTCAAATTTCTTATTCATTTCTTTTTAACAATTTTCTTTGTTAAATTTGTTTTTCCTGGCAGATTACCTCTTTGAAGTTTTTTTACTATTTTTCGAAATTCTTCAGTCATATTCTATGTGTAAAAATTCTTACAGCAAAATTATTTTTTTAAATGTGTATGGAAACAAAAATTGTTTTTATTGATATCAAAATGCCAAATATTAAAACAGAAGAATTTAGAGAATAAAGTTTTACAGTGCGTAAAATATTTTGTTAAATTTATGTAGCAAAAGTTACAACATTGAATGAAAAGCTCGATTTAACTGTTCAATATATATATATATATATATATATATATATATATATATATATATATAATGGAATACTTAGCCATATGCTGATAATTTTTTAAAAAAATTTTAAATATAAAAACTACATGAAGTTTTAAAATAGGAATGATATCTTATGTTTCCAAACGAATCAGTATTTTAAAAAAATCTCATTTAAAATACTTATTCATTTGGAAACATTAGATATTAGAGCTAATACCAATATAGTAGCAGAATTTAATTCAATTGTTGCCAAATTAACGGGTGAGTAGAGAATTATTGCCAAAAGGATTCCTACCGAACAAGATGCTATGCTTCAGCTCTTTCATACAATGTAAATATATATATATTAAAATGCACAAAGCACTTAACAAGAGTAGCCCAGGAAAATATTGCAAGCAGTTTGAAAATAAGAGAATAAATATATTAAATAAAGCGCAAAATAAAACAAAGTTAAGAAATTTGGGGAAGTTTTTTTCAAGGTCCCGACAAAAATTATGGTCCTGCTGCTGTGAAGCCACATTTACCCTATGATGAATACCAAGGAAAAAAAATCGAAATTATTAAATGGTCTAGCTCTTTCATTGAAAGAAAGAAAAGATTTAGAAAGAGCTACTATATTCTTAAAAATGAAAATGCTGTTTGGAAAAGGGAGAGGGGAATTCGATTGAGACAGCATCGAATTTCGGTGCTGTATGCCGTAAGTTACCTTCTACTCAGTAGAAGGACATTCCAGTGGAAGGCAGTAGAAGGCATTCAGTAGATTCTACTGGATGTCTTTTTTGACATCCAGTAGAATCTATTGGATGTCAAAAATTAGTATAAACAATCTTATATTCTAATATAAAAAATAAAACAATTTTGTACGGGAAAATTCATAAAAAAACTGCAATTCTTGATTTAGAAAAAGAAATTGGCCTCAAAATCGAACCATGTGGGATATTGTTGATAACAAAGTGCCTTATTTAGTTCCCATGCCGGACAGAGTAATTGGCATAGAGGGAATTGTTGAAATTAAATGCCCATATATATACATGTCGCAATGTACACCCGAGTGAATTTGTGAAAAATTCTGCTTTCAATTCTTGGAAAAAAGACAGAAAAACAAAAGAAATTATGGGTATAAATAAAAATTATAAATTTTTAAATTAAGTTAAAATTAACTATTTTATTCTATTGTCTCTACTATTTCAAAAAGAGATGATAGAATAAAAAAATTCTAGAGGTATAATGGTCTAGGATTTAACCAAAAATACTTTAAACCCAATTTTTAATGATTATCAGATCACCTATCAACCAACATTTTTGCCTTTACATTTGTATTTGAACTCTCATACAAATATAAAGTTTATATATGTACTAATGATATAAATCATGCATATTTAGTTTCAGTGGAAATTAATTAAAAACTTTTGTTTCCTTTTATGATAATAACACCTTTAAGTGGAGATACTTTATATTTTCACATGAATCTAAATGTAATCCATAATTGTCTAATATATCTCTTCTACATTTTTGAAAAAAGAGCAAATATTATCGTCTTAGTGTTTGTGGTCTATAACTCAAAATATGATTGCGTTGTTTGTCATTGATTATTTTTCAGCATGTTAAAGTTGACCTTCATTAAGAGTAAGTAAAAAAAATAATAAAGGTTTTCCTTTTCTTTTTTCCATTGAAAACCTTGACAGGAAAGATACTTCTGCACAAATGATGTAATAAAGTTGTTATTCTTATGCTTAAAAGGGCAAAGCACGTTTTGTGAATTGATCTTATATAACATGTAATTTGATATATGAAATGATTAATTTAAATATTTTTACCTTCAGTATACATAAATACATAGCAGCCAGCTGTTTGGTATATTGATGAGTAGTTTTATATGTTTAAATTATATGTATACTTTTCCATTTTTTATTTTGTATGTTTTATATTAATACAAATATTTAATGAAAAATAACCAATATGTTTTATAGCTGCACATTTTATTCAATGATAACAAGGGTAGTGTTGATACTAAACATGGAATAAATAGCAGATCTATTGTCTACTGTTCCATTATGTAGTATTAAACCGAAACGAATACTTAAATGAACAAAAAATTGTCACTTGAAAAAAATCTATTTAGATTTTTTGCTTCTACACAAAATGTGTGAACGGGCTCATAACTTTTGATGATGACAATACGTCTTGGTTCTTTAGTATAATTCAAAATTATATTTTTTTGAAGTTTCTGTAATAACTTTTCAAAAATGAAAACGAAACCTATATCTAGAAATTTTGTTGAAAAATTATCTGTATTAAAAACATTTGTATAAAAAATACGACATAATTTATTATATTGGATGAAACTTATATATATTTATATATAGTACACACTAGCAAGCCAAACCCACCATTTTTTGCGCATTATGGCTTGCAGGGGAAAATGAGTATAGTTCAGGGGGAAATTGAGATTCGAAAAATATAACGGTTGTTTACTATATTTTTTATTGATTTTTGGTTTTTCACTTAGCTTCATTCAAAACACTGTTCTGCATTGTGAAACGAGCTCCCGCCTACAAATCAACTGATGACCAAGTGAAGAAATCCGCGTTCCAATGCATTTTCTTGCGGCGGCATGCTAAGGAAAGATAAAACTTTTGTTGCATGGGGCAGGAACAATATTTAAAAATCGGGACAAGTAAATTTTTAGTTTGAAAAAATTATTTCGTGGAGGAGTTTACATTTAAAAAATCCTTACATTTTTTTAAAAAATTACATGTGTAAAGCAATTATATATTTTAAAAATTTCATTGATAAAATTTACAGGCAGGGAAAATAATCCGAGGGCATACATATTTTTTCTTTATCCCTAGCAGCTATACCCCACAGATGCCAATTTTAAAAGAGAGGAAACATATACCTCCCTTCTTGAAGATGTTCTGGAACATCATGCATAAGGAAGTTTAAATCAGTGTTTATATACGGTTTAAATTAATTATAAGCTCGAATCAAAATTTTAAAATGAAACAATCCACCAATATCTTGAAAGCAATTGGTTTCACTCCGTTTTCAGCTCCTGACAAAATGTCAACGGAGCTCGCAAAGATTTTATTTAGTCTAATAAATCAATGGAACATTTTAATAAAACGAAGAATGTTTTATATGTAAAATTTTGCTCTGGATGAATTTTGCATTTCATTTATTTTAGATATATTTTCTCTATAAATTAATTCTTAAATAAAAACTAATGAAACTTGAAAATATTTTAAAGTTTCATATTACAGTTAAAATTTATAAGAAACTATATTTTGTGATAATAAATCATAAAATGCTGTGTGAAAAGACGCAGTTTTTTTATTATGAGTGTGAGAGACGAAAATAATTATTCGTCTTGAAATTTAATTTTAAATCATTATTTTATGTGCTACATCATTAAAATATTAAATGCAGTGTTTACATGGTTGGAAGTAGTCCACAAAAATATGTTTTAAGAAAAAAATATTATTTATTAATTATATATTAACCAGGAAAATATTAGTATTTATTACCGTATTAAAAATATATCTAGAATTCTTTATTTAAGGTACGTTATTCAGTTATCGCCTGAAAACTATTATTAAATATTCTTATGAATTATCGAAACTCCTGGCTATTGCCAGGAAATAATTGCATTTTATCACCTAGATATAAAATTGTTTTTATTGGGACAAGAAGTTTCAAATTGTCGATTTTATAAAATGAATGCAAACAAGTAAAGCAAGTGCATCAAAATTTGTTTTCGAAATAGAATTTCTACTTTGTGATTTTTGTCACAATATTTATCCAAAAACGGAACTATTCATTCAGAAAGATAGGTGCCATAATATTTCTACTGTTGTATAATTGTTTACTTTATTTAGAAATTATCAAGAAGCTGAATATTTCTATTGACTTGAAAATGTATACTGTGCACTTTTTCTAAGATTAATGAATCTTAATTTTTTGCCTTGCCTTAAAAATTGCTAAAACATGTTTTATTTGAGATTGTTTAAAATCTCAAAAAAATTATGTTTATGTAAAATAATCTAAATTTGTTTAATACTGATATATATAATTACTCACTACAATCATCCCAATTAGTTTTGGAGAAAAGAAAAAGTTACACATTAATGAGATTTTATGTAATTATGCTAAATATCCATTAATAAAATCAAGAAAAAAGTCATATTTGTAGGTTTCTGAAGCAAAATTTTTGTCTAAGAAAGATTATTTTGAATTTATTTTTTCAAAGCTCATTTTGAAAGAACTTTTAGTTAGTCTAAAGACTTGGGAATATGAATTTCAAATCAGATCTCAAGTAATTAATATGGACTTTGAAAAAAATATATGTATAAAAGGTTTTATTTCATTGACCTTAGCCCATCTTACACTTGTTGCGTAGACTGTAATTTCATATATTGTATCTTATTCCGAAGGTGAAAACAGTTAACTTTCCATTCCATTAGAATAAAAAAAAAAAAATTACTCAAATGCGCATTTGATCATTATATAAGTCAATCGAATCCTATAACGTCCTTGAGATATTCCTTGCGTGTGGAAGAAAATTTCAATTCCCAGCTTCCAAAATATATCTCATATAACAAATCTACATCTTTCTCGTATGCTAATCATCAATTAATGTATTCGTCATTTTTCGTTATCTTTATGCACTGAAATTTCAGGAATGTATAATGAACTAATTTTTTAAACTAATGAAAATGGCTTTATTTTTTCTGATCAGTTATATATATATTTTCTGAGATGAAAACTATGTGAAAAATGATATTTGCAACAGTTAAAAAATAATAACATTGCTATCTCTTTATTGTATGGTAAGTCAAGAAGTATATATTTAGGCGGTACATTACACAGATTTTATGAATTTTTAATAAATAAGAAAAAGTATATTGAATGATAGTGTCGCGTATACGTTAACTAGTATTCTTTTTTTATGAAAGAAAAAATATTTTCAATTTATATTTAATAAGAATGCATTCACATTTTATTTTTTAATTTTTATTTAAAAAATATTGATTATTTTTTACACTCTTGTAACAAAATCTCTTGTGTTTAGAATTTTTTCATATCTTTATAAAAAAATTTTCGGTCAGTCTATATATTTTGTTTTGCAACTTTATTATGAAAGCAAGGGTGAATATCAATATTTAAAATACTTTATGTTCAAAAGTAATATAATGATTATAAATGTCCAAATTATGCTATTTTTTAAACAAAGGTTTATTAATTTAATTAAAAATTTTTATTTCATGAAAGAATTCAAGTAAATTAATAAAGAAATAATAATTTCCGACATAAGGATTTTGGAAAAGCAACTACTTAATTATATAATATTAATTGTTGTATCTATTTATCATTATTTTAAACTAAATATTTTTGACTAAAAAAAATATTTATTATCTAATTTCAAAATTATACTATATTAAAAATGAAAAATATATAATACATAAATTCTTTAAGAATTTATATAACATAAAATAAAATATTAATATAAAATATTTCTTGAATTACTAATTTATAGACTCTCGTAATTATCAAATTGTACCCCTTTGAATATGCTTTAATTACAATATTTCAAAGTTATTTATAGAAATATTTCATCACTCTAATGTCAGCCTTTGTAACCCGGTTAGTAGGAGCGTCTTTTCACTATCAGAAGGTAAAGAGTTCGAATCTTGACTTAGTCAAAGATCCGTCGTGTTCACTGAAGGTGGTTTTGAGACATGATAATAAGGTCGTGGTCGCAATGTTCTCCAAGTGAAATAATACCGCTAGGGAGGCATTTCAAGTACTAGGGTCTCTTTTGCTTGGTCCCTACTTCTTAATGATGAAGACTCTCCCAACTCTGGACTAGGTACCAGGAAATATTCTGGTGCAACAGCTACTCTGATGTTGATTGTACAATGGGAAACACCGATTGAACAATAGAAGATGGGTCTTGTATTTCTTTCATCTGCAAGTATATCCGTCAGAATGAGTAAGTGAAAACCAGTATACTTTCGTTGTATCTATCCAAGTATGTGATATCCGTCAAAGTAGGTGCTTGGGAGTTTTCGAAGTTTCTTTCTTTGTAATTCGTGAATACAATCTATTGTGTAGAATTAGTAATCTGTGCTTTACAAGCTTAAAGTGCTTTACAGCAGCCTTCAACTATTAGATATGGTTAATCTTTAATTTTTTGTACTCGAAAGTTAATTCAACCAACAAACTGTTAGGCTAATTCCATGCATGATATCAAATAAGAATATGCCAATTTTTCTTTATTTTGCTTTCTTCTTTAAAGGAATATTAATAATATAAAAATAAGAAATATGACATTTTATATTATAACTGTTTTTAACATTTGGAATTATTCCACCAAAAAAAAAATAAGTCTTAGGTTAACTTGTCAATTAAATTTATATTATAATTTACAAAGCAAATTTTAGTTTTTAAATTATAATAAAAAAATTACATCCTAAATATTTATAAATATATTGTATAATTATATCTCAGTAAATATATATTTATTATGAGTCACTCGTTTTTCCTTTCTATAAACTAAAAAAAATATTGATTTATTATCAGTCACAAAAGCGGTTATCATAAAAGCACCTTTTGTCGGTTAATATCAAATCTTTTGCGGCACGACTTCCTATGCTTTAGGAAGAATAAGCAAATAAACATTCATTTATCTCTTAGCTCTTCTCACGCTGAGAGATCATCTCTGTTAATCAATCCTTTTTATCGTTTCTTATATAAGCAACATAACAGAATAATTTCTCCGAACATCAAAGAAATTTAATAACAAATAAACTTATCTCATTCAGTTTGACTATTAGTCTTAAGCAATCATTTTCCGATATATTTGTATTTTCATTATTTGAAGTATAAAATTTAATTGTGCAGTTTATTCTTTTTCCATAAGATTCATTTTTAGAGCATCTTAATTAAAATAACAGTAATAACTCGTAATTTTCTATATCAAATAAGAACTTTAAATGCACCATCGATTATTGATGATCATCTGGCGCTAAATTTTAATTTTAAATGCAATCAGGTGTACATTCCTATCAACTTCCATGCTAGCCTTTTTCGATACGAACCTTCACCAATCAGTAAAGAAAAAAAGTTTCTCAAATACTCTTTACTTTAAAATAATTATGAAGGGACTTATTTTTCCACTGTGATTTACTTCTAATTAAATACCTCTACTACTAATCTAAATAAAACCACACTATTTCACACACATGCATAAATCGTCATTGTGAATTCAAATATAGTAAGCCGAGCTGGTTCCTAAATGGTAGTGCTGTTCTGATTTTCAGATTAACATTTCCTTTCTCGGGTGTGAATCTTTGTAGTAGTTTGGAATTTATACTTTAAACTGTTGTTCTAGGTGGAGTTAACCCTCATGTGTTAAAAGTGACCATACTGTGAGGGATTATTTAAAGTAAGCAGCTACCGAAACTACGTTTTTTCAATCAGAATCATTTTGTTCTATTTTTTTATTGTTTAGCATTGAGTGCCGACTGAATAATTTTATAATAGTTTTGACGAATCAATAATGATCAATAATTTTATGATAGTTTTGACCTCAAAAATGAAATAATTTTTGATGATGGATAGCATAGCCTGCCTGTTACGAGTGATTAGAAATTTCATGTGGAAGAATGCTGGTGTGAGAGAGGGACAAAAGTCTAAATGTATGCTTTTTATGATCACTCTAATAAATTTACAAAAAAAAAAATAAATAAATAAAAAATAATAATAAAAAATAAATAAATAAAAATAAAAAAATACTGTGTTAATTTTTTATTCAAGTGACATTCTGTACTTGCAAAGAGAATGTGTTTCAACATTGAATAACAAATTTACCTTTTTTTTAAAAAATAAATTAAACTTTGATTCTTAGGAAAAAATTACACAAAATTTAAGTGTTTTTATCAATCTTAATATTTACTTGCATAGTTAAATTATTTAAAATGCAAGGGTCAACGTGGCTTGTTGGTACGATCCTACACTACGCAGTGTGATGTATCAAGTTCAATCTCAGCTACTGTTGAGCAACGGGAAATGTGTGTTGAGTGTTTTCTTCTTCGGTAAATATTTATTATTCGGATGAGCTATAGTCTCCATTGAAACTGGTATATACTCCTCCGAGAAAGTAATGGCTCTCTGATTTTGGCTGTTAGGTTATGGACTCAAAGGCAAAATAGGACAGTTGTAAGGGAGATACGAGTTTTGCCTAGAAAGTACACCCGACCCACCAAAGACCATTGTTAGTGAGGACCAACATATGCAAATTGCTTACTTTCCTGCTGTGACAGTGCAAGGAGAAAGATGTTAACACTAATCAACAGAAAAAAAGCAATCGTAAATATATTGCAGTGGTTTAAGCTAATAAGGTTTTGCTAATTTTCATTTTATTATTTTATGGTATGAATTTTTCTTAAAATTTTCATAAGACTTGATCATGAAGAAAATTTGTGCATTCATTGTAAAACAACTACTTAATTTTAAAAACCTGAAGAAGTTACTGATGGTTAACAGTTATGAATACATTTAATTAATTTTTAAGACTAAGAGAGAGTTCTAAATTGAAAAACAATTGTAATATTAAAAAAATGAGATGAGTCATAAATTACTGGATAGGACTACTGTGTTAGAAATTTCTAAGTTCAGTCCTAACTATTGCTGAACAAGGAGGGATAGAAGGAGCATTTCTGCATGTACACCTGTCACAGAAAAGGTTGATTTGGAATTTTCTAACCTGACGACACGTGAATTATGCGTTATGATTTTAAAATGTTCCTTCGAAAATCACTTTTATATTGTGTACGTAAAAAAAAATATATATAATTAAATATGCATTACGAAAAACCAAGTGTCATTACGATATATAATTTTTAATTCATTAATTATGTACGCGATTATTCACGCGAAATGTTTAAGACAGTACCGCCTATATTGATAATTTTAGTTGATATAGTATTCCTTAACATAAGCTTTTTTTTTATTAATATCAAATTTCTTTGCAATTCTATCATTATGTGTTTGTGGTTTTTCTTGCCTTACTAATACCATTACTCTCATGTATAGACTGATATTAATGTATACAGTTATGAATTACCGAATCCGTATCCGATTTTATGAAAGATATTTTATTTGAATACTTTCTTTAAAATATTTATATAGAATCAGTGTTACCTATCAATATGAATAGTTTATGAAGGCCATTTGTACCGCTAGACTTTAATCTTCTTAAATGCCTTAGTTTTAAAAACATAAATTTTCATGAAAATAATTTATGAAGAACAAAGTTGCCTTCGAAAAAGAATAATTTTCAAGGATAGTCTTTACGCACAACCTTGAAGTTGTTTTACTTGCTCAAGGTCTTTTTCTTCGTTGGTTCAATTAAGCTAAGTTTTCAAGGATGCCACCTTGCTTCTTGTCTATGACCGGAATGTTAAGCTTTCACCTACAATTCAAATTTGTAGGACATCAGTGGATTATTTCTTTTGATTCTTTGTTTAATAAAATGTGTGACTATTTGGTTATTTCTGAAAAATTATTTATTGCAATTTTAAATTTTAGATAATTCCGGCAGAATTAAATTATTTTTGAATAATTCGGACGGTTTATTTTTTGAATTTTAAGTATTTAACTTTTTTCATTTCATTAGTGAGAAAATTACGTCTCATTATTTAGTCACTAACCAGCGTATAATGTTTAAATATTTCAACTAGAGCTTATATTAAAAATATTTCTTGTTAAAATGTGATTCAAAGTGTAAAAGTTGTGTGAAATAGCTATTATATTTGCATTTATATATTTTTTAAGAAAATTAAATATTTCATTTAAATATAAATATATTTATGTACAAAATTTTTTTTAATAAAAATGCTTGAACTGATAGAATAAAATTAAAAAATAATATTTATGATGTTTTTATTTTAAACTTATTTAGGTTTTTATTTTAATAATATTTATGATTTATTTGTTTTAAACTAGGTATATCAAGTTTTTTATTCATATTTAACAATATAAATTTGTCCACTTTATAAGATCAGAAATTTATTTAAAATTTATTTTTCTGTTCTCTGAATTTGTTGTAAATATTAATGCACAAAATTTAAACACCGAAATTTTTTGATCAATGCTACAGATTTATATTATAGTATTAATCACAACTTGTTAAATTTTACGTCAGTACACTACTCTACGGATCAGGAAAATCTGTAGTTACTTGTCAAACGACGAGCGTTTTGAAGTCATATTTCTCCTCCACTTTATTGTACTGTAAGCAATTTTTTGGACGTGGTCTTTGGGAAAAGGTATCCGCATTTCTATGAGATTTTTTTTAAGGTGATGTAATAATGTTCTCCAAAATCTAAATTAACCAACTCAGCGCCCACGACGTATATATTTCCACATAGTAGAAACCACTTTTTCCTTTATCCCTAATCGGTGGTTTGATTGATCGGTTTTAATGACTCGAACCACACTCCTTGGAGTCTTTTCTTTGTAAACTAAAACTGAGCCAGAGTTTTACACCAAATATCTAAAATAGTGATTATTTTTTCACCAAGATTCAACTTTAAAATTTAATAATCTATAAATTTACTATTTAGGAAACAAAATGCAAGTTTATGCAATTCATATTATTTTTAATTTCAATCCCTAAGCTAATTGAGTTATGCGATTTTATTAACACAAAAATTTTAAATCTTTATGTACTTTTAAATTACTAACGCTTGTCTTCTTTTCTATGTTAAATTTTGATAATTTTCCTTCTTATGCTAATTATTTCATACATTTTAGTTAATTTAATTCAGTTTTTATTGTTTTTGATGACTATTTTTATCAACTAGTTATGACTTAAATAAACAAATAAATTTCATAAATGGAAATTATTTCATTTCCAGTGAAAGAGCTCATAGCTGTAAAAGTGAAATCGATGCATTTTCCATAATTAATAATATTTACCTTAAGTTCTAATTACTAAAATTCAGTTAGTTTGCATTTTTATTTTTGTGCATTAAGAAAAAAATTTATTAATAAATTTAATTTGTGCATATTACATTTTATTTCATTATTACTTTAATTTCTTTAAACATACAGTTCAAATATTGATAATAAAACAGAAGTATCATCTTAAGGCTATGGTGTAACTTGATTATCATAAGAGTGGGAGCCGATAATATATTATACGAGGGTTACTCTGAAATTTTTGAGATACGCGCAGACAAGAATTCACAAAATAAAAATAATGGTTTAATTTTAAAATACAAAGTATTTTAAAACAGAAGATGATTTTTTACTGACTTACTTCAACTTGCTTAGCGTAGAATAAATTTTAAACAGAAGAGAAAATAGAGTTGACGCGAGAACATTTTCGCGCTATGATATTCTACGATTTTAAAGCAGGATTAAATCAAGAAGAATGCGTTCAACGGTTGCAATTAGCATTGGGTGATGAATCTCCAGCTTGTGCTACTGTATTCAGATGGTTTAGAGAATTTAGAAGTTGTCGCAATTTTCTTCAGGATGAAGAACACACAGGAAGGCCGCCGTCGGCAGTAATCCCGGATAATGTGTCTGCCATACGAAAAATGTTAATGGATGATAATCGCTGTACCTATCAAATGATACAGAAGGAACTTAACATTTGATCCGCAGCCATACACAAAACAATTCATGAAGAATTACATATGAAAAAGTAGTTCGCCGTTGGGTTCCCCATAATCTAACTGAGCACCAAAAAGAGGAGCGTGTCAGAATCAGTAAAAAAACTCTTAAATTGCTAAATTGACCACCACATCATTTCTAAAATTGTAACAGGTAATGAAACGTACATATTGTTTTTTGACGTTCCAACACGTCAAGAAAGCAAAGTATGAGTCTTTGAAGGTGATCCCACGCCGACAATAGTGAAAAATCAACGCGCACTGAAAAAAGTGATGTATGCCGTTTTCTTCAGAAAAACGGGATTGGTCAAAGCCATCAAGTTGGAAGAACAGAAGACAGTAACAGCAAACTGGTGTACCACTAAATGTCTTCCAGAAATTCTACAAGAACTGAATGTTAGAGCAGTGTTTTTCAACTGAATTTACTCCAAGGACCGGTAAAATATTTCGGCACGTTCACGCGGACCGGTAATATTAATAATTCGACCCAATGCACAATTTTTCACAAAGATAAATCATGAAGACATACATAATTTTTAAAGCATTTTGTTTGTTATAATTTACATTTGTATATTCAACTTATAATATTGCATCGAGAATAAAAGCACCAAAACTTAATTAAAACTCCAAGAAAATTCCAACGTGAATGATATATTTATTTTTTTTAATTAATATATTAGTCAAAACAACAATGAATCGAAATGTTAACAACGTAAGTAGATACCAAATAAGCAAAAAAATAATTTACCAAAATAAAGGATTTATAAAAACAACACATTCAGGTTTTGGACAATTGTCTTCTGATTGAGGCCAGAGGACAAAATCATATTTCAAATAATCTGCGATGTAGTGCCTTACAAAGCTTTTTCTTTTTTTGGAAGATTGTGGACTATATTCACTTTCATCTGTATTCGAAGGGGTGGACGACGTACTTGGTTTTTGAAAATTCTTTCTTTGCACGAAATTTAGTTATGTGCATTTCGTTTCCTTCTTACTCATTCTGGTTATTGATTTTATATACCTAAAGTTGCAGAAATATTAGTTATAGCATAATATTAAATTCAGAAGTTATTAAAAACTTACTCTGATAAATAGTTTTCAAGAAATGCCCAAGTGTGCAGAATAATCAAAATGAAAAACAAAACGTAATCAAGCCAGACGCCTTGAACACTGCGATAGTCAGCGTTAAAGTAATCAGGGATACGCAAGGCACCAAGGCAGACAGGCGCACCCTAACTGGTGTTCTAAGCAGTGTTGCCAGAACAATTTGATTAAAAGGAATAAGTCGACAGTTCAAAATGTAATAGATTTCATAGAATAGTAATAAAGAGCGCCGAGGTACCGACAGTTTGTTTTTTTTAATTTAGGTAAAGGGTAATTTTGTAAATTTCATAAAAACTCAAAATAGTAACAGATTTGATGAGTAACGTGACAACGTAAAAGGACTGCTGAATAATAATAGATCTATTATAATTATAATAGACTGGCAACGCTAGTAATACGGCAATTTATGAAACGCGATTAGGTACATAGTTGCCAGTTTGTTGTATTTTTCATCAAAGATTAAATTATTTTTTAAACTAGTAAACTATTATTATTGTAATGTAGGTACTGTATCGGTGGTCGGCCTATAAAAGCTGAATATTTCGCGGACCGGTAAATATTTCTTGTGGACCGGTACTGGTCCGCGGACCGGCGGTTGAGAAACACTGTGTTAGAGGACTAATGCTTAACCGTGACAGTGGATCTTCACATACAGCCGGATTAACAGTTGAGTTTCTTAAACAAAAACAAATTAAAGTGATCGAACATCCATCGTATTCACCTGATCTAGCTATGCGCGACTTTTGGTTATTCTTTAATCTAAAAAAGAACTCACGTGGACGTTGTTTTCATTCAGTAGAAGAGATTGATGTGGCTATAAATGCGTTTTTTCATCTATTCCACGAAATGAATGGCTTGAGGCATTTAATCTGTGGAAAATTCGTCATTGTGCATTGATAAGTGCATTGATGATGGAGCAGACTATTTTGAACACACCTAAAATTTTATAAGTATAACTTTAAAAACCTAGTTGTATCTCAAATATTTCAGAGTAACCCTCGTACATGTGTTGACTATTATTTCCTTTTAATGAAGCATAATATGGAAAAATTTATTAATGTTTAATGTTACACCATATAAAGTCATTATTTTAATACATCAATATTAAAAGATACTATTTCTCAAACATTTCACTTGATTAGAAATTTTCTCGAGTAAAAAATGAAATTACAATATTTCTGATATTAACTTAATTCTGCTGAGAAAGTCATTTTATTCTATACATATTTTTTAATTACTTGCATACATGTAACAATTTATCCATACGATGTAATGATAATACTTATGAAAATAAAATTCCTTACTAGAAATTTATTGTATATTTAAAACAAAATAGATTTATGAGGAATATAAATAATTCATTTTTTAAACAGTAAAGGGTTCAGATGCAATTTATTTTTAAATATAATTATCTTAATCAGAGAATTTCTTGCTGTAAAATGGTTACATATCTACTTCACTCTTCTTATTTGAATTAAAAATTAATTTTTCTGGTTTATGTTTTAAACATAAAATGGTACATTCCAGGTGCGATTGATTGTGTCATTTAAAATGATATTCCTGGAAAATATAAATAAATGCATGAAAAATATAATTGGAATATTTTTTACGAATGATAGTAAAATAACTCTTTAATCAATGAAATAAAGAATAAATACACTAAGAAAATTTATATCTCTCCATCAAAATTCAAATTTTAAATTAAGAGGCTATATTCTCTACAAAATCTCTTTAATTAGAAAACTTTATAAAAGAGAAGTAATATATAAATATTTTTCATTCGCGGTTAATATTATGCCACGAATGCAACACCAATTTGTTAAAATACGTTCTTATAATGAAGGAAGAAAGAATTCATGGTATATTGTTATGTATTAT
Source organism: Latrodectus geometricus (assembly GCA_026290005.1). Classification (NCBI taxonomy): domain Eukaryota; kingdom Metazoa; phylum Arthropoda; class Arachnida; order Araneae; family Theridiidae; genus Latrodectus; species Latrodectus geometricus. Next base: position 51,502 of record JAPDSC010068425.1, read on the forward strand.
TTTACGTGAATTGAAATGTAAATCAATAGAAAGCAACTCGTTATAATGTTATCAGTTTTTTTCATATAAATCTGGTGGTTTTGCCAAATTAAATAATATTTTTTTGTTTTTATTTTTAATTATTTGTATTCATTTAATCCTTACAGACTAAATTTTATCAAGCCATTGCAAATTTAATAATTAAGACAGTTTAATATTGAAGGCTAAAATTATTTTTTCTAAAATTTTTATAAGTATTTGACAATACTATTTCAAATGGATTCCTACATACGTGAGAGGAGTTTGTTTCCAGGAAGAAAACTCATCACGTGTGACTTCCTTGACGATTTAAGTATGTTTCCTATTAGTCAGGGAGAGAATGAAAGGGGAGGATGTTTACTTATATAAATAATGCTTTTTGATTATTCTAAACAGATGAGAAATTGCTTTCTTACCCTGATTCATTGCCACATATTGATGATATATTCTATCTTTGTATCAACTAAGAACTTACATAACATTTTATTCAAAAGTATTTTCGGAAATATTGATCGATGAAAATCATAAATTCTTCAAATCGATAAATTCTTACCAGTTAGTTTTTGAAATTAAAAATTTCAAATCTAAAATCTAATGAATCAAATTAAAGAAAGCCCAAAAAAAGATTTTAAACTTATATTGTATATAATTTCCTATTTAAAGGAAAGGCAAATTTTTCATAAAAAATATAACTGGAATATTTTTTTATAAATGACAATAAAATAAGTCTCTAATCAATTAAGAAAACAAAAATTCATAAAGAAACTTAATAATTCTCAATTATACATAAAGTCTCTTTAATTAGGAAACTTTATGTATATAGTAGAGATATATAATAATCATATAAAAGTTTCGCACATTCGTAATATAATAAAATATTACGTATGCAAGAACTTTTCGTAAAAATATTTTTATAATGAAGTAATAATAACCTCTTAGCACTTTGTTATATATCATATTATGTAAAATTAAATGTAAGTCAATAGAAACTCATTATAATTTTAAAATTTTTTTCGTACAGCGATTTTTACAAATTAAGGATGTATTTATTTGATTGTCAGATGTAAGAATTCTTTTGTTTTTATTTTTAATTATACATAAATTTCAATTCATATGCGCTAGACTAATATTTAAAAAATAACTCGAGTAATGCACGTGTGAAAACAAATATTCCATTCATATTGGAATGAATTGAACGTAACAGCTTAAGGTACTTAATAGTACATGCACTGAAATTTATTTCCATTCAGATTAACAAATGAAGTTAATTTTCATGTGCTGTGACAAGTGATATTTTATCTAAGTTACGAGTTATTCAGCTACGAGTTGAAAAAACTGATTTAGCCAATAAATTTGGGCTTTTGTTTGCTTATTTATCTATTAAAAAAAGAGCATAAGTAATGTATGTTTTTAGTTCGGTTAAAAAAAATGAAATAAATTAATAATTTTAGTAAATTTCTAATTCATTTGGACTGTTGAATTCTAAAAATATATAAATAGTCTAAATCAGCTTTGCTATGTGTACTGAAAGTATTATAATATTAAAAGGATTTGAAAAATATTTATTTACTTGAATTAATCAAATAATTATTATGTTTCTACTTCTGTAACTTTTAAAATGGAATCAATGTGACATAATAACGTTGCTTGAAGTACATAGCTAAGTGTTTTGTCGTTATATTATATCAATTGTTCGTCTTCCTGTTACGTATCCTCTGAACTTATAAGTAACACACCGACTCTGCTATTAGTATAAATTACTAAATAGCAGTATATATTTTTCAAATCACTATGAGGTCTATCAATGTGTTTAACTCCAAGAATTGATAAAAATGTATTTCCAGATGAAAGGATATATATATATATATATATATATATATATATATATATATATATATATCTTTCTCCTCCCTCTCTTTCTCAATTATGTAAAATGCTAAATGCTTTGTAAAATTTTCTTTAAAAAAATGTTGTTATTGCATCTATTGAAAAATTTAAATTTCTCTGAGTTTCAAATTCATTTTCTATTTCACCAGATTGCTTCATGATGATAGAATACTATTTTTGAGTTAATGAGAATAATCATATTGAATACTTAACAAATAATGTTTTGTACACAATTTATTTTTCGTCCATCGCTTGGAATTACTTTCGATTTAAAACACAACTTTAATTTAATAAATATATCTTGTTAACAATACCTAAATAATATTTTTAATGTAAAAGAAAAAAATTGTAAAGGTAACAAATGATATTATTTTTAGGATGTAAATACATAAGAAATATCATAATTAAGAAAGTACATAATCAGCAAATTTAACTATGCATTAAAATTTCATTAATTTATTTTATACTGAAAAATGATAATTATCTACATGTTAACAATGATATAAAGTTTATCTACATGTATTTTGCATTAAAGAATTTTATATTTCATAAACGATAATACACGAATATAAATTTATCCTTTTTTTCGTAAATATTTTTTTTTTTGGGCTAAAAAAAACTTTTTCAAATATTTAAAATCTAGATGAAAATAATCTTTCAGTTATAGTATAAACTAAGGATTTCTCAAAACATTAAACACATTTATTTAGATAGTTATGTAAGTTTTCTAATGTCATATTCAAAACATTTAGATAAATAAATTAAAACAATTTAATTGTTTTCTTTAAAAATAACAGTATAAAAAATTTAAAAATAAGGTTCTTTGTTATCATGTAAAAACTTACCACATTGATTACTACATAGAAATATGTTCATGTAAAATATTCTAAAGATTTGTTTGTGTTAAGAAAAATATAATGTGAGAAAATGTATACATTTAAAACTTATTTTATCTTACTGTAATAAAAATTTGAAATATTTTTGTGTCTCATTCAAAAAAGGAAATATAAATTATTTAGAAAATAATAAGTATACAAAAAATATGAAGCAATAAATCTAAATGCATGTGCGATTTATAAAACAAGGAATTTACTTAATTTAATTTATTCAATCCACGTATAAGACTTTTTAATCTTTTGTTATAAGCTTAGTTTAATAAATCAATATACATGATTTTAAGAATTACTTTTATTTTTCACAAATATACCATATGGAGAACTTTTATAATTGACTCACGCTTTCTGTATTATTTGTACCAAAATTAAAAGAAATAATTTTTGTAAATTTTAAATCTTTGCGTTTTCTGGCAACAGGTAGAACATATAAAGTTACATTTAGTCGTTAACGAGGTCTTAAAAAAACTCATGAATACACTCCTTTTTATAATTAAATGTGTTACCTTATCCAACAAATTTTTTTACTACTCCCCACATTCATCTTAATATAATGAAACAAATTATTATCTTCTAAATGTATTTCTTTTATCATATTAAGTTGTGAAAGAAATTTTTGCTGCATCAGACAATTTTGCATGATCGAATCCAGAGCAATAGCAAGTAATATTTTTGTGCTTAATTTACTCATGTTAAAGCTATGGTAGTATTTTTTTTTTAAAAAAAGACATTTCTGATCTATAAGAAGGACGTAAAATATATCATAATATAAAATCTTGATAGTAGATATTAAAAGCAGACAAATGAGTGAAGCAATGAATACTAAATAGTTTTGTAAATACGTTAAGTCGTAAAACTAACTGAATTAATTTTTTTATCTTACAGAATTTTTGGCGATCAATTTGCAAGGCATCACTTTAAGACAAAAACAATAAATGTTAAAAAATGGCACCCTTAAAAATAACCTTCCCTTCCAGATGGGCTTTCCCTGCTCTGGTCGTAAGGACAAGTAGTATTTGGAAGGCCCTCCATGACGATTTTCCTTTGTAAACAGGAGGTTTTAACATGGGACAATTAACTACTATTGAAGAATTGTATTCGTGGTGTTTAAAACAACTCCGTTTTTTCCGTATCTCAATAAAATCAGGGATGTTTTCATTGGCTATCTCAAAAGTTTGCATTCTTCATTCCAGGAACACTATTTCACCTATAATCTCTGCTTTCATATCCTTGAGTTCTTTTCACGATTGCGATCTTTCCAATTAATTCTTCACTTAATTTTCGATTGCTTTTACAGTCAATTCTTAACTGTAGACGAAACTTCAACATTCAATTGTTCGTTGACTGTTTTTATTTTATTCTCGGTCTGTGGTTTCATTTCCATCAATAGGTCAAACATCTTCATTTCTTGTCATACTTCTAGTAATTCGCATTCAATTTAAATCTCTTTCTGAAATCAGTTTTAACGATTTTCTCTTTGACCACGAAGATTTTCATTATTATCAAAGTTGTAAATATCTAGAAATAAAAATCAGTTTATTTATTTATTTTTAACAAACTCTTTAGTCACAGTTCTTTAGTCATATTGAGATTACAGTTACTTCAGCTTGAAGCTTTTCCACATGTTAAAAACCAATACAATTTCTATGGTATAGAAACAAAACATAGAAGGTTTCAGAGCTGATAACTTAGTGTGTCTTTTTTCAGTCAATCATTATAAATAAAATTTTAAAATTAGTATACACACTGCGTACAAATATAAATACAAATAAAAATCATACAAAATACTATTGTAGTTTTATTATAACTATTTTTTGAAAAAAAGTGGCAATGCAAAACTGTTATGTAGGGCCTATAAATGAAAATATGGAAGTAGCATTTAAAATAATAAATACAACGCGCTCCTCGATTTTCAACTGAACGTTCGACATTGATGTCTGGCCGCCGGCGTCAGTGTTTGCTGGATAACTTAGTGATTATAAGTACCCAGACGCCACGTCGCCTTACAGCTTACACATACAATACGGAAGCATAATCAAGCTAGGCTAGGCGAATCGGCATATTATTTTTATAAAAGAATAATAAAAAAAATTAAATGAAAGCTTCTTTTTCGGCGTCTTTGTGATACGGTGCCTTTGTGCGCTGCACACTTTGAACACGCCATGCGTCGGGGTTGATCTGATCGTAATTTGTTGTTATTGCACTGGTAAAGATTCGAGTGTAGTTATTTTTCTGTTTGTACTTCAGTTTGGACTCAGCTTTGTCTTTGTAGTGACATGTGTGTATTTACTGTGTAATTTTCAGTTGGTGTTTTTAAATATTACATTAAAGTTCAACTACATTTTGTTTAATTATTTATTATTATTTAACCATCATGGATAAATGGCTAATTAAAATTCCAACTAATAAGTCTGCCACGCCGTCACAACGAAGTTGCAGTGCTTCAAATCTGACTTCTAGCAAAACAAAAAAAAAGAAAATATGACGAATCATATTTGCAGTATGGCTTCACATGCTCTTCTCACAACAATGAAGAACAACCAGTGTGCTTAATTTGCAAAGAAGTTTTGGCTGCAGAAAGCATGAAACCGTCAAAACTGCAACGACATTTGAATACTAAACATGCAACGTTATCAAAAAATGTCAATAGAATATTTTGAGCGTCTTTTGCAAACATCAAATAAAGAAAAGAACACTTTGGAGAGGTATGTTACTTTGAATGATAAATATCTATTGGCATCGTATGAAGTTTCGTATTTGATAGCAAAAACGAAAAAGCCTTTTACTATTGGAGAGCAACTTTTACTACCTGCAGCTATAAGAATGTCTGAAATTGTTCATGGAAAACAGTATGCTGCTGAAATTAGTAAAATTCCATTATCAAATGACACTGTGTCCAAAAGAATTTCAGACATTAGCAATGATCAATTTCAACAGCTTCTTATGAGGCTTAAAGACAGCTCAAAGTTTGCAATACAACTGGACGAGTCGACAGACATTTCAAAAATGGCACAGTTGTTACTTTTTGTAAAATATATTTATGAGGGAAGCATTCATGAAGATATACTGTTTTGTCGTTCTCTGGAAGGTCATACTCATGGAAAAGATATATATAAAAAAGTAAATGAGTTTTTTGAAAAAGAAGGATTAAATTGGAAAAATTGTGTTGGTGTGTGCACGGACGGTGCTGCAGCAATGACCGGACAAGATCTTGGTTTTACAGCATTTGTTAAAGCTGGAAATGATCATATTACATTTACTCATTGTATGATTCACCGAGAGGCACTTGTTGTTAAAAAAAATTGCACCAGAATTAAACACTGTGTTTTTTGATGCAGTCAAAATCATTAACTTTATTAAAAGTCGAGCACTTAATAGTCGATTGTTTAAAAATTTGTGCATTAATATGGATTCGGATTATACAAGTTTATTGCTACATGCTGAAGTTAGGTGGCTATCAAGAGGTCGAAGTTTGAAACGATTATTAACTTTAAAAGATGAAGTTCTTATATTTCTAACAGAGCAAAATTCTAATTTGGCCGATTATTTTCACGATAATTTATGGCTTCTCAAGCTATGCTATTTGGCAGATATTTTTGTAAAAATCAATGATATGAATTTATCAATGCAGGGAGTCTGCGTTAATATGTTTATGTTAAAAAATAAACTTGAGGCCTTTGTTAAAAAAAATTCTTATATGGAAGAACAGAGTGGAAAGTCGATCGCTCGAAATGTTTCCATTTACTGACGAGTATATAATTAGTAACAATATTTCAAAAAAAGATACTCCTATAACAAAAATTATAGTTAATCATTTGAAGGATATGGAAGTTTACATGCATAGGTATTTTCCCAATGATATCGATACACAACAATGGATTTGCAATCCATTTTCAATTGAAATGGAAGAAATTAATTTTTTAAACTTAAAAGCACAAGAAGAATTTGCCGAATTAACAAGTGATACTACCTTGCGACTCAGATTTTCTCAAGTGCCTGTGCATGAATTTTGGATAGAAATCAAATCAGAATATCCCCTACTATCGGAAATGGCAATGAACAAATTACTGCCATTTTGTACAACATATTTATGTGAATCAGCCTTTTCCACATTAACTTGCATAAAATCAAAATACCGTTCAACTTTAATAAACGTTGAAAATTTATTACGATCTGCACTAACTCAAATTGAACCTAGATTTAATTGTGTAAAAATAAACAATCACATCCGTCACATTAATATTGTTTGATGTTAATAATATGTTTTTATTAAAAAAATTGTTACAAAAGTTTATTTTTTCTAGTGAATATATAGATATAGTTTTATGTTTACTTATAAAAAAATTGTTACAAAAGTTTTTTTTCTATTGAACAAATATATATATAGTTTAATGTCATTCTATTTATTGTGTTTTATTACGACCGATATCCCGTCAACGTTTCCAATTATATATATGTGAAATGAATGGGTACGTATTCTTTAATCCTTATTTTATTTACATTGTAAAATAGTGCGATATTACATCTACATCTACGGTTAATATATATTTCATTATATGGAGGAGGGGGTCGTTTAAAATTTCCTAAGCTTGAAGGGGGTCGCTGTATAAAAAAGTTTAAGAAGCCCTGGTATAGACTCTGGAAGAAAGCCTGGGATAACTCGGTTCCTATAGGTCTTATCGACTAAAAACTTCAAAAATGTTTGTCGACTTATTTTTTTGTCGTCAAATCACCAAAAATATCGCCAAATTTAATTGCCTTAGATTTAGACTTATTTCTTAACTTTAAAACGGTTATTTTCATAGAATAAGTGTAGTTTAGACAATAATTTTACAAATTAAACTATATTACCAAACATAACATCCAAATATTTACATTTTCATAAAAATACTATCATTTGTATATCAGATATACAATATTTGATTATATATATTATAAAATAAATGAAACTAACCAAAATTAAATTAAAAGATATTTTTTTATTTAAATGTTCAATTTTGACTAAGACAAAATTTTTCATTATTATCGAACTTGATAACATTATCATCTAGGATATTATTCATTAGATAATATAATCAATATATCTATAATCATTATATATATAATAAAATAATATCAACTTAAAAAAAAACCACACATACTAATATGTATTTTATTCAAAATTTTTCACAACTAATGCTTGTTACTTACTTTCAAAATAATTTACTATTAACGAAACTAAAAATAGTTTCGTTAATAGTAAATTATTTTGAAAGAAATGTAATAGTAAATTATTTTGAATTCAATTAAAAATAATTGAAAGTTGAGTATTGAATAAAAAGCATTTTACGAAAAATATGTATATTTTAATATATAATTTTTTATAAAACTAATGAACTTTTCAAAATATGCCATTACAATTAAGAAATTAATTTTCATGTTGTAGATATTTGATAAATAATGAAATGCCATTATAAACTGACACTATTTAGAACTAAAGTTATACAAGTTTAAAGTATCTTGGTTACATTTTAATGTAATTAAAAATGTTTATCTTATTTATTTTAAAAATATAATGAGATCTCTGGTGTAAATTTGAATAATAATATTTTATTATAAATTGAACTTAAATGGTATTTCATTACTTATCTAACGACTAAATCATGAAAAGTAACTTCTATTAGTTTATCTATTTTTCAACAAAAAAAAAAAAAAGTTTTATAATATATATATAATTTTTTCTTGTTAAAATACAAATTTTCCCGTAAAAAACTAGCTATATATATATATATATATATATATATTACAAATAATTATGTTTTTAACTTAATTATTTGCAATATAGCTAGCTGCCAGTTGAGATAAATGATAGAATACTGACCATTTAGGTAGGCCTAACACTGAAATGTATTCCCTGAAAGAAAAAAAAAAAATGATACCGAAAAGAGTGCATTTCGGTTGACGCCAAAAGAAAAATCATAGTTATGAACAAAAATATAAGTGTTCTCTATATTTACGAAAGGGTTAAGAATCGAACTTATAATTTCGTTTTTGTAAGATTTAATCCTCTGTTTAAGAACAATTTAAAATAAATATAATTAATTTTGATGATCTTGACATTGTGCTCTTCATCTCATCGATATCCGAATTGGTGCGAATGATGCAGTTATTTGTTTGCCAACAAAATTCTGTTTAGCAGATGGAAAACTATCATTTGATCTTTTTTGAATCAATGTCATATCAGCACGCTGAAAAAGATTAGGCAAGTTTAATATTCTCAAGGTCTCCTCCTTCCTTGGTGTAGTAATGTGTGGTGTGGAGAAAAGAATTCTGTTTAAAAGTTAACTTCGTTTTGGAATAAGACTAAGAATCATAACATGAACCAACCTGGTAACCAATATAATCAAGAATTTCGTCGCATTTATATGTTGCTTACATTTGACACCATTTATCGTAACGCATGTTGCCTGTTATTATAAGAACTTTTTTTTTGCAGCCACAACGTATTATTTAGTAATTTTTTAATTGATGGGCCTGATGTCTTGTTATAAAGGATCAAATTTCAAAAAGCTCCCAATACCGACAGCAATACATATAAAGAGCAGAAATGCACCATTCATTTTACATTAAACATCCTATTTTCAACGATATCTCTATTTTCATACATACACACACTTATAAAATATAGCATTTAATATTAACATTCACCTTTGATCAAACAAAATATATAATCTGTATATCGCAATTACCAATAATACTTATGGAAATATTTCATTTTTCATTTCATATTAATATTAATTATGTTTCTGGTGCTCGCAATCAAACACCCTTCAATATTCACTTTTATGAAATTCATATTAATGAATATTTATAAGATTAAACTTGTTCTTTCAATTGATAACCGTAACGCTATACCAGTCGATATAAAAAAATAATAGTTTCTGCTAACTGATTGTGTTATGTTTCTTAGAATTTATTCTGTAGCACGAAAGTTATTTTCATCTCTGTATAATAAATTAAAAATTTTATTATTTTCTATCATAAATAATAATCATGTAAAACATTATTTAAATACGAATGTAAAACGTTAAAGAGAAAAACAGCAAAGTATTTCATATTGAAGTTTGAAAATATTTTCAATTTCAACTTGGGAATAGATATAAATTGACCAAAATTCATTTGAGGAATCAGATGCATGTAAATATTAAGTCATAAGATCGTATAAAAATGCGCTCATTTAATTTGAATGGTGACGAAATAAGAATTGAAGATTCATTAAGTAGAATAAGACTTCAATATTCTAGTAAATAATTAAATAATGAATCTGCGTTATACGTTGTTATGATTCATAATGGCCCAGTAGGCGGACTAGGCTTTTTAGGATGGAAAGTTTCAAGTTAAAATCTAGTCACACTGATAGGAGATAGGTGTTTCTTCTCTGCTATCAGTTAAATCCTTCAATGTCTTTTGGATTTTCTTCCATGTGACACATGAATGTTGTCGATGAAAAGTTCTCTGGGAAAGTTGAATGCGGACATTAAATATTTTGCACAGCTTTTAACATGTTTGTTATCCACTATGGGTTGTCCGATAATGTTAGGAAACAGAATATCTTAATGATAGGACTTTCGGAGTAACCACTGCTGAACACAATGGGAAATGATGTTGAGTTTCTGTTTTTTACTAACACATATTTCGTGCTTAGATTTTTTCCAGATCCATCCCCTTGCTCAATAAGATTATCAAAGTGGCGTATATTGTATTTACTATAAAAGAAAATATGAGGAGTACTACTAAAGCAATCATATGTAATACATTGAAACTAGATAACCATGAATTTATTCTATGGAAACATATCAAGTAAACATTGTATTAGTGAACTATGTTAATTATATTAAATTTTTATGTGACATTTATATTTAAAAACTTTTTGTCGATGACAATAATAAATTATACTTTTAATTAATAATTTTATGGATTATAAATGTCAGAAATTTCTTTAATATTTTAATTCCTGTGTGTTAATAAACTAAAATATTACTGTTTTTTGTGATTCTAATTATAAATAAAGTGCATTTTTTAAAATTAAATTAAGTTATTGCAAATAAAAGAAATATAAAATACAAGTATATTATTTTAAGTGATATTTAAATAATTTATTATAGCTCAAAAGTTTAAGGTTCAAAGGTTTGTCACTAAATTATAATAGACTACTAAAACTATTTTTTTTACAAAACTAGGAAGGTGTTGATACACCATTTTTCTGAATGACTTCAAATACTCGATTTTTCATTGGGTTAATGACAATGTTGAGAAAACATTTAGAAATTTTGTTTCTTTCATACATGATATCTACTTTCAATTCCTTTTAATCCTATTTCAATTCCTTTGCTCGTATTGGCGGTTATTTGCAAACAGTTGCCTAATGACCACACAAGTGACAAACTTGCCAAATGACATCACAAATTTCCTATGGAATACAAATCTATAGTCTACGTCTTAACTTGGGCAAAACATCATTTTTTCTTTTTAAAACCAACTTTAATTGATTTGAACACATTTTAAAGAGCATTGGCTGAAATTTCCAGTTTCCTATTTCTAAAAATAAACTAAAAGGTATTCGTAAATCAACTGAAATAAATTTTCCCCAGAATTCACTGCAGATCATGTTTCCCATCATATAAAAGCTTCTCCCACTCTATCACAGAGCCATCACATATTTGCTTAATGAAAAAATATTCATGTTAAGTTCACAAATGATGTTTATAGTAAATATTGTTATTAGAGCTTTAAATTGGATTTCCGTTGGAAGAGCAATATTGCTCCAAGTAGCATTCCCAGTTTATGCCAACCTTGCCCACTTCAGCCTGTTTTTTATTATGAATGTTGTCAACCTTGGTATGCCAGACTGTTGTACGTTAGATAGTTTTACTGGTCTGCTGTGTTATTTTACGTTTAAACAGGTTCTGTATTAGTGTAAGAGTGAAAATTGGTTCATAACACTTCCTGATTCTTTTCCCAGGTCTTTATATTCTTTTTATAAAAATCTTTTTTCATAAAATATTATAACCAGCAGTTTTCGAACTTATAAGAATCTTTTTTGTTTCACATTCCAATTTTCCAGGGCCTTTAAGAAACGTCAAAGTTATTGAGTATTTAAGATAAATTTATTTTCAAGGAACATTATAAATTTCCTTAGAAAAATAAATTAAATAATTATATTATTTTATTGTTTGCGCTTTTTGTGATGCGAAGCTACAATTTGCATGATTTTAAAACAAAAAGTAAAATGATTTAGATGAAATTTATAAGTTATCTTATATACACCACTTGCCACCAAATTGCAACACTAAGAAAGACAAGTGATTTCACAATAAAATTTAATTTGTAGATAACATGTTGACCAAGTATCAAATGGTTAAATTTATAGACTTCTGTAAAGTGTGGTTCCTACCAAAATCAGTTGCCAGAGTGGCCGCCATTGTTGGAAATCACCGGTGCCACGCCTCGGCATTGATTCAAAGAGACTTTGGATGTGTTCTGGAGGTAAAGCAGACCAAGCAGCTTCCACGTGTAGCCGAAATTGATCTAGTGTGGCAGCTGATGATACAATCAAGGTCAACCGTTGATCAACCATGTACCACATGCTTTCTACGAGTGAAAGATCCAGAGAGTGAGCCGGCCAGAGAAGCAATTCAATCTAGCAATTGACAAAGAGACCTTGGACAATGCGTGCCACATGTGATCGAGCATTATCTTGTTTAAATATGGTTGTGGGCAACCTCGGAAGGTGCCCCTCAAAGGGTTTACTTTCTTTAAGTAAACACGAGTGTCACAATCCCGAGTTATAAATACTATATGCTGTGTTTGTGTGTTTTCACTTTCTTTACTAAATGTTTGTAATTTATTGAAAATAGGTAGCGAGAACACAAGTACTTCTAATTAGACATCAAATAAGTATGCATTAAGTTGAGGCTTCAGCTTGAAAGCCATAAGATTCTTTGTTGTATTGTATACCATCAGAATACCCCACCTCATAATTTCTGTTTCATGTTTTCTTAATTCTATTTGTTATCATTCTAAATTGCACTAACATTTATATTGACAATATGGATTAGAAGAACATTTTGGAACAATTGCGTCAGTTGCGCTGTTATTTGTTTCATCATTTTTTAACCACTTCATTAATGCTTTCGATCATAACTATTATATACTTAATGACCACTTGTTAAGTAAAATTCAGTCTGTCTAGTTACATAAATAAAAAGGTGGTTGTTGTTGCACATCACTACCTCCACTTTGATTGATGAAGCATTTGCTGTTATATAGTTTATTTCCTACTTTTAATTTCAACAGTAATAGAAGTAAAAGGCAACAAACAGCTGAATCAAGTAAATGACGACTCTAAACAATTTGCATAAATAATTAATGCTTTTTTCAATGTTTAGAACTTTGATTGCCAATCCATTGATCGACTAGTAAGTCGCAAGGATATTTCCGGTAGACCACGTAATTGCTTCAAATGGCAAATCTTGATACCTAATACGTTGAAATTATTTCAGGTTTTGGAAAAGTATTTAACAAATGCAATGAGCTCAATTGTTGCACAGCTTTTCAAATCACCTTTTATAGAGATAGATGTTGAATAGTTCTCTACTTTTGTCATGGAGTATTTTGATTTTCAAGAAGATTATTCTGTAATGGTGTTAGAACTGATTGATTTTCAAAACGATTTATTTCTGCTATCATTTCCTTTAGGCACAGAAGATATTTGGCTCCTTGTCCTAAAGAATACTCAATTTTTTTGGGTAAGTATTGAAGTAAAAACAATGTTCAGCTTTACATATTTGTGTGAAATTTCTTTTACTAGTATGAAGTTTTATCATAATCAAGTACAGAAACAGATTCTATAATGAATATTTGAACAACTGTATTCGAATGGCTACCACTACGTATTCTCTTAATATTAGAACACTACAGCTCTTATTACACTACATTACAGCTTTAGAATAATTATTGAATTTAATGTGAAGAAAAAAAGGGTTTCATCTCTTTCTCCTTAAAACTGATAAGCCCGATAAAAAGAAATCTGTTATAGCTGTTATTTTTTACTAACTAAAATTCAATTTCTTTCGTATATATTCTTATTTAGTTTAACTTTAGTTTTTTTTTTTACTATATATAATTTAAAGATTAATCTTTTATTTACTAAAGTTTGTAGGCAATTAATGAATGCAGTTTTTCAAGAAAAAAGTTGTAAGATGTTTGGTTGGTTGGCAGTTTACAAAGCGATTTAAATGTAATGTGGTAGTTCAGAAGGCTCAGAATTTTAACAGCCTAGATTTTAGGAAAAAAAAAAAAAAAAGAAAAAAAAAAAACTTATCAACTAATAATAGAAATTTGTGAAAGAGTAAATAGTATTGGCTTTTGTTGCTTTCCCGCCCTAATTGATTGTTTTCATTTTCTTCTTATTCTGTCTAGAACTAGTATACTTATTTTGTACTTGTGAGAGAGCAGAAAAATTTTTTGTTTCCATATATGAGCAGCAAAATTTAGATGTAAGGTGAATGTAAGGTGGCACTATACATTCACTACTTTCCTATAATGATAATGACTCCGTGATTGGCTTGCTTTGCTAGTGCGTGGAGTTTCGTTTTCATTATCGAAAGGCAGTAAGTTCGAATCTTAGCCGAAGCATAGTGTAGTGTTCATGTTTACATTTGTGTTTGCTAAAGGCAGATGGGAACGAAACTCCACACACGCTTGCTTCGCTAGTGCGTGAAGTTTCGTTCTCATTATCGAAAGGCAGTAAGTTCGAATCTTAGCCGAAGCATAGTGTAGTGTTCATGTTTACATTTGTGTTCGCTAAAGGCAGATGGGGCATGTTTAATAAGTTGTAGTCGCAATGTCTTTCAAGTGAAATGATATCTCTGGAGTGGCAGATCAAATATTAAAGTTGGGTGTTGTGATTAGTACATGCTTCTAAATTACGAAGTTTCCCACCCATATGATTTCATCTAATTAGTAAAGCCCAACTCTAGACTCTTACGGTGCACACACACCAAGAGTCCAATGAGGAACTGTTACATCAGTTCCAGCTAGTCCCTCTATTCTTCATGAACATTCCTGAAATGATTTTCAATCTTAAAATTTCATCCAGAAAGTGTACAATTTTTTTTTTTATCAATTTAGGCTGATTGATGTGCTGAGGGATTCAATATATGTCTTTTTGACCTGAAGAAACGAAAAAAACAGAATATTGGTCGCTGAAAAGCTTAATTTTTTACTTTTTTTCCAGAGATACTAGTTGCCCCACATGATGAACGTGGATAGTTAACAAGTCAAGAGAAGTCAATAAAAATAGAATAGAAGAAGTCAAGGAAACAAAGCGTCTAAACGAGTGTCTACAGCTAAAATTAAAGTTCAACTAGAAAATAAATTTTAAAAAAATCAGCAGATAAAGAAATAAAAGAACATCTCTGGGGTGCTTAATGATTGTGAGACTTTATTTTTACGTAAAGGAAGAAAACCTAATAGGCAATGAAATAAACAAAAATTGAGTATATTGCTCAATATGTTTATTTCTCCAGGGAACAAATTTCGCAAAAATGCTTCTTCTAGTAACAAATATTGTATTTTTGAACTAAACATAAAAAAACATACATTGAAAAATATTATTTCGGTTTTCCATCATTGGTTGAAATGGGGATCTAAGACTTGCCTGTTATTATAATCTATAGTGGACTGATTCGAAATCACCGAAGTCTCGTGTCTGTCAGAGAGTTTGACTCTCGTTGAAGAAGAGATTGCTGTATTGATAATTCCAAATGCTATTTTTTGGAGAAGCAAAATGTGATAATTTGATCATCGATTTAGAATACGGAATGTTGAGAAGACATTTTTTCTGAATAATTTGTCTCAAACTATTATAATTGCATGTTCAGTAAAAAGGGCAAATATTTTGTTTTTTTATACATTGGTTTAATTGGTTAATCATTTTATTTATTGTTGTTTTTGCATGGTTGACTAACTTGACTTGGACCTTAGTTTTAAAATGAATTCCGAGCCCATGAAAGGAATTGAACTTGCGACCTATTTAACGAAATCCAGAATGTTAGCCATTCACATTCCAGTTTGGCAATTATACAAAGGGTATTTGTTTTAAATCAGATAAAAAGATAAATGCGGCCCGGTATTCCTCTGATGTCAGTTCTCCCAATAATGCCCGAAATTTTGACTTATGTTTATATATATATATATATATATATATATATATATATATATTCAAAATAAGGCGTATTAACCACCTCTATTAGGACGTTCATACAGAAGCTAACATTTCTGAATAACCATACTTAATTAGTGCTAAAAATAATTTATTGAAATTTGATTAAATGCTGGACCGCAAGAGACCTTAAGACTTCGGTAA
Organism: Latrodectus geometricus; assembly: GCA_026290005.1. Classification (NCBI taxonomy): domain Eukaryota; kingdom Metazoa; phylum Arthropoda; class Arachnida; order Araneae; family Theridiidae; genus Latrodectus; species Latrodectus geometricus. The sequence continues at coordinate 67,708 of JAPDSC010068425.1, forward strand.
AATGTATTTATTTATTGTTACAGATAGTTAAATCTTTGTATTTGTTACTCGCTTTATTGTCTCTTTTGCACACAATGTCTAATTAGATTGAGGCCTACAATTAATAGTGAATTCCTAGCTATTACAAATATCCGCATCTGAGATGTAAGTTGAAGTCAGAATTTGTTGAAGTAAAGATCAGACTGACAGCTTTGCCAAGTCTTAATAATGCAAAATACTTCTGAACGAGTTTACATTTTTTTCTTAATTTGAGTTTTGAGATAATAGTAAAGATTTTTTTGTCTGCATCCTTTTGTTTTATATCCTTTCACTGTTATAGTTTAATGTGAAAATGCCAATTTGGGGTCAATCTCATTACATTACTATGGGGGAATTTATCCAAAGTTCTCAGAATGTTATTACATTCATATAGGATTTCGAAGGTAAAACGTGATTAAAAAAGTGTCATTATTATGCATAGAATGCTTAAAGTTAATGAAGAGTGTAACAAAAGATATAACTAAGTTATGCTTACACACACATATACATACACACACACACTTACGAGACATTTACAAATTTTTCAGTGACTTGAAAACGTTGCATTCAATATCTAGAAAAGTGGCATTGACAGTTGCTTTTCATTCTTAAAATCGTAGCTCAAATTTCTTGAATTTGAATGTATGATATAACACTACTGCTAGAAAATCGTGAGGAGAAATATAATTATTATAACAAAAAGGCAAAAATAAAAAAGATGAAAGACCTGAATTTTTTGAACAGATGAAAAGACCTTGTTCGAAACTTATATTGCCCCAGGCACTTAAGGTCATTAATTATATTCATGAGTGTAGGATTATTACGCCTTACTTAAGTATACTTCCATGTAATATCTTTGTAGGTGCATATTATATTGATTTTGAGAGTTTTTAGATATTAAACATCATTTTGGATTGTAAGTATATTTTTATAATGTTATGATTTATTTTCTTAACTTATCAAGACAAAAATTATTTTAATATATTCAACATTATTAATCATCGTTAAATTGATTTTTTCAATTTAATTGCTACTCTTGTAGTTTTTAGTGAACAAAGCCTACATTTTAATAACACAATGTTTGGTTTTTTGCAAATAGAGGTGTCTTTCAGGGAAACTGAAAAATGATACCAATAGTGATTTCTTTGTGTGTTTATTTTAAAGAAAGCCATGTTCACCAGATTATAGAAAAGTTTTTTTTTGTACTGGATTCTCTGTCTTATTACAGTTTTCAAATCTACCTCTAATTAACCAATCAATATTTTTAACTATAAAGGACATTCATAGATAGTGACTGATGAGTAGCACTGGCATTCTATACAACAGCTTGTGGGTTCGGAGCATGTTTGGAGTGGTTTGGATTCCACCTTAAGAAACGGCCGAATTAGTTTTCGTATGCAAAAATGATTATATCGTAACAAACAATATATTTCAATTTACATTTGCTAACCACTTTAAAATTTTTACCATGATAAGAGTAACACGGTCTAAAGCTGGGCTGGCACCCTCTGTTCCATATCATGTCACACCGGCAAAGAAATATTAACTACTACCAAATATTATATATCGAAATAAACACCAACGTAATAGTCGTTGGGAATGGTCAGAAATTTTTTCCAAGCTACCACACATTCCCAGTATTTTCATGTACTTATTAAATTCTTCAGAATGTTTTCCGAAAACAACTAGTTGTAAAATAAAATTTCTTCTTTTTTTCGAACTTTTTTAAAAATTTAGTAATTATTTTTGAATTGTTAAAAATAAGTAGCAATGCAGAAGATACCATTTTAGTTGTGGGGATACTAATATTCTAGCCGTTGAAATTCCTCTTTAAAAAGTTTATTATAAAATTTATATATTTGAAAAGTAAGGATATATTGTTTATATTTTAGCAATGAATTCATAACAGAAAAAGGTATTGCTTATAATTTTAACCTTTTGTTAGAATTATTTGGATCTTGTAATTTAACTTCTAAAAGCAATTTTATGTTAGATGCATAGAATTCTCGATATTATACATAACATATATAAGATAAGTCTCAAATTAATTTTATGAAATGAAATTATTTGTCATAACACATGTACTTAATTAATTTTTTCGTAAAGAAATTCGTATGACAGGATATTTTTCTTAGTTATCATGTATTTTTATTTTCCTTCTTAAAAGTTTTTTTCCCCTAACATTTTTTTATTCGATAACAATCAAAAAATTGATAAACTATCTTTTCTCCAATAAAAAACTAAAACTTGGAATATTGCGCATTAAGAAGTGAAGAGCACTATGTTTATTCCAATTCTAATGATAATCTTGATTTTTAAAATAAATTCATGCAGTATATGGAGATAAATTTGTATATACATTCAAAATATTTAAAATATTTTACTTATTAAATTATATGCAGTATAAAACTAATGAGAAATCAGGGAATATATTTTAAAAATACTTTCTAGAAAAAATGTTTCCAACTACTTATGGTCACTGTTGTGAAATTTCTAGAATTATAAATTTGTTTTCTTGGAAGAAAACAAAGAGAGAAGCAATTGTTCTAAAAAGCTCTTGTAGCATTTGAATGACTTTTGCAATGTTTTTCAGATAAGAAGATTCAATTCTTATCGGGCATAAAGGAGGTTGTTATCAGACTTTAAGAATCAATCATTGTCTTAAGATGTATAAGTCGGCATTTAATCGTAAGAACACCTGAAGTACTTCAAAGATAATATTTCGAAACTCTTCCCAGTTTATCAATCTGGGATTAATTGATAACTTCATTCAATGCAGTTTAAGTGATTTTAAATACTTTACAGGTTCATATACCATTTACAATTTGCAAGTCTATACTGGTTATGCCATTGGGATTTACGGGAGTGAAAAGGTATATGAATATTATTATTTTTATTCTCATATTAACAGTTTTCATTTAAATGGAAAAATTTTTCATATATATATATATATATATATATATATATATATATATATATTCATCTTTGTCTTTCAATAATATTTATCATTTCCTTAATATTTAAATTTAATAATGATGCAGTTAGTTTTATGAACTGTTCTACTAATTCCATTTCTCTAAATTGTGTTAAGATCCAGTCTCTGAGCGGAATTTACTTAAATTGAATTTGTAATATTTACAATTATTTTGTTTGGTTGGTTTTAAGATTTTATTAAATTTTCTATAGTCCTTATGATTTATATATATATATATATATATATATATATATAACAGCTAAATAAAAGTTGATTTCAATTCACAAAGAAAAGTAAGCAGTATGTCAAAATATTATAAAATTATTGTCCACGAAAGGCTGCCTATTTACAATTTTAATGTTTTATATTTGTTAATATTTGACCATAATATATTAAAAACACATTAGAAGTCTTTTTTATTTCAATTTAAATCTTCCATTTTTGTTTTTAGTGATTTTTTTAAAAATAACTTTGTATTTTTCATGATAACTTGAGTTTTAAAATTACCATAGAATAAAATTTCAAAATACAACTTATAACATTGCATCATCTGAGATAACATGCAATCTTCTTTATCTTTTTAAATAAAATTTAAATGTAAGCACTGAAAAATACATAAATTTTTGTTTTTTTTTTAACTCTTACGATTACGCATATGCTTTTGTTCTTATTGCTATGCAGAAGTGAAAAACATTTTTCAAAAGATTTTTTTGCTATAATTGTTAAATTTTTTTAAAAACTTAGACATGGAAACTAATTTATAACATTAAGCAAAAATGTACAAAATCATGAGTTTAAATTTAAATATAACTAAATATTTAAATAGACAGAATTTGCTTGCCGTTATTGCTGAACTAAAAATTCAAATCTTTTGAACTCTATGTTGCCTCAGCAATTAGGGGTAATTGTTAGGTTTAATTTTTCCTTCAACAGTTATTTTAAAAAAGCTCTTATTCTATACTCATAATACGACTATTATTTTACAAAAATCATGCAAGCACATCTCCCGAATTAGTCTTCGAGCGACTTTTAGATGTTGCTCTTTACCGGCATTAATTGAACAGCATTATTAAGGTTCGATGTCCTTCTGCTGATGTAGTAAAAATTTTGGCTTCCGAAAAGACTCACGTGGTTATATTTTTTGCAAGTCAAGTTTCTCGTATAATTTCTTTGTGTAACAACTTATATATTCCTCTGAAAAACTATGTTAGAGTTTACTATGGCTTCTTAATACTCTTATTCTAAAGTGTAATCTTAAATATATAATTTATATAATTGTAATTATTTATTAATTTGTAATATATAATTTTTAAATGATAAGAGCACGCTTTTCATTGTGGATGATCCCAAAATTATCGAAATTATTTCTGAACAAATAAAGATAAATATTGAGTTTCTGTTTTCTGTATGTACCTTTTCGAAGTGTATAGTAAGGAATCAATTAGGTGTTATTCTTTGGGACACATGAATATGGTCCAATATATATGGAAAACCATTATGTTCTCTTCTTTTCGGGTTAGATTCCAACCAAAATTGTATTTGCATTGTATAAATATCAAAATTGTAATTGTATTGTATAAATTGTATTTGCATTTCTATTAGCACAATTGTCAGACTTGTGAGCTTAGAAACGAAAGACATATTTTCATAAATACATATTAGGATATCTTTAAAAAAATCAATTAAGATAATTAAAGAATTAACGTCAGTGTAATGAGTGACTTTCATTATTAGCATAGAATTATTTTATAAATCTTATTAAAGTTTTTTTACTGATAAATTACTTTAAAGCAATTTCTTTATAAATTTATTCAATAGCATGCAAAAGTTGCAGATGTGAGAAAACGTCATTATTGTGTCCATAAATTAACAAGCTCGATATGTAACATACTACGCCAAAAACCATAGTGGTGTAAAAGTCTATGTTTATTTAAATTTCTTAAGGCCTGAATCTCTGTTGTAGCATGGTAATTTGGAAAAAAGAGTAGTTGAGCACAGATCTCATCAACTGATAGCGGTTCAGATAAATAATTTTGAATAAACGCTTGAGTGTATGGAACGGGAAGTATGGTAGTGTGTCTTCAGTAGCTTTGGCCGGCTGAAATAGGCAGCTGAAAGTATACGCAAAAAGATAATCATCGGTTATGAAAATGGTATGACGAAATATTCTGCAAACACACACTTTCAAATTTATATTATTGATAATTACAAATATAGGCTACAATTTTAACAATGAAATTATTTAAAAAGGATTTAAATAATTTCCCAATAAAATTCATAAACCCAGAAACAAAGAATAGAGCAATCACGTGTCATGTATCTAAATATTCTTTAAAATAAATAAAGTTTTTTTAATTTTATAAATATACTAAAATTTTTCTCGATAAGTAAGGTGTAAGGGAAATTGCATGATGTTAATTAATAACCGGAATTTCAGGCAAGAATAATTCCCACTGAAAGCTTAGATTACAAAAAAAGTAATCAAATCCTTAACAAATCATACTATCTTACTTATTGCGCAAACAGTAATAATATCTCTCCAATGACCTTTTTACATTTATTTTTTAAGACGGAATCTAGTGTACTATTTCAATACTTGTGTCATATGATTGAAAAATCAGAACGAATCTGTTTTGTCATGAATTTTTTATTTAAGGGGTTTCTAGTAGATGTTATATATATATCCTCTGAAGCTGCTTAAATTGTTGAAAAAATAGTAAATAAATGGTGGATTTTGGTATAAAGCTTCTTTGGAAACCAAAATATGCTTTTGTTTCCCAAAAGCGATGGAACTGATATCGATCGTAGTATAAATATCAAAATTTTAAGGATACGTAAGGCACTTCTTGAAAATGTAAAATAAATGAAAGGAAAACCGTATTAGCTTATACTTGCTTACAAATCTTTTCACTTATAACTCATTTACTATGAAGAAAGTTAATCTATGTATAATTTTAATTGTTATTAACTTTTAGTATGAATACTTTTAAATATATTAGAGGTCAAAATTTTCTAGAATAAAAAATAATGAGATGGATAAGTTAAGCAAATAAATAAATATAAAAATAAGTGGGTTTTTAATTAAAAAAAAACTCAAAAGATTATATTGATATAGTTTTTAACATTTTTTAATATGATGATTGTTAAATAATAAACAATTGAATTGAATTTTTGTCTAAACTTTTAATGAATAAGAATTTGTAGAAAAATTATTTTCAATTGCTATGAAGAAAAATTTTGTTGTCATTAGCAGTTTATTTTAATGTTTATAATATATATTTACTACACATGGGAATCATAATAAAATATGGATACACCACTAGTGAAATAATGTTGGAAAGAGATGATTTTAAGCATAAAGTAAAGAATTGAACTCCAGATAAACCATGGTTATCTCGTCCCTTCTTGATTGAATTTATTATTTTGCTCAGTTATCTTCTTTAAAAAAAAAAGGAAACATACATATTTCTGAATGTTTGAATTATTTAGAAAATTAAATGTGATTACAGTGCATGCATATGCAAAGTAATGGCGAAGATAAAGTTTTAACACAACGTAACTAAATTAATGTGTTGTGACTGTCGTTATAAAATCTTTGAATGAAAGAATCCACTTCTGTGCTGTCTAAATGTTTTATACTTAAACAATTTCAAAGTATGCTGATTTTCTGAGTTTCTTAAGTCTTTTATGGATTTAAGAGGTCAATATTATACAAAATTAATTCTAATACTATTGAATATAACAATGTAAGAAAACAAAGGATTGATATTTGGGGATGAAAATTATCAGAGTATAACTTTGAATATTCAACAGTAAAAAATAGTGAACTAAAACTCTTTAATAAAATGTTTAGAACATGAGAAGATACGTGAAGAAGATGTATAAGATTTAAGATAAAATATAATATTCTGAATGTTGAACAGTGAAAGAAATGGAAGGATAAAAAATTTCTTAGAATAAAACTCTAAATATTCAAAACTATAAGAAATAAGTAGCGTGAAATCACGTTAAATAACTTGCATTCTAGATGGAAAAAGTATACATCGTAACCATTGGTAAGCTTTATGCTATTTTATGATATCCTATGAACTATTGTGGCATTCACGAACTACCGTATGTATGACAAAATGTATGACATGACTAAATGTATGACAGCTTTTATTTATATATATATATATATATATATATATATATATATATATATATATATGGTAATCTTTTTTAAAGTGACAGTGTTTGGAGCACCCTGTTGCATAATCTAATTGCTGAAATGGAACCAAACTTGGTATTTAGACTAATCAAGACATGGGAAAAAGGATTCCGTGAAAAAAATTTTAGTTGCTCGTCACTAGAGCATTTTGAGGCTCTGCTGTGGTTTACAATAACGAGAATTAGCATAAAACAGGGTTATCAAAGAAAAATGCAAATGTTGTGGGATGGCAGCGCCAATAATAGGGGCTATAAAAGCAAGTAGTAGCTCCGACAAATAATCTCAGCTGAAATGAACGAGCTCCAGTGGCTATACCTCTCACCTTACCGGAAAGTGTGTTACTGGAGAAGATGTATTATATGAATGAATGTTATGTATCCGCAGCTCTTCAGGAATTTGGAACCAGAAAAAAATTACGTATTATTATTGTTATTTCTGAGAAAGGTGCTCATATTAAATGTGGTCTAATTCCTCACCGGCGAAGTTAATGTAGTAAATAAACATTAAAAATTTAACTCTACGATTGTATGTATTAGTATTTTACTTTTCTCACATTTTATACACTGTAAAATGACACAAAATGCCCTGGCGGTGATTTTTAGAACTAAATATTTTTTATGGAGTCCTTTTTCCATGTTTTGACTAATCTAAATACCAAGTTTGGTGCCATTTCGGCTATTAGATCGAAGTACAGGGTGCTCCAAACACTGTCACTTTAAAAAAGATCACCCTGTATATATATATAAGCTGTCATGCGTTATGTATATGTGTGTGTGCGTAAGTGTGCATGTATGTATAATTCGTGTATTGCGACATATCTTATTAAATTAGATTTCTCTTATAATATTAGTGTAATAAATAACACGATATGAAAATATTGTGTTTTATACTTTTTTCTAAATGAATTAAAGGAAAATAAATCAGTTAATATACTTTATGAAAAGGCTTACAAAAAGTTTTAAAGATACCTGATACAGTATGCAAAAGTGATCTAATGAGAATGCTAAGAAGCAAAAACCCATAAAAATTCATGTCTTTAAAAAAATATTGCAAAGTAATGAGAAGAAAAATTAAAATGATGAATTCATTAACAGATTTGGAGAACGTGAAAGCAGAAATGCCGAAGAAACCAAACGAGAAATTAGAAGGAAGTAAAAAATCAGAAATGTAACAGAAATATAAATGAGAATTTTTTGTCATACACATTTTTGGTAACTCTTATGAATTATACACTTAGCCCATAGGTTACCAAAAATTACAAGTAGGGAAAGCATCAAATTTTACAGTTATG
>JAPDSC010068425.1:76210-94818 GCA_026290005.1 Latrodectus geometricus
ATTGTTTAAAGTGATAGAAATAATATCCCAATGTTTTTGAGGAAAAATATTATAGAGCATTAATTTGCAGAGAAAATATTTTCTGACAGTCAAAAGGTAGTTATGCTGTTTTAAATCTCTAACAGCCCAATGTTACCAACGAATTTCATTTTGTTTGCATTATTAAGGGCTAATTTTAACTAACAATTCAGCATGAAACTCGAGCTCAATCGCGAATTATCAATGTACTGTGTGCTTGTATGAAATGAAAATAAGGATATTTACCAAGGGTGCTTAGAAATTTTAGGAAATAATTTGAAAATGATAAAAATTTACAGAAAATAATTATATATTTTCGTATATTTTATATGATAGTCCTTTTCTTGGTCAATTATATTACAGCTTAGTTTCCAAGACACTAACGATTCTATTAAGTTTAAAAGCAGAATTTCAAGGTATTCCTGCTGTACAGTTTACTATTACCAAAGTTCTTGTCTGCTCTTTGAAATAATACTTTTTTTGGATTTACGAAAGCTATTATCCATCGGTGTACATCTTCTAAACTGCCAAGGATTGGAACAAATGGCTTGGACTTGATTCCAATTATTCGTCTCATATTTTTATGAATATAGTAGTAGACTTAGAAGCATAACTACTCGCTTTATTCTAATTCTGTAATTTATTAGAATAGTTTTTCGAATAAAGATAAGAATCTTAACTTTATTTTAATAATTGATTCCTCCTGTTTATTTTTATAAGTGATGCTGACAATAATAAGTCTCTTACTGAAATTTTCTTTTCCTTTTTTAAACAAAATTTTTGTCTTTAAGGCCTTTCTTAAATAATTAATCTCTTTTTCGTGGCATTAATTAGTTAGATATATCCGATTTATATTTATGTTATTTTTATGAGCGATTTATGTTTATTTTTATAAGTAGTGTCTCATGTCTTTTGTCTCTTTATAAGAGGTGCCGACAATTATAAATCTCTTACGAAAATTTTCTTGTTCTTTTTTAAGCAAAATTTTTGTCTTTCAGGCTTCTTTTTGATTATAATCTCTCTTTCTTGGCATTAATTATCTAGATATATCCAGTCCCCCCCCCAAAAAAAATTGCGTCACTACATTTCCACACTCCCTTGAATGAATGTTTTTTCTCATAACATCCAGCATATTGTCTTTCTACCAGCAAGATACCCAAATATCAAAAGAAGAAATAAGTATATTTTTTTAATTAAATTCAAATCCTTATTTGTTATTTACTTTTAGTTGATGTGTAAAGGTGATAAAATGTTCTATTGTAATTCGAGGGTAGTTTTGAATATTTTTTAAGATTCTATTGGATTTTTGAAGATTCAATAAAAGTACATTTAATTCTCAGTTATTCATTTTGTTGTTTTCTTTCAGTTAACAAGAAAGTCTGAAGTTTTCTATTCTTTTGTTATATCTTTTTTTTCAATACATCCAAACTGTAATATTGTTGTTTTCCCAAGAATTTGATTCGAATATTATTTCTTAATAAACTATTATTCAATATTTGTTTTCAAAAACTGCAATAAAAATTTCAAAAGTTTACAACAAAAAATATTTTAATTTTATTCCAGATCATTCTTCTTTTCTAGTACAACGAATGTTTGCTTCAATTTTTGGTTTCTTTTAGTGATTTTTAAATTTGAATACATTTTGAGAAAGTCAAAACTTCTAAAATATAGAAACACACTTTATAAGATGCTCTAGAAAGAGAGTTATTTTTCTTTAAAAAGAATTTTTAACTATCGGAGAATCTACACTATATATATAAATAGTTTAAAATGTATACAAAAAATTTCATTACGTTACATTTGTTTTTATTCAAGAGAGTTAAATATCTTTAAAATAGCTAAATACTTCTTTTTCCTGATTAAATTTTGTCATGTTTGGTAATTTTGGATTTTTAATCTAGTTTGTAAATACAATATTAAAAGAATAAAGTTTTAATAAAGAATAACTAGATAAATTGTTTTTTTTTCTGGAAGAACTCTTATTTTTTGGATTTAAAAGTGTTTTGCTTAAATGCATGGTTTGATACATTTTCTTTGTTAAAACATCAATCATTTCAAGAATTTCAATAAATTAAAATTAAAATATCTTATAGTAGGGATTTTTCTTAGAGTTAGAATGGCTATCTGCATATTACAAGATATTATGTGAATAATAATATTATATATTACACATGCACAATTATGTTATTAAACATGTTAAGATATATATATATATATATATATATATATATATATATATATATATAAAACTAATAACATCCTTATAGGGGCCAGACCCATAAAATAAAAACTGATAGTTTAATAAAGGAATTTTCCTGCTTACAATTATTAATTTCATAAGTAACTACATCAGGAATTATTTAATTTGGTAAAATGATTGTTCGCTAGTAATATTCTAGTGGATATTTTAACTCTAGCAAATAAACATAAAATACTTCGTCTTTTTTGTTAATTTTCTTATGAAAACTTATTTCCTCATTTCTCATTCCATCGAGTGCGTATGATTTGTTAGTTTGAAGTTTCAAATTCTTCGGTACATTTTCTCAGTGGAAGAATTTTTACAATGGAATTATATGAAAAAGAAAAGGATGGGTGTGAAAGTCCTATTGATAGAGGTTAGGAAGTGTGGGTATGTGTGCCAACTAAATAAAAAAAACATTGCTTCTTAAATTTCGATGAAATAACTTATATTGCTAAAATGCGAATTGTATATATTTATTGCAGCATTGATTGTTAAAAGGATAAAATTTATTCCTACAATGAGGGCAATTTGTTTAAGTATTTAGATTAGCAAAAAAGCAGCATTTAAAAGACATGCTCCAAGATTTGAAATTTTCATTTGTTGGATAAAAAGGCAGACAAAAAATTTGAGCTCATCTCAAAAGCAGAAAAGATAGTCTGATCTCTTTCTTAAAATCGAATTATTCATGTTCTTACTTATGTCAATGTATTTAGTTTCCTACTATCTTTCCTAATAGCAACGGAAACTTGTTCTGGAAGTCTCAAACCCCAACTTTCTTCTTTTTTTTTTCTCATTGGGAGAAAAGCCGCGTTCTCTTATTCTCTTCCTTGTTTAATCTCTTCATTTATTAAACCTCTTCGTGTGTCAGTTGGTTTGATAAGTTAATAGCTCCGCAAAAGAAGACTATTATCTTAAATCAAGTGAAAGAAAATAATTAAGATTTGATCAGCATATTTTTGAAAAAGAATTTCATATTTTTTAAAGTAAATTTTTAATTAGACGAATTAAAATAAAATAAATTTAGAATTAGAAATCTCTCTAAATCAGCGTAGAGATTTTAAGATTTTAAGACTTGAATTATGATCATGATTGAATTTTCTTTTCAACGTTTTAAGTAATTTTCTATGATTCTGATGAAAGTAGTTAAATTGGGAAACATAATTAATACATTAAACTAGATAATAAATGTTAAAATAAAATTTTTTACAAGATAATATAACTCCCATAGTAAAAATGGAAAGTGAAAATGAAGAAAGGCCTCTCCTAGTTTCCTTTGCAGAAACACCAAGAAGAAAAAGATTGTGTCGTAGAATTCCTTGTGAAGTAGCATTGACTGGTACAATTTTAGGGTAAGTGTGATTGATTTTTCTTCTTTTTTTCTCGATTTCACATATAAATACGTGATTCTTGGTTTAAAAAAATATTAATTACTCTTGATTTAAAAGTAAGACTAAAAAGGATAAATTTGGTATTGCTTGTAATAAACTTTGTATAAACAGTTTTATATTTATATTTAAACGAAATCTAAGTATATCTATTACATAACGCAGTTATAATAAACATATTTTTTTTAAATATATATATTACACATCATTTTAAAATATATAGTTTTTACACATATATTTTTAAAAATATAGAAATATTAGAAATATGTATTTAATATATACGCAAACATGTTTTTTCACAGAAAAATATAAATTTAAATATTTAATAAAATAAATCAATTCCATTTTCTAAATAATTTCACAGAAAAAGCAGAAAAGCATTTATTTTTTCTAAAAATGTTTTCACCTTAAGAAACCTTTTACAAGAGAATTGGTGATTCTAAGAGATCCTATTTTATCATTCATAACTTTGCTGTACATTGAAAAAAATTTCCCTGTGTTAGAGCTAAAGCAATCTGCAGTCTATTTTTGAGTTTTTTTTATCATAATATTTAATTATACTTTTTGAAAGAAAAATTTTATACAATGTGCCCTTTACTGCCTTTAATCTTTTGGAAAGAAAATGTTAATAATATAACAAGAAGAAAAGAAAAAGGGAAGACCAATCAGAGGATATCGTTAAATTTGGGAACACATCAACGCTGATGGCTCTTTATCATGTATTTTTGTCGTTTCTTGATTCAGAACTCCCTTTTTTAAGAAAATTGTCTTGACATAAATTTCCATCATTTTATAGTATATTACACATCTTTTTTTGCTTTTCATGAAGAATTACTTGTCAGTTCATGCGGGGGTTTCCTTACATTTACATTATATATACATTATATTACTTTTTGAAATTGTCATTTCATTTTTAAATTTGCAATCTCGCAGTTTTGTTACACATTTATATTGATTTATCTTTATATGCATACTCTCAAATATATAATATTATATATATCCTGTTATGATATTTAATCTTTAATAAATTGAAATCTTTTATTATTAAATCTTTCATTTAGATATTAGAGATAATTATGAAAATTGAATTCAGTATCCTGTATTATTATTATTTAGAATACTATTAGCTTTATAATTTTAAAGTCATGCTCACGCACTATTTAGCCCAATGGTTAGTTAATATACATATAATAAAGCAAACAATATAAGGTCTCGAGTTTGTTAATTCTAATCTTAATTGGAACATTTTAGCTGTGCTTTATTAGAGAAAAATGGCTATGCCAGTATTTTGTTATGTACTTTCGTTGCAATTATGCTGAATAAATATACATCATAATTATAATTTTCATTCCCTAACATCATAAACCTATCGTTGAGCAAATTGCATTGTTTTTCTATTATCCACTTTTTAAAGTAACCATTTTTTATGACTTATCTTAATTTTTCATAAGATTTCATAATTATTATTTTTTTTTACTATTATTTCCAAAAATATATTGCTGGGAAATTAAGAGAATTATGAAAACTTCTCATCTATGTGAAAGAGTATATAATTCTTATACAAATTTCTGTTAAGAGATTATCTTCTTTTAAGAGAAAACTCTTATTCATTTAAGAGGTCAATAGGACTGAAGCAGGGTATTTCATTATTTTTGCAATGCAGTTCATTGTGGCCTAAGATAAGACTAGGTTATGTGGAGTAGAAGGTCTCAAGTTCGATATCGCATACTGCTGAGCAATCGAAAGTAATTGTTTCCTTTCTAATTCTTACTGGAACATCTTTTGAAATGAGCGTTTTGGAGTTTACTGGTTTCCTCTCTTGTAACTCATGGCTATAATTTATAAATTTTCACCGTGGATGCTCAAAAGCTTTAATAAAGCCTTTAGTTACTAGATTATCCACTGCATAGCGGTAATAACGTGATATGGTGTGATAATTTCCTTCGTAATTTTGTCACATTATACAGTAATTAAAATATTTCAACGCATCTCTAATCATCTGTATATATCTATTGTTTTATTTTAAAGCTCGTAAATGTATTTTGTGTATGTAATATCCTTGTGGGGAATCTATTGTTCTCTAAAAGAAAGTAGTAGCTTCGATATTTTTGCCACTGAAAACTATTATGCTGAGTGGATTAAGTTTAATTAGAGCTTAGAGACATTAAGTTTTGGTAAAATCCCTATGATATTGTAATGCAGAAATTCATACCAGTTTCGTTGTCACCATCCAACCGTGGTTCAATATAGCAAGATTTTTGACTGCATTTCATAGCTTCGGTCGATAGAAATAGGTAGCTGAGAAATGAATGCAATAATAAAAAGGCATCCGGAGATTTCACAATATTTCTACGAAGAATTGTAAAATATTCTTCAAATCATTACTTATAGGATTCGATTCGCTGGGGAATCCAAGCTGTGTTACATGGCAAAGGTGGTTCGATTCTATATAAGGATTAATATTTCGATAAGTACCTACATAATTGGCTTATCACATTAAAATGCTTCAGATAATAATATAAATAGTTTCTCTTAGATGAGTATTATTTTGTTGTAGAAGATTTGCCTTCTTTATGTGTGGTTATGATAAAAGTACATTTTGTCTTCCTTAAATGTTATCATTATTATACTCTTAAATTTCTATGTATTTAAAATAAACGAAAGCAAATAAAAAGTAAACTTTATATTATAAAAGTGAAGACAATATTTCTGATTTCAAAACTAAAATATAATCATGAATGGTTGAAGTTAGGAATTCTGATTTAAAAATAATACTAAAATAAGATAGGGTCATCAGGCATTTCAGAATAAATTGATTAGTACCCATGTATCAGTCATTCTATTGAGAGAAATCATGTGATCACAGAGAAATAGATTTTTTAGAATGATTGGAGGCACAAAAAAATCTATCAAACATCTTCCTTAGGTGGATTATGACAATTTCACCCTTTTTATATAAAGAACAATGAATATGACAGATATACATGAGCTCTCACAATATCTCTTTTACAATTTTTAAACATTTTCAAAAACATTTTTTTTTTAAATTATTTTATATTTTCTCGACTTAACTAATGGAACGGAATTCTGATGATATGCATGAAATACTTTTTCATAACTGCATTCCTGTCTATTACATATGGAGTTTTGTAAAAATAAACTTAGTTTTGCTATTTCAGCTTTAGAGAGGCATTTTACTCCCAATGTGATAATTCTGCTTTTTTGGTAGTGTCCAATTATTTCTTGATGTTAATGACATAACTTTAAATTATTTGTTTAAAAATAAGGTTTAAAATATTTAAAAAATAAATACATGTTAAGCTAGCTACGTCGCATCCTTCTGCAAAATTCATTCCAATAAAATAACGCTTTTACCAATTAAAATATACTGTTGTTCGGTTACTGAGAGAGAGAGAGATCCTTGATTGTGATTCTTAGATTGGATTTTGTGATTGGGGCTAGCATGCTTTTATTGCAATACAGTTTAGCATTTCGTAAAAAAAAATTATATGAAAATTATTACAGAAATTCTTGTGAATGGTTCCATGTATCATTTTTCATAAGACTAATTTGCTAAATTTTGTTTACAATTAAAAATTCGGCAAAAGTAAGAACGCATTTATACTGAATCGAGTTACAAAGAAAAATAATAGAAATAATTATGTTTTTTATTTACAATCATTCAAAATCTGACAAATAATAAATTAATCATTATGACACGCATGCTTGAATGCTATCTGCAGCAGATTTTTTTGCACCACAAATTCAATAAGCACAAATATAAATTAGGAAACAAAAATATATATTAGAATAATAAATAAATGTATCAAAATGTATACATGCCAATAGATATACATACATTTCTATTGGTGAATGGTTAGTAGTCTAAAATAAGCTGGAAACTTGTTTGCCTCAAAATGACTTCACGTCGTTGAAGCTAAAGTAGCTGCCAAACGAAGTATTTCATCTGTTTAATATTCCGAGTCGCGTGCATATTTTTTTATTCAAATTCTTTTTATGGGTGACATGGATTTAATTTTTTTTAAAGAAAGTATAAAGTGTATAAGAATCCAATGAAGGTGTGTAAATGAATACTTCAGAAGAAAATATATTTAAAAAAAATTTTGAATTTTATTTATTGTTTTATATATTTAATTTAAAAAAAATCTTAAATTTATTCAGTAAATTGAAAAAGTATTAAATAATATTATTTTTCTTCTTGTAGCAATAAAAGGTTTCAATAGTATTGACGTCATATTGTTAAATCATTCCCTAAATACACTGATTACTTTGTGGTGGTTTCGGTTTTGAGAAATTATTATTACATAAAATTTCTAAGTTATGATGAAATCTGCCAAATTAAAGCTCTTTGCACAATGGATTGCCTGGCGCATGCGAATTTTACTGTATAATTACGTATTTTATTTAAAATTATTTAATTACATTTTTATTTTACTTAAAGTGATTTAACTAATTTATTTATTTAAAGTTATACGTTTAATAACAGAGTTTTTACTTTATTTTTCCTTTTTATGTATTATATGGAGTTCATTTTTTAAAACACATTATGATTTAAAACTATTAAATTAATCTAGAAATTCAAACAAAAAGCATTGCGAAGTAATAAAAGAGGTATGAACACGTGAATTATAAAGAACAAAGAATTGGTAAGAACACACACACACATATATATCATGTATGTGTGCGTTTGTATGTTCGTATGTATTAATCCTGACTAGTAACGATTAATAGGACAAATGTTTTAAATGTTTGAATGGTATTTTAAGACCTTTTTACTTAGAGTGTGGCTTTCAATTTGATTTTATTTACCTGTAAATTTAGTGTTTATTTTTTTAAATTTAATTGTTAGATACAGGAAATAACATATTTTATTTATATTTTATTTCCTGTTTCGAAAATCATAAACTTATTATGGATTATATTGTTTTACTTTTTTTAAATTTCAGATTATTTCTCTTTGTTGTCACGTTATTGGTTGTACTTGAAAATCTGAAGCCATCATCGGATGACAATTTAATAATACCAAATGAAGCTATAGGTATAATTATTTCATTATATTATTATTATTATCAAAGAAAATGAAGTGTAGCAAAAAGCACAGTTACAAAATAATCTTTATTCATGGCTGTATTTTCATTTGATAAACTCAATTATATTGCTTACAATAATTGAGTTTATCAAATGAAAATCATTACAGTTATTTAACAATTTAAAATTTTGGTTATAAATATAAATGAATAAAATAGGTATTCAATCATTATTAAAAACCTATTTAATGTATTCTTATACGTGAAAAATTAAATAATCAAGAAGCTTATTGATAATGATTTTTTAATATGTTACATCCACGAATAGTCAGTAAAATGGGCAAAATATTTTATTTCATAGCTATTTTAATTTGATTAATTTAGAATACGAATCATGCTGATCTCCATACATTTCTGCAAACTAGTCACTAACGAGATGATATATTAGCCTTCATCTGTAAACTGCACCGGTTAAAACACATCTTAATAGAGAAGATACCTCTTGAAGGCGATGCATCTGTTCGGCAGACCTCTAAAAATGAAATACAATGAAAGAATATTTCAAAATTTTCGCACAACGTGGTAGGATATACTAATGATTATAATTTTAGCGCAGAGCCGCATATCGTTGGTGGCTATTGCGCTATATTATAACTGTATATAATGCAAAAAAGACAGCTATTTTGAAGAACTTGAATAATTTATTCCATGAATTAGTGTGCATGTTTGTAGATGTGTCTCATGAAATTAAGAAATATGTCACATAAAATTAAGCAAGTGTCACTCCGACACGTTTCTGATTTTAAACGATAAAGCATTGATTACGAAAATTGCAGATTATATTTCTAAGTAATTAGTGTAGTGTCTGAGATAAGTTATGAGAATATAGAATCAATGGATTCAGGAAGGAACAATTACATGAAAAGTGATATTGTAGACATCTCTTCGAAATTAGCATATTTTTATAATATCGAAATAGCAGTGATAGAGGCCTCCGCTACATCTATAATGATAGAACAATGAATGTAATCTGTATCACAAAAATCTGTATATGTACGGCTTATTCAACATTGACTGAAGTGTATTGAAATTTACTCAAGGTGTTCAAAACCTCAATTACTTTTTACTCCAAACCACAACCATTTGTGTTTCCAAGGATGCAATGAATAACAAAGATTGATATTTGACTGGTATAGCATTGTAATTTTCGGACGAATCTTGCTTTTGAGTGTAATGCCATAGTTGTTAATTTGGAGTTAGGAAACATTGTGGAGAGGCGATGTTAAATTGATGTCTAATGCATTTTATATTGCCCTGAACCCTGGTATGATGGCTCAAGGTGCTACTGAATTGCACTCATGTTCCATATAGTATATATGACCTGTACCCTAATGAAAACCAGCGATATATCTCTGAGATTTTGCATCCTGTTCCTCTTTACCTTCAGCTCTTTATTATTATTACAATTCAGCAGAACTATCCGCGTACACATTTTGTAAGCAATCTTTCCGTCTTCTTCCTAACTATTTGGATCAACTTTGGTAGAAAGGAGAACCTAATATTAAATGAATAGTCTTTTGAACAACACCATTCGTACACGTTGTCAATTACACCCATTTAAAATGCTTGAATATTTTTAAGTATCAATGTAATGCAACGAATACATTGATTCTATATGTTTCAATCAAGTTTTACATATACGTTATCTATATCAACAAATACTTGGACACCTATGAAAAGCAGATTATATGTAATCTTATGACACGCGCCACGCTCGTTGCAGTTCCATGAGGTGTGGGAAACGTTTTTGTCACTGTTTGCAAAATACATCGTTGTAAACTGAAATAGCAATAAAAATATAGTAAAAATAATATTTATATGTGCATAAAATATTAACAGGCTATTAACTAATAATAATTGTTATTAACTAATAATAATTGTTATATGATAATAATTGTTAAGTAAATTTTCTACCTGTTATAAAAGTAACTTCTTATATTTCCTCGAGAAATTGCAAATATAATTCAATACTATATGAATTTATTCGTATGGATAATTTTATAAAGTCTAATAAGTTATTAAGCTATACTTGCTTGAATCAAAAAATGGGAAAATTAAACATAATTGAATACAAATAGGCTAAGTTTTGTCTGCTCTATTTTTTGTTAATCAAATACCATGAGAATGAATTTTTTTTTTTTTTTTTTTTTTTTTTTTTTTTTTTTGCAATCGAAAAAGGGACTGAGCCAAAAAACTGTACAAAATGATTGACAGTGAAAATGTCAATTGATTTTGAATTATTCAAGAAGTATTTTGAAGAGCTAAAAATTGATAGTTTTAGTGCTTTAAGATATATTTTAAATCACGAAATAAAAAAAACTATTATAGTTTAAAATAAATTTCACATTTAAATATAATTAATGCTCTGAAATATATACTCGTTAAAGGCGGCTATCAAACAAAATAATTTTATTATTAAATTTATTCCATTTAGAAGAAGAAATCGAAATATTTTGAATCAAAGGTACTAGAAATAAATGCGAGTGAATGAAGTTATATTGTATCTGTCTATCTTTTCAGTATTTAAAAAAACATTTTTAGATATCTTTAATTATAGTTGTAATTTATTTGCTGTTTATCACACTGCTCTTATACTTTTAGGTTCCTCATCTTTAAAAGGTAACCAGCAATTGCTCTCTCAATCGTGGAAAGATGATATTTCTCCTAAGAAACCAATCCAACTATTAAAGAAAAGCAAATATACTAGTGAGGAATCAAATGAGGATGAAGAATCGCATATTAAGCCAGATCATTTCTTGAGCAAGTATACCAGCGAAGAATCCACAGAATTCGATTCGGAAAAAGAAGAAAAATACCCTTCAAAAAAGAACAAAGAACCATCAACTAAATATAAAAAACAATACAAATATTCTACGGAAAATTATGACGAATCTATTGAAGATTTTTCTGATATGATTAAAAAAAGTTTAAGAATAAAAGTAAACTTTGTCAAAAAATGGATAAAAAAATGGAAAAGAAATTCCACAGAAGGTTAGTATTTATGACGAAGTTAGATATTATGAACATATATATTATATTCATAAAATATATTTCTGTTGCTATTAATGTACTGAATAATGAATGCAACTGAGATGTCACACAGGAAATGATATGTTGATTATATTGCTAATTATACTCTCTGTTTCAGTGATTTAAAAATGAGCTTAATTCTATTCATACAGTAATACGCTAAAATTTAAAAATATCAAAAATTTTTTGTCCACTTTACTGAATTTTTAAGATACTTTCAATCACAGATTTTTTTGATTTCAAAATTAAAAGGAATTTTAAGTTAATTTTTAATACTCTCATTCTCAACAATATTTTAGCTTTCCCAATCTAAAATTCTAGCATCCTCCTAAATATAGACTTATGAGATGATTGGCATATAAAAGTACTCCTTCTTTGTCTTGTATTGAAATGATTTCATAAATCATTTATTGAAGGAAACTATAGGTTGATCGCTATAATTTATGGAATCTGTAACTTGGTCATTATATATACTTTTATCACCATGATATCTCCTTAAAGATGACATTGAGCAGTTAAATGTCAATTAGCATTTCTGGCACCCCTTTGATTTTATGGTTCAAAAATTTTCTATAAATAAATATATTTGAAAATTGCTTAATTATGGATTTTTTTTTATCAAGATACCTATTTATTTAAACATTCTATTGGGGTTTAATTGATTTCTGAGTAAATTTGAAGAAATTTCTTCTTTGTTCTTTCAGATCATATTGAAACAACAACACAGCAAATAAATCAATCAGATGAAACAAAACACATCATTGGTAATGTTACATTATATTTATATTTTAAAGTATAACAATTATTTACATTAAAATAATTTACTTCTTATTTTTAAAACTCCCACCCAGCATTAACATAATTGATTAATAGAAACTATTTTAAATGTTTTTTATTAATATCTGTATTATTATGTACAAATATGCATTTTTGACATTGCATAGTGGATAGCATAACAACTGAAAAGTGTTTTTTGGTTATTTTCCTGTTTTATCAGTGAGTTTGTTTCCGGGAGGAATTTTCATTAATAGTGTACTTGAATTTAAATGTCAAAAGAGTGGAAAATTATGAATACGTACTAAGTAAATGCACCCTGTACCTCAGTAAATGCACCTCAGTAAATGATAGTGCAGAAACATAACATCCATTTGTCCTTTTCAACAGTGGTAGTAGCGAACCTGGAACCTTTTATTTCAAAGAATGTGATTCCATCATTAAGTTGTAAGCACCAGCATACTTCCTTGTATTTAGCCCGGAGTTAGGGTCTAACAGTTTTTAAATGGAAGCTGATAAGGAAAGGTGGGAGTCTTTATAGTTTAGAAGCAGAAGACTCATCAATACTTTACTTGCCACTTCCAGAGGTATTGTTTCATTTGGAGGGCATTTCAACCACGAATTACTTAAGGTGCTTTATAACCGCTTTTGGAGAATGCGGCGTATTTTCAGTTAAGCTGGCATTCGAACTCGTTAACCCCCGTTAATGAGTACGACATATTAACCAACCAGACCATTGAGCCCCACTATTAGGTTGTCCCTAAAGTTAATCTTTTTTTAAGATCATGGTAACAGCCTCATCACTTGAACACATTTAAAGTTAAAGAGTATTTGTTTATGCTCAGCAGTTTCTGCCATCAACAATAGATAGCTGGAACCGTATATTATGAAAAAATAAACATCAATGTAGAAAAATACTTAAATCGATAAAAAAAAATGTGATCAAAGCATACAGTGCTCGTATGTTTTGATCCTATTATAGCATTTTTATATGATTTGATAGATGATTCTGATTTAATAATATAATTTTTTAATTTGATTTCACGAGTAAATAATTCAGATATATGAATAACTGATATACTACAAATTACTGCAAAAGCTTGATGAAAATCTACAAAAAAAATGAAACCAGATTTACCTTTATATATAGTATCTATGTGTTGACAATTGTTAGTTGGTGATACAGTTTTCATAATTGGATTTGTAAATTTGAAAAAAAAAATATGATTTAATCAGTGACTTAACTTGAAGATTTCAGTCATTTTTCATGACCAGTAAAATATCTTTAATGACTAATTTATGAAATTTTGTCATAAATATATTTCTCAACTGTTTTAAAGAGTTCCATATTTTGTGTAGTAGCTTTGGTGAATTCTCTTTCTGTAGTTAATACCAATATCATACAATCATAACTTTAATTCTACAATAGTTAATTTTTAAGTAATTTTTTCTTCATTTTCAACAATTTTGTGATCACATTTTAGCATCTTTTTAAATCTTAGTTAAAATACATAATTATTTTAACTTTAGCCTCCCTCTCTCTCGCGCAACAATATTTGTTGTAAATAAATAAACTACACTATGAGAACTTCTGATGTCTTCCTCAAAAACTTAACTTTAAAAATTTTATTAGCTTATGAACATTAATTAAATATTTACAAAAACAGTGCGCCAAATATTTATAATTATTTTTATTGCTAATTTTGAAAATACTTATCTACATTTGATGGCAATGGGATGATAGTTATTGTGTGAATAATTTTTGGATTCATATAAGCAAATTATATTATTGGATTCGCTTAACCAATTATGAATAAAATATCAATTCTTTCCAAATTCTGTTTTGTTTAAATATATATATATATATATATATATATATATATATACATATATATAGATATATATATATATATATATATATATATATATATATAATGACACATATAAATCTGATGACTATTTATTGAAAAGAACTGTCGTCTGATAATATGTTTATTGTGTGTATTCATTTTTTTGTGATAAAATGTATTTTTTGATAAAAAATACATTATTTTCTCAGAATCAATACTGGACCATTTTGAGGAATCTGGAGAAGAACGTGTTTTAGATGACTTAATTGGTAATATTTATGAATTTATATTCGATGAAAACTTATATAAATGCATTCATTTTGTTTTTAAAAGAAAAAAACTATAGCCATTGTTGGAAAACCATGATATTCTATAAATTTTATATTACTACTATAATTTACAAACTATAAATTTTCCTCTCCTATTTATTATTATTTGTGTTTATTTGCAATTATTTAGTAGATAATTTACATTTACAAAGGGATGCTTTTTTGTAACTATTAGATTTTAAATGAAAGTATGACTTATTCAAAACTCCTTTTTAAACAAGTTTGCTTTTCCATGCATAAAAAATTATAATAAAGTTAATTATAAGGATTATAGTAAAATTTAATAGGGACACAAGAATAAGGGTTGTGTAAGATTTTAATATAAAATGTTGAAGTATATTATATAAAATATAAAATGCAAATATACTATGCCATTTTTCTGATGAATAGCTTGTAATGAAGTTGATAAAATATTAAAAAGTTAAGTAAAACATGTATTTAAAATGTTCTCGTATACATAGGCAATATGATTTATTAATAAAAAGCCAGCGAATCCACTTAAAATATTTTTGTTACAGAAAAAATGGTAAGTGAATAAATTTAATATACTTTGTCTATGGATCTTGTACTTCCTCTTAAGCTAATTATTGTTGCAGTTCATAAATAGAAATCAGCATTTTTATTTTTTTATCGTTCTCAAAGTCTTTTGCTTTTATCATTCTATAAAAGTAATTTTATATAATTATGATTATATAAGTGGTCTGGAAGATTAGAAGGTACATTATTTAGTTAATGGTTTGTGTGCGATATGATAATAAATTTCTCACAAATAGAACAGCGTCGACGTGATTTTTCTCAATTTCTCTCTCAGCATGACCTTAGCGTACAATCTCTGTTATATAACGCATTTTTTTGTGTGGAATAGTTCTGTTGAATTACTCATCAAGGTTGAAATTCATTCAACTGCCCTATCTTTTACACGTTTCTGTAAAAAAACCCATAAGGCTCACTCATCTGTTGGGATTTTTTCTTTCTGATTTGGCGCATTCCTGTCATTTTTCGTGATTGTAAATAATCATTCTAAGCTCAGTAGAATTCTAAAATTTTGATGTCAATTTTAAAACATTTGTCACATTTCCAAGAATTAACATTAAGCCAACACTACTAATTAAACTTGCGAGCATGTGTACAGAAACACGTGGCTCTACAATTATTGAATATTAGTGTCTTGTTCAAAGAAATTAATTAGTTGATTAGTCATTCTGCTGTCACTTTTTACTCATAAGAGATAATGTAATAAAACACTTACGCTCCTCTCTAATGTCATGGAAGATATAAGTATCTTTATAAAAAAGAATAAAGAACATTTAATAAATACAGAGATTCTTTATAATTGTTATAATTACATTTCCCGAGGATCTTATAGCATATTTGATATAATTCAAAATGTCATTCAAGATAAAAATTTTTTACTTTTATTATGTTTACCATATTTAAATATGGATTAATAATATTTCATATAAATTATTTATGATTCCAGAACTTTTGGTGAATACTTCTGAGAAGAAAACATCAGATATAAATTTGTTAGGTAAGCATATTCACACACATTATTAATAACATAGTATAATGATAAACTACTTTTTTCCTTTTTGTACGTATCTCCCATTTAAAATATTTACAAACATATATCTACTAGCCTTTTTTTTCTGGAAAATAAGAAATGCAATCAACGATATTTTTTTTCTACTGTTGCTAAATTATTAAATAGATTCGAGCAAAGAACCGAAGAGAGCAACTCTCATTAGTCCCCCTCATAAGATCATTTATTATAAAACTCCATGTTAATTTTCTCTATGTTATTCAGCATTTCACAAACATTTGGTTTTTATACCCTGAATATATAATTTGTATCCACTTCATAATCCATCAAATTTTATTTGATGAAAACGTATTTGGAACCAGTAGTATTCAATGGATTTTATTACGTTTAAAAATTTGTAATTTTCTCTCTGAGTGAAATGGACAACGTTTTTAAAATTGTTGATAGAATTGTTCAATAGAACAATTGTATCACCAATACTATGAAAATTAAGATGTGTATAGATAAATAATATTTAATTTAAAAAGCCGTCTATTTACATACATATATACCATCGATATCCAGATTCTATAGAAAATAAAAACTCAAACTGAGACAGTTGTCTTTCTTTTCTTTTGACCTCTAATTGCATTACAATATCTGAATGAACTAAAATATTTTCAAATACACAATTATTATACTGTAATTCACCATTCCTCGAAGTGATATAGCACACTATATCTCAATAACATAACTCTTATATATTGGCATATATGTTCGAAAATTATCATTCGGTTACAAATGCAGCGATGCAACTTACAAAGAAATAAGATATGAAGTGAAGTTCAGATAGAGTTTCATAAAACATATTGTGTTTGTGTAAAAAACTTTAATCTTTTTCTTTATAGTTGAACACTAACGCTACTCAAACTACTGAAAATTCAAAATATCTTATTCTTTATGATGCATTTCATTGCATTTTAATAAAATAGCTTTCTCGATCTTTTTTTCAGGATCACCGCTTAGCTACAATAAAAAAGCCTTTGATAAGACCTGGCAAGAAAAGAAAGAGAAGTATGCAAAAACTCAAAAAGATAACAATTACAAATGGGATAAAATAAATAAAGAAAGGAAAGAATTTCCCGATGAAAGTAATGCATTATTGACAAAAATCTTCCATATTTTTAAATTAGTAATGCATGTAACTATAGTTACATAATATATTATATAAATTTAAAAGAAACTTAGAGAAATATTGTTCCTTCTAATTATTTATTATTATGTTTATGAATAATTTTTAAACAAAGCAAAAAAGCTTTTTTATTAATAACTTATAAAGTTATAGTATACGCAAGTTGATTTACTCCGAGTATAATTATCATCATTTCATACAAACACCACATTTCAACACCACATTTATAACTCCTCCATTTTAAAAGGAATTTTACACCTTTTTATACCTAAATTAACTTTTCATATGTTGACTTTTATGTGGCCTGGATTTTAATAAGATTTGCAGAATTTCAATAGGAGAGATATTGAGATTAGACGGCATTCTCTTGAGGCATAGAAGAAACACAAATCTTAAGAATAGTCCTCTGAGAAGAGTTTAATCATCCAGTTATATTCTTACACTTTGTGACAGTACTTACACTTCAAAAACTTTCTGTTAAGTAAATGATAAAATTCAGTACACGTTCTCAGTTTGATATTAATTACTTTCACTTTGATATTTCTAAAACTCTTTGCAAATGGATTACAATCCTAGGCAGTACATTTTAATGACTTCAATGAATAATTTTCATTGGGTAACTTCACCAATACACATTCATTCTGTTTCATAATTAGAACGATGGATAATTTCCGTTGTCATGTGTCATCAGATGAAGGGAGAAATAATTTTTAAGATACCATTAAACAATTCCTTTTTCGTAGATAAGGAAAAGCGAGATATTTATGCTCTTGATATAGAATAGTGACAAATGATTCTAGTATTGAATTCTTCTCAATTCTTCATCATAAGCAATAAAAAAAGTACTATTATTTAATACCATTTAATTGAAAATAAGTTTACTTAAATTTTCATATAATAATGAATATTTACAAATTTTTAACTCCATTAAATAAACATATTTTGAGAGAATTAGAATTATATATATATATATATATATATATATATATATATATATATATATACTATTGGCCATTAAAATTGCTACACCAAGAAGGCGACATGCTACAGACGTGAAATTTATATGAAAGGAAGAAGGTGCTGTGATATGCAAATGATTAGCTTTTCAGCGCATTCAGACAAAGCAGGCGCCAGTAGCGACACCTACATTGTGTTTAA
>JAPDSC010068425.1:95218-107339 GCA_026290005.1 Latrodectus geometricus
GAATTTAAAATAGGTTTCGTAAATTATTTTTAATATTTTGAAAAATTAGATTAAATATTTTATCAGAGGAACCAAATATTTATAATTTGCCTAAAAATTAAATAATTATTTTTAATAATGATTAATAGTGATTAATCATTAAAATATGATCTTGATAAATTTTTAGGCAAATTATAAATATTAGGTTCCTCTGAAAAAATATTTAATCGAATTTTTCAAAATATTAAAAATAATTTACGAAACCTATTTTAAATTCATATTTTTAGACAAATTCCAGAAATTTCCAAATACCGCAGAAGAAATAAAATTATTAGGTAAGCTATAATATCTTACATAAATTTCAAAAATTTTCTAATGCAATTAGTTTTTAAAGAAATGTATTCGTGGCTAAATAAAATTATTTTTAATATTTGTTGAAAAAAAACCCCAAACTGAATATTTCAGGTTCACCGTTTAAGTATAACAAGAAAACAAATGAGAATTTAGGAAAAGATAAAGAATTTACTAATCCGAAAAATTATGTAAGCGACTACAAATGGGACAATGTTGATAAAGGTTGGAAGAAATTATCTAACAAAGGTAACTTCTCTCAAATAAAGTTTCCAATAATAAATTGCTTTCCATATTTATTGTATCATATCAAAAGGTTTCAAAACAAGTAGTTGATAGTTTCATTTTACTTCATTAAATTATAACACATTTGATTAAATATTCTTAAAAATATTTCAACTATTTATTAAGATTACTTAAAATATAAATACACAACTAAAATCAGTTAAAAGCTTATATTAAGAAATTATTATGTTTTAATATCTTTTTATGAAAGTTTATTTTATTAAAATTAATTATTTAATTACGTAGATAATATTGTTGAAAGTATACTTCATTCATAATTATTTCATTGAATTACTCACATAAAAACAAATCATGATTTTGTAACGCCATTTTAAACGATTTTATGGAATCCGACTCTTATTTTAAGTTGATTAGTAAAATAAATTAACAAAAAAAAAAAAATAAATAAATAAATAAATAAAAAAAAAATAAGCAAATATATAAAGACACAAATTTATGATTAACTATAATTATTTCGTAGCAAGTCATTGCGTAAAATCTATTTTCGAACGAAGATGTTAGAGCATATATATTCCAGAGGTTTTTTGTTAAAGATGTATTTCCTTATTTAACCACACATATAACTTAAAATACATATAATTTTGCTCTTAAAATTATGTTGTTATATATGCATAAAATTTATGAGCATTTTTCTGTGAATTTCTGCTACAAGAAATGATTCAGAATCAATATCATATTATTTAGCACAAAGAGAAATTCTTTTACTCTCTAGCCAGGAAAAATTATTCTGAACAATTTCTTATTGTCTTAACAACCAAGTAATTTATTTTCACAAAATTCAATGAAATCTTCATCTTTATGAAAATATTCGGGATCTAAGCATAATTAAGATCTGGTTGTAATACTTAATTTTCTTTATAACACAACAATAAAAGCTTTGTAGCAAGAAAATAAAAATGAAAAATAAAGTAACCAAACAATATAAATTTTATAAACTTCAAAAGCTTAAGTTCAAATAACAAAGTAAATCATAATTAATGTTAGTGATTATCTAGTTATCAAGAAATATCTTGGTCAATAATGTGTGTAGATGAATTATCATTCGTACCGCTTAATCAAATATATGTTAATACTGAAAATCAATAATAAATAAGAATTTCATGTCCGTTAAATACTATTAAACTATTCCGAATTTTATAAACAATTTTAAATAATTTATTTATGAAGAATTTTGGATTCTAGTGTTTTAGATTTCTTTAACAGTTCCCTGTAACACAATGTAGGTTTTTACATTATCAGTTTTATATTCATTAAACTTGTTCGGCAAGTAACTAGTTAAAATATTTAATAAAGAAGTAAATATCAAAAGATAGACGAAAAACGTGTTTGTGTATACACGTTTTTCGTCTATTTCTCTTCACAATTCTTCTGAACTAAACTAGTTTGAAAAATTAAGTTTTATTAAAAATCTCTACTGACAATATCTTACTGAATTATTTTTATGAACATCTTCATATTTAGGTGTTCAGGATATAAATACTGATACGATGAATAACTGGAATGGATTTCTGATGAAACTTGGTATCGATTCAAACAAACATATGAAAAACTTCAAAGATGATTGCATGGACTCATCTGATGGAAGTTAGTTTTTAACAAATTAATCACTGGCATCATGATATGCGTTTGTTCGTTCTGCTGTGTTACGCTACTTCCTCCTCTTTATCCCCCAAACATTTTCATATAAGCTAGTGAGTGTGTAACCCTAAACATATGGTGGCTCTTGTTTGTGAAAAATTCTCGTGCACCAACTAGAGATTTGTGTTTTGTCAAAAATCTTTATTATTTTTAAAAATTTTTGTAGATATCAATGAGAACTAGATTTTCTAATGTGTTGTTCTGTTTATGTTGCTATCTAACATTTTCCCATATTTGTTTCATTCCTTCCCCTTCTAAGCAATTTTTGACTCACCTTTAGTGCTTTTCTGAATATATATTGACTTCTGTTTTTGAAAAATATTTTAATTTAAGATTACATACTTTGTCTAGAATGCAGTTCACTCCCGGAAATTCTTGTAAATTTTCCAATGTGATTGTTTTTGTTCGTGTTGTGGCCAAATATTTCGTATCTACTTTTTTCTATCGCTAAAATTTGCTTGCGTCTTCTTTAATATGTTTGTAAAAACCAGTCCACCTTTTCCATGTTTTGTCAAAAACTCAAATAGTGTTTAAAATGAGTTTATTAAGTGTCTCTATTCTCTGATGGTGTTTTCTAATTAACTATTTTATTATTTGTTATATAACGAGCATGAAAAAGTTAAAGAATATTTACGCTTCACAGTGGGTAACAGAAATAATTAAATATAGAAAAATTTATTAAAAAGGTTAGAAGATAATGGACAATGATTAAAATAATTAAAAGGAAAACAAGTAATTAACAAAAATATTAAGCTATTTCCTTATTTTGTGGTCTGCCATATAACTAAAATGTGTTAATTTAAGGAGAGACAATTGTTGATATTCCTATTTTATAAACCCTTTTAATAATTATTTTAAAACAAAAGATCTCTGATGAGTTCCTCAGAATGTGAGAAAGTTTTTCTGGCCCATATGGATTCCAAGCAACATGCCTCATTACTTCTGATATAACAAAGCTTGAGATATAAATTTAATTTTGATTGCATATTACGAATTTTTCGATTTAATTCAAATTTAAGAATTACATAAGCAATACTTATTTTAAGTAAGAAAGTATAAAAATGAAGATAAAAAAATCTCTTTATCCGAATGAAAAGTTCTAAAAAAGGAGCAAAATAAAAAGGAAATTCTTGTTCAAAGATCTTTGGTAAAGTCACAATGATTGATTTCACTTACTCAAAAATATGATGTTTTAAAAAATAAGAAAAATCATTTTTGAAAGCATACAAAAAATGAAGTTGCTAACCATCTTCAAGAGTGAGACTTATAAAAAATAGAAATGTAAACAGTCATATAAGAAATAGCTTCTAAATTTTTCCTATTGGATAATAAATTAATTCCGAAAGAAATATTTATAAAAGTAACTTTGAAATAATCTTGATATAAATAGAAGAATCATTATTCTAGTATTCTCACCCAACATTTCAAATATGTTAATATTACACATGTTTGAAAACTTTAAATATTTGTTTTAATTTTATAAGTTGAAATATTAAAATTAGAAATTTACGTTCCTTATAAATATCATTTTCCTGCAGCACAGCTAAATAATTTCTGCAAAAGCTCAATGTATTCTTTAAACGAAAATATTTCAGAATTTATTTCATTTCATGTCATGTTTGATAAAGATTAAAACAGTTGTTATGGAAAATAAGCTTTGGAAGGAATTGGACTGCAGATAGTAATGAATGTTTGAGTTCTATATTATACTGATCTATTTTATACATAACAACTTAAGCGAAATAAATGTAATAAATTAAGTGAAATTGAAATAAAAGTAAAATTTGGAGAGAGAACAAAGAAATAAATTTACTATCGATAAACTTAAAAATATGAAGAAAAATGAATATGAAATAATTTCTTCTAGTTTTTCCTTTTTTATTTTGTTCAGTTCGAAATCATTTTAGATTTTTAGAAGTTAAAAGTGGTTGATATTTAACATCGGTGTGAATATGAATACGGAAGGGAAATTTCAAAGGTAAATCTGGTGATAAGTTTGTGCCATTTGATTGCTGTATTTAAGACCAATAATACCATTAGGGGATTTCTTAAATGAATATTATCACGTCTGACTTAAATTCTAGGCGTTCCTGTTCCTTATGCTCAAGGATGTCCTTTTAGACGTACTGAACCGGTTACTTCAGATGCTGAGTTACAATCCCAAATAGATTGTGCAAAGATTGCTGAAGAAATGAGAAAAGACTATGGGAAATGGTAAGTTTACCAATCTTTTATTTCTCTGGATTTTATCATGTAAAAAGAGATAATGGTTAAAAATATTCAACATAACTAAATCTACAATTGAAATTGAAATATCATTTGACATGAATTCAATCAAATAAAAATTAAATTTTTGAATTCACTCCAAAACAAGTGAATGAGGGTTTATCAGAAAGCAAAAAAAAAAATTTCCGCTTTTTATCAAAATAATTAAAAACATTCTTCTGGTGACTTTTTTAACAAAGAATACAAATTTCACTTGTAATATTATAATTAATATCATAAAATTATTTTGAAGTTAAAATATCGTAATTATCAATTGTTATGAAATAGAAAGAATTGCCAATATAATTGAACATGTTATCGAATGTTACATAACTGTAGTTTGTAACATGTCCCAGTCTTAAGTATATCAATTTAATACCTAATTTGTGAATTATCCTTTTAGCCTGAAATTGAATATGAAACAAATTGATGAATAATTCATATAAATGCGAAGAAATGTTAAATTATAATGAAGAGAGAGAGAAGTTTAACTTAAAAAAATAAAGATATTAAAAGTTAACTTTTTGATATATTGATATGATAATTATTTGCAATATATTAATTATACTTCTTCATTTTTATTAATCAGTTCTAAAAACATCCCACCTAATTTTCCTTGTATAAAGGAAGTTACTGTAAATTAATTCGTAAGAAACGTTTTAAATAATGTCTACAGTGCATTTCTTTCCTTTTATAATGTGATAAATAAAAAATATTGCAATCAAGTTATTTAGATTTCCTCGTACTGCATTCTTGTTTTGCATTACATTAGAATTTAATTTTCTTCCGATTAGCATTAAAAAACCTCATCATTACCATAGAAATATAAAATAAAAAATGTCAACTTCTATGGGACACCTGTAAGAGCGTGAAAATCTTGACGAGTGCTCCTGGCAGATAATAATTCTCTCAAACAATAATTCATTGAAGTTTGTTAGTATTCAAGTAGAGATTTTAATTAGAAATTATAAATTAGCTAATCGTATGATATATAATGACATTGTGTCAACCACTGAGTGTTAATTTAATTAATGTATTTAAATCAAGTTAAATATAGAATGCAGGTGGCTGTCGAAAAGCAAACTGTTTGATTTATTATCCGTGTTAAAAATAATGCTGCGATGTATCTTGGGGTGCATACATATTAAAATTAGTAATTGATAAATACTGAAGTAAGAACTTTGTTTGAACACAATGGAATTTTAATAAAAATTTATTTTTCTGTTGAGTAAAGTAAATTCAATTATTTCAACTGAATATTTAGAAAATAAGTTCAATAAATTATCATTGAGAGGACTTCTTTTTTCACAATTTTTTCAGTGCCTTATATTAATTTAGGCATTCTGTTATTTAGTTGTCGGTTTTACGGACTATCAGGGACCTGTAAAAATTAGTTTTTAAAATAGAAAGTTCGTAAAATAGAAAAATAAGTGTTAGATCTTAAAATTAATTTTCTATTACCAAATTGTTCTTTTTTTATACATAAAGTAATATTAGAAATTATACAGTAGTATGCTTTATATCAAAACCCCATTCAAAATAAAATTCACACTTCCGTTTTATTGGGAAATACAGGAAAATAAATAAACTTTTTTAAAACTACATTTTTAAAAACATATTTTTCCTTTTATTATATCAGAAAGCATTTTACTGTTGTTCTTCATCTCTTGAATTCTGTAAATAAATTCCTGAATTCCTGAATCTTTAAAACAAATGAATGAATGGCTTAAATAGTTAATTCCGGAGCATTTTCACATAACGAGATTTATATTGTTATAAGATTTATATATCATACACTGCTGTCCACAATCAAGTATTCAAACATAAAAAAATTATATATTTTAACATAAAATTCGATTTAGTAAAATGGCAGGACATGTTGGTTGTGGCATTTTCTTCAATAAACAGGAGTTACGGCTACAACCTCCACACGTCCTGCTCCATATTTACTGCTGAAGCTATGGCAATATACCAAGCGCTTCAGCTCGTGAATACAGAAAATTACTATAAAATTTGCTTATATACTGACAGCTTGATTGTTATAGAAGCGTTGAAAAATTCAAACACAAATAATCACCCTGTTGTGTCCAAAATTTTCCAAACTGTAGATTCCCTTGCTGGCAAGGGATATGATATTAAATTCTGTTGGATCCCAAGTCTCGTAGGTCTAGAGGTCAATGATAAGGCTGATGCAGCTGCTAGATCTGCATCGGCTGTATATCATTCATCTGTCCCTCTTATTGATGTGCGAAAGATTGTTAAAAACTGTTTTTTCTCTATGGCAAAAGTATTGGAATATGCAGGTCTCCAACAAACTACGTGCCATATTTTCATACATCGTCTCTTCATTAGTTTTACCGTTACGAAGTGCCGATGTTAGATTAACTCGCCTTCGTATCGGACACACACGTTTCACACACAGACATTTGTTTTTAAGTGAACTTAATCCATGGTGTGAAACGTGTGATGAACCATATACTGTTTCTCATATTTTAATTTCACGTCCTAATTTCAACCTTTACCGTTTTAAATATTTTCAAACTGACCTTTTAACCACGTATGATTTAGTAAGGGAGTCACCCCCCCACGAAACATTTTTTCCTTTTTAAAGGAAATTGGTTTCCTTAATTTTATTTAAATTTTATGAACTTTATTTTACTTTCATTTACTTATACATTTTTAGACTTTCAAATAAATATATAAATTTATTTTTGTGTTTTAAATTTTTAATGTTGAGTTTGGGTTTTGTCTAAAATTTATAAATTTTCTTTAAAGCATGATTTTTGGCGCAGCTTGCCCTTTTTGGACCTTGCGCCACAAAACCCAACCAATCAACCAATCGATTTAGTAAATGAAAATTTGGTATAATTATGCTGTAAAGCAGTATACTGTAACAAAAAGCTTACACACGAGTTTAATACAGGCCAATGTGTAAATGAGAGCAACATTGTTAAAATAGGATTTGAAGGATGATATATCGCATTTATTGATATTTTTTATGTGTTTATTGCACTCTTTAGTGTTTCAATTAATAAAAGATTTGTTCACCTTGTAAAGCTAATCAATACTACTGTGACTCTCATATTGTTAATGAATATAATAATCAAAGATTGTGACATAATTACCTTTTTTCCAAAAGAACAACTGGAGTATCTTGGGAGGAAGTCGTCAATGTAAAATAGCTCTTCCTAGAGCATTCCAAAAGCGTTCTATATGATTAAGATTCGGTGAATTCTCTGGCCAAATCGTATGGTAAATATCTTTTTCTTCCAGATAATTGTTGGCAATACTTTTGAACGACGCTGTTTAGAGTTTAGCATGGGCGAGTGTTACCGTCAATATAACTGAATTGTTCTCCCATAGCTGCTTAAACAATTAATTCCATAAAGTTCGAGAATTTTATCATAGCGTTGTACTGTCACTGTACGAGCGCGCGTGCAGAACAACTATAGAGCGATGTACGTTCTTCCAACATCCTTTCCCATATAAGATACCAGTATAGCCAAAGAGATCAATTTTTTGTGTTTAAATGATGATAGCTTCTCCCATGTTTTCTCCATATGGAAACTAGTTAAGAATCATTTTTTTTTATGCTGAATCGTGCCTAGTCCTTGAAGAGTTCAGTGTGCAAATCTTGATCAGTCCAAGAGGGATTTTCATGGCTTTAAGATTGGCAGGCTCTCCCATAAAACTGTGAGAAGGGAACAGATATTACTGGTTTTTAAGCGGACAGTACCCTTTTAGTTAGTGGCAGCTACATGGTTTGTCTTTTTTATCATTATTCCACAAACAGTAGTGAGGTCTTGAAATGGCTACTTAACAGTCTATCTCGATAAAGCTGGCTATTTGGACCTCCATAGCAATACTCCGATGGTATAGTGAGTCTCAGGGAATCTTGTCCAGTTCTCCTTGATGCTGTCTGAATTACCATGGTCTACAGACTACCAAATGTAATACTTAAAACCGACAAGTGTTACATGGATTAACGATTGTCACCTTTTAGTCTAACAATGGCTCCTGAATGCACCATCACAATTCATCATTTAAACGATTCCATGCAGTCACGTTAACAGTACCCTGTGCTGTTGATGATGTTATTTTAAAAAAAGTGGAATTCCTCACGCACACAAATTTGGTAGTATCTTGATATTTCATACATCCATTTCCATCTTTTTAATGAATTTCTTCCTCATTTCCTAATTTACACAATACTATATGTTTTAAAAATAATAGTTGCAGATACTTCTATTTATTTCAAAAGCCATATTAATATGTAAAAATATTTTTTGTTCAAAATATAATGTAAATTTTGTAAATTATATGACAGTTAAGTTTTGTACCTCTCACATTTCGCAATGAATGTACATTATGAAACTGTAACAAATTTCGTTGAATAACATTGTCACCGAGGCATTGTTCACAAAATTCTGTTCTCTATTAGTCACTTAAAAGCATCATTATTTTTTCCACGTGTTCTGAAATAGACACGATGCTAATGTGACATTTTGTTTGTTAGTGTTAAAATGTATCAATTCAGAATGATTTAGAAAAAATAAATTTTTCTTTAAATTTCACCGGATTGAGGTATTTTAATTGTAACTACTTGGTATTTATATTTAAGAGAAAACGAATGGAAGAGGGAATCTATTTTTTATTATATTATATAGTAAAAAACACAGTCACTATAATAATAATTTGCTGTAAGTGAACGAGCAAGTTTAGTATCAGTGGTAGAGCCATGAGTATACTGCATGGTTATAAGTTCTCTCTTATTCACTGTGGAACAATGAAGATGATTATTTTCTACATACACATCTGTCGGGAAATGTATTTAAGCGTTTTCCTGGGTTTTATTTATTGTGACTCGTGAATTTAACTCACAGTGTATGAAAAATCCTCCCGGAATCTGTATTGAATATCTAATATAAAAATTGGTTATATCTTCAAATGCCTTAAAAACAATGTACATATGCATAGATCATTAATAAACACATTTCTTATAAGAGATAATTGATTGGTTATTTGATTCAATGTATAAGTGATTGGTTGACTTTTTAAGTTGATAACAAATTAAAAAATAATACAATCATAAATTTTATGCTAACAGCCATATGAAATTATAATTCCAAAAGTCTTTCCTTTTTTGCTTTTAAGTTACTCAGATGACCACACGGTATCTTTAGTATACCTATAAATGATCTCAAATAAACTGAATACATCAATGGTCACAGAATCTTTGTGACAATATCATTCATTTTGAAGTGAAAATTCCCAGCATTGGTACTCACAATATTAAACGGTTAATTCAGATCATTTTTCTTTTTTGTGCAGATTTATCTATTATTGTTGGCTGTTGAGTGTTTTATATATACCATCTATTTTAACATGTGAATTCAGCATTTCATTCATGAAAAATCTTCCAGAAAAAGATGTATGGATATGGAAAATCCTTACTAAAGCTTTGAGTTGTAACTAAATCAGTGCGTAGCAATGATAGGAAAATGTAATACATTCGACTGATTATGAGCACTTATTGATTAGAATTTATTGAGTATTTGCTTATTGGTTCACTCCTTATGTATATATATGTAATATGAGCATAGTTCAAAGTGAATATGTTTCAGATAGATTCTGCATTGCTAAAACTTTCTGTTTGAAATTATATTGAACTTATAAATTTCTAAATGGAAATCCAAAGCGCTGACATCCATTCATTATTTGAGCTATAATCAGCAAGTTCTCACTAACTAGTGTACACAATCTTTGTGTGCAATTCAATTTTTGTAATTTGTATTGGGGTGTAGTTTGAATAAAAAATGAATAAAAATGAAAATTGTCCAAAATGTATCACCTAGAGATTCAATTTGTTAATCGGGGATCAAATGAATACAAAATCCAAGAACTGCATGATATGCAGAAGTATTAAACTTTAGTCTGTTATATTTTAAAGGTATGAGCTTATACATATGATATTCAATATTAATAATGCACTTTCACATGTTTTATTACTTTGATTTTCAAACAAATTTATTCTTATCAGGAACCTATATTGCTTATAGCTCATTTAATTTTTTACAGTATTGATCTATCATTCTTACCGAGAGAATGCAAACCAAATTGGAATACAAAATGCTTTTCTACTTATAAATATCGTAAAATTGATGGCACTTGTAATAACCAGATTCACCCAACTTGGGGCAAAAGTGGCACACCTTACGTCAGAATGATTGCACCAGATTATGGTGATGGTAAGTACCACATTGTCTGTTTTTTAAAACCCTGTAAAACTTACTATTTTCTCGTAAAAAATTAACAAAAACTAATTTTAGGACTGAAATTTCTCTTATGAATTAAATGCAATACTCTGAATTATTAATGAAATGAATAGATATACACATTATAGAGTATTCCTGAGACGTTCTGAAAAGGAAAGAATTCCCAAACCCATCGAAACCTACCTGGCCCTGAAAATCGAATTGCTGAAGTGGTGGAATCCTTTTTCACAGAAATTCATAAACTGTTTTACCTCTTGTATAAATTCACAGCGTAGGATTTTTATATCTGTAAGAGGAAATTATAACAATTAATCCATTTTTTTATAATAGAGATCATAAGGAATTATGATTAATCGTTTTCTTCATTGATGGATTTCACACAGTTTCCGAGCTAGTCATTCTCAACATATTTTCAATAATCTTCTACCAATGTTAAAAGCCACGCGTTCCAACATTTGAGAAATAACCCATAATGGAAGTGGAAGTTTAATGATTAGAGGAAACATCAGATTGGGCTATCAGACATTCGTCTGTGTTTTTAAAATGCCTCTTTGACGGATAAGAAATATAGAAATGTTATCACGGAACCTTATGTTTGCCTTAAGAAGTTCAGTTGACCTTAGTTTTATTTTAATAGACGATGAAACATAAGCCTATGATTTTCTAGAAAACAAAGATATATGACGGATGGATTGATCCACTAGATCTCCCGACCTCAGAACTATACAATATGTCAGAGATGTTCTAGGCTGACAATTCCTCTCTAAAAACATCCAAGCCTGAAAACTGCATTGCAGACTGAGTAAGATCGTATAAAAATAACTAATATATTGCTTTATTTCAGTATGAGAAATCACAAAGTGAATACCTTATATTAACGCGGTTTTCTTCAATTTCATAACTGCTGTTTTAATTTTCACCCGTGGATGGAAGCTACGCTAGGTACATATTTGTCACAATTGTTATTATTATATTTTTGTATTATAATAACTTATGTTCAAACTAAATTTCATTGTAGTTTGTCCACACTTCTGCTAATATTCGTAAAAATCTGAAAATGTTCTTATTTTTTAACATTAATATACCTTGTTTAATTTTAACTGTAAGTTTCCCTGTTACGTTTACAAAATATTTAGTATACATTGCTCAAAACAATTAAAGGATATTGTAAGTATCTTTAATAAAATAACAGTATAAGCAAATTTTTTTCCATAAATTGGCAGGAAAGATGTCATAAATGCAGAATTTATACATACATACATTTATATATATATATATATATATATATATATATATATATATATATA
>JAPDSC010068425.1:117684-342517 GCA_026290005.1 Latrodectus geometricus
TATATATATATATATATATATATATATATATATATATATATATATAAAGAGCATTTAAATGTTCACATTTTAATGTGAGGATGTATTTTTTTTACGTATCGACTCATATTTGTATGTATATATGTATATTAGTTGTTACTCTCTGTTGCAATGGAGTATTATTTATGCCCTAAATATTTCGTTGAATTCCAAATCTTTACTAGTATCTATGCTTCCCTTTGAAATTTGGAAACTCTTTTCCCTCTTTTTAACTATACTAAATAAATTTTTTTACAATTTTCAATTTAGGCCTTTTAAAGACACAAATGATTAACAACTCTTCCTTCATGATGTATGTTGAAGAGAATAGTTACAAATGTGGTACTCCAGCTGAGCCATTAAAATGCTTTGAAGCAGGTATACTTTTAATTAGATTTTTTGTCTTTATTTATTCCTTTCCAATTCTAAAACAATTATTACTCTTTTTAGGTGATTCTAGATTAAATATGGTAGCTGATCTGGCAGCTATGCACACTATTTGGTACCGAGAACATAACAGAGTTGCAATAGAGCTTCATAAAACTAATCCATATTGGACTGATGAAACACTGTATCAAGAGGCTAAGCGAATCGTAATAGCTCAGATACAGAACATTGCTTTCAAAGAATTCTTGCCTCAATTATTAGGTATATTTTTTCATTTTATTCTTAAATAAAATTTATTTTTGAATATGGCTTGTTTTCTAAAACTGGATCATATTCATAACAATGCATTTGTATCTAATTTTTATTCATTTAAGCTACACTATTTACTTATTAGATGATCGTATAAAAATGAAAGATACGCATGAAAGCTGTTGCACAATCTAAAATATAAATGGAATACTAGTCAGCATTAATGACCTAGTGAAGATTTAAACTTTGACTATTTATCAGAAAATTTAAATGTACTATTCTCTATTCTGGATCAGTAACTATATAAAGTACTAATATAAATAAATATTTTTGATCATTATTTATTCTACGTTGTATTAATTCTACGTTGTAAAACATCACCCACATGAGTCTCTGTGTCATACCTATACGGTCGTGGCACTGAGCACTGTACGGACCGGTTGTGAACGCGATTTTTCTTAGCCACGGGTCTTTATGTACCCCTTTCTTTCTTCCTCGTCATTGTGGCGTACGTTTGGCCTCATCTGGTGATTTCTTGTTATATGTATATAATGCTTGAACATGTGTGTGATATTTTTAAAGATAACGTTTTTATTTTTGATTTTTGTATACTTCTGGATTATCTTTAATTTATGGACATATGTGTATATAATATTTTTATTCCATTTAATTTAAAAACTGTTTAAATAAAGTTTGCATCCTATAGTGAAACAATTATCTTCGTGTTAGTAATATTGTATAAAAATAAATTATAATACTTGAACCACTCTTTTTAAGAGTGATTCAGATAAAAACCTTACAAGATGATTTTCTTACTCTTTTTAGCGAATGAAATTTTATTATTAAAGATTTTTGAAATCATCATGCATCAAATGTAATTAATGCAACGATAGATAAATTGAAATTAGAATGTAGTGTATATTTCAACTGATACTTAAAAAATAAGAAAAATTATATAAATAATGCCCTTGTAAAAACTATTAAACTAAAAGAAAAATATAGCAATTTCACATTTGCTATTGAAGTATTTTGCTTCTTGTTTAAAATTCAACGTAAAGTATAAGTATTGGTCATTAATCGAAATTTTTTATATATATTCCTAATATTTTTGTAAATAACTAATTAAAATACCTTGTCAAAGAGCAACTTATTACTGAAAATAGAAGATATAGAAATTGGTATCTCTAGAGCTTTTTTATACTGCCTCTAAAGCAAATAAAGAATGCAATGAACCCTATTATGATAGCATACTGTATCTGTTGAAGTTTTTTGCGTTTTTTTTTTTTTATCAAAGATGACAGAAATGGATTTTTAAAAAGATAAAATTCAGGTTGTCTAAGCGTCACAAGTAATATCTTAACTTTTTGATTAATTTAAAATTCATAGCCAACGTAGAATTCAATTCGAGCAGTATAAGAGAACCCCAATTTGTTGCACAGAATTCTGAGTTGGGATGTTTTGGTTTTTTCGCTTGTGACACGTATATACAGACCACTATCTTTGAAAAGTATTTCCGGAATGCAAATATTCGCAGTGATTAAAAAAATAACCCGTTCAGGGGGTTCACATTCTTTAGGTAAACACGGGTTTTGCAATCTCGTGGTACCCCAACGATTTTTTTACCTTTCTTCTTTCAGATGTCTTCTATATTTTACCATTTTTTTCTTATCTTTGTGGTCGAGCTCAAGTATACTTGTTTGCTTGTGTTTTACCCTGTTAATGGTTGGATTCTGCCGTGTTGACTCTATTTCCGCTGGTCTTGCATCCCATATGTTTGCCATGTATACCATCCCGTAAAGAGGAAATTGGTGTCTTGGCTAAACAGCGTTCAGCGTTCCTAGCTCAGCGTTCCCTTTGGCCCAGGCTTCTCTGTTGATGGGTAGCTGAAGTGAGCTCACTTTTAGAGAATCGAATGGTACTACGTTAAGGCAACATTTTCTCCCTGTATGGCGCTGTAGAACTAGTCCTGCATTTTGGGTAGCGCTGATGCAACTGCAAGGTCATCTTCCCAACTTGTTGTACTACATTCTGGTGGTACTCCTAAGGTAAGTACCAGGCTGGAGCCTTAACTCGATGAAATTTCTTGCAAAACTGACATTTTCCCAAAGTTCATATTGATCCAAAATAGCGAAGATATGCTAAAGCAAATGTCGTCATTCCGAATGCAGAAACACATGAAAACTGTAGCTGGAGAACTTACTAACATAAAGAAATTAAAATTTGGTGATCTAAATGAAAGCTCCTCGGCACAACTATTTAATACTCCCATGTTTTTGAAATCACATTCCAGTAGGAGAAATCCCTGTTGTAGTTTCCTGTCATAAAACTCTAAATCAAAGTCGTAGGGGCCGTGTCAACCTTGTTGGTTAGGGCATCAGTCTCCAATTGCAAGGTTATGGATTCGATTCCCTGCTGAATAAAGATTATAGTGTTCAATAATGAAGACTGAGGCACGTAAAATTTGTCGTGATTGGAATGTCTTCCATGTCCCCATTCCTAATTAATACCTCTCGTGTTGATAGGAGCCAGGCCTTGGGTCTTCCCTGGCTTCCTATCTCTAAATTTGATGACCTAGATGGTACTACCATCTATGAGCTAAATCATACTTACACCCTCTTGAGAGGGTGCTCTGTTCAAAAACGGAAGATGTTCTTTTTGACTTTATTCGCCAAGTCTCAGACGAGAGGAATTGGCTCCTCCAATTGTCATAAGTAACAACAACAAAGTCATGGAGTTATTTCAGAAATAGACCTGTTACAGTTTCCTATCTCTAAAAAAACAGGGAGAAAAAAAAGTTTGTGGTGTCCACCGAATCACCATCTGTCGTGACGAAGAAATCAATCCTATTGTACATCTGATTATAGCATTTGATTGTCCCAACCTCCCAAACTCTAAAAAAGCCGGATATTTTTACTGCCCTGTAAGATCTTACATTCCAAATCTCCTATGATATTTCAAAAATAACCATCTAAAACACAATGCAGATCAAAAGCAATATTTACTTGATGTTCAAGTCAGGAACATCAGGTAGTAGATTGGGAATCAGAGTCAATATGCATAAAATGCAATGAAAATCATCCTGTTTCTCCTTAAAACCGCCATCACTTTAAGCATGATAAAGAAGTTCAAAAAATAAAAGCAACAAAAAAAATTTCATATCAGGAAACTAAAAACTAAAGATGCTTCAAGTCGCTTTAAAATACCATACTACCAAATAGTGAAAAAAAACTGTAGCTACACAGACTGTTTCATCCTTTATAAACGTATCTAAAACTGTGAAACAAAGTAAACTCGATAAAAAAGAACCCACTACTAATAAAATCTCAAAGCCACGAAAATCCAATGTCTCTGATACTTGAAAAATTTTTTAAGTTAAAGATCAATTATAGACTGTACAGCTACTAAGACCTACATTATTATAAGTAGCCATAGCGACATGGATACAGACGGGGACATTAATTTCAAATTATCGGCAGGAACAAATTCCGTAGTCGAAATAAGAACTCAAAATAATGGCAGTTTTCCTCTCTTGGAATTGCCATGGTTTCCACCCGCATATAACTGATATACAAGATTCTGATATATAGATTCTTTTACTCCTGCAATTTTTGCTCTCCAAGAAACCAATCTTAAATCCTTTTCGCATGGGAAAATTTAAGATTTTACATCTTATTGAATAGACATCCTTGATGATGCTGTGTATGGTTGGGCTTGTATTCTGGCCTCGAATAGTTAGCCCAATACAGCACTTCCCTTGCGTACTTCATTACTTCCTAATTATTGTTTGTTTAAACTTCACTTATCGCCTCGTTATGTTCCCTCTCAAACTGATTTAAATAAATTGGGGGATCAATTTCCTGTTCTTTTTATTCTCATCGGTAACTTTAGTGGTCATAGTACTGTGTGGGAAAGTGTAAACCTCTAATACTAGTTGGTGGCAGATTGAGCAGTTTATCTCTAATCATTGCCTCTGTCTGCTGAGGTTACTAATTTTCATGCACCCACTAAAGCTTTCCATACCTTGGATTTGGTCACCTGTTCACCCTTTTTTAGACTTTGAAGTTAAAAATGATCTGCATAACAACGACCTTTTCTCTTGCTGGAACACCTAATAATTGGTAACGACCCACCACTTTTAAATACCACTTAAAAAAAGTGGACTCGTATAATGCTGAACGATGTACAATTTGGTGTAATTGCGGATGAAATGATCAACAATAATAATATTGATGATGTAACCGAGGCTATTATGAGAGCAGCCAAAAAATCTATCCCAAAATATTCCTCTCATCCCCATAAGTTGCGGAAACCTTGATGGAATGAAGCATATGCAAATACATACCGTGAACAAAAGAAGTTCTGGGGTATTTTCCGAAAGTACCCCACAACTAACAATCTAATTGCTTTTAAAAGAGCAAAGCCTGTTGCTCGTAGAATCCGACGTTGAAGTCAAAATGATTCTTGGATACATTACATGTCTTCCATAACTTCTCGCACTCCCAGAAAATCTGTCTGGAGAAAGGCGAAAGCTACTAATGGTTTGTACCAGGAATTTTCTTTCCTGGTCTTGGCTACTAGCACCACTACATATTCTTCGGCTGAATGTTGTTAATAAAATTGGTGAAGCTTTTCCTAGTGAATCTGACTACAACTCGTACACTGATCGTTTCCAATATCATAGATGTAGAGCTGAGAGAATCACTATTGACTTCCATAATTTTGAACAGATACCCTACAACTACGACTTTTGCATATATGCGTTGCAAAAGATTTTATCTAAAATTCATAATTCTAGTCTTGGTCCGTATGAGATTTCCTATCAAATGCTTCGCCATTTGAAATCTGTTTCATTAATATTCTCGACTTTTTCAACAGA
This sequence comes from Latrodectus geometricus, assembly GCA_026290005.1. Classification (NCBI taxonomy): domain Eukaryota; kingdom Metazoa; phylum Arthropoda; class Arachnida; order Araneae; family Theridiidae; genus Latrodectus; species Latrodectus geometricus. The sequence continues at coordinate 123,215 of JAPDSC010068425.1, forward strand.
ATCTGGCGAGAAAATGTTTTCCCTTCCACATGGCAGTAAGCTATTGCCATCCCTATCTTAAAACTGGCAAAAGATATCAAAGTTCCGCTAAGTTATCAGCCTATTGCATAAATAAGCTACCTTTGTAAGACAATGAAGCGAATGGTTAGTGACCATCTGGTTTATTATTTAGAAAGTAACAGGTATATCGCTCAGCAGCAAAGTGCTTTCCGTAATGGTAGATTTGCTTTAGATAACATCGCTATCTTTGAGAAAGATATTAGAATCGAGCTCATTTGTAGGAACCATCTTGTGTCAGTTTTCCTGAGCATTAAGAAGGCCTACGGTCAAACTTGGTGCTAGGGGATTTTTCAAACATTAAGTAGTTTTAAAGTGTGTGAAAATCTCGCAAAATCCTTTTTACAAAAATAGAAATTCCTTCCAAAAAAAAAAAAAGCATAGTGGGTTTCTGAAAGTAGTATCCTTAGCGTTATCCTTTTTACCTTTATATTTCCAAGATTTTATCTGTCTTACCTCTTATGTTAAAAGTACGCTTCATGTAGATGTCTTGCAGATTTCCTGTCTGGTTCAGATATGCAACTGATTGGACGGCTGTGAATCAAGTTGTTGATTGGTGTTATAAAAACCGCCATTCCATCTCACTCACTAAGAGCTGTTGCATCCACTTTTTCAGGAAGCGAGATCTTCACCCTGATCCAAATATTAGATTCTATAATGTTTGTATTCCTGTTGTTAACGATGTACAATTTGGAATAATTTTTATAAAAAAAAACTTACTGTTTTGCCAAATATATTAAATTTGCGCAATAAGTGTGAAAAAATATCCTTTAAGTTCTCTCAAACATTTCTCGGGATACAGACCAAATCTCATTTTGTAGGATATATCAAGCAGTTATATTGTTCCCTATAGATTACGGCAATATGATTTATGGTTCTGCTTCAAATTTACCGAAAAATAGTTAGACCTCATTTACCATGCAACACTTCGTTTCTGCAGTGGAGCCTTTCGAACATCATCTAGCAACAGCTTCTATGTTGATTGCAATATATTTTTTTTTAATCTAAGGTGTATGAAGCTTTCTCTTGATTACTATTTCAAGAATGTTTCGTCTCCAAACTACACACTAAAATTTGCTATTATTAATATTTTGTTAAAAAAGAATTTTTAACGCACGTCCTTCATGTACTTTCCTCTTTTGTACTGGGATTCAACCTCTTTTAGAGCAGGTCAGTCTTCATTTAACTACAGTTGATACTTTATACTATACTTTTTACATTTGACTACAACTAATTATTTTAGCATACCACCATGGTATTTTCTGGAAGTACGTAATTTTGACCACTTAGTGCTGTTTAGTAAAGAAAATACTTCCACTGTTTTCAAACAAATTTACGTCTTTAACCACAACAGTTCCATGATTATTACTCTGTTTTTACTGATGAATCAAAAGTAAAAGAATGCGTCGGCTGTGGTATCATTTATGGTACTACTATATGTAGTTACTATCCTCCTTCTGATTATTATATTTATACTGTTGAAGTTAACACCATTCTGAAAGCTCTCCACATTATTAGATACTCTCGCCATCGTAAATTCTGTATATGAACTGATAGTATGAGGGCTGTAAAGTAGCTTAATTTTACTATGCATTTCCATCCTGTGATTAATAAAATATATGTTCTGCTACAATAAATGTCTGATAAAGGTTTTGAGATTCTGTTTTGCTGCGTACCAAGTTACACATGTCAGTATTACCTGAAATGAACTAGCTGACATCGCTGCTAAAGAAGGTAAACACCCCATTAACCAAGCAGTCATTAAGTATTCAATCTCTGATTACATTTGTTCTATGTAGCAGAATTTCTGGAATTAGCAAGTGACAAATACACTCTTTTTCGTATAAAACCTTTTATTCGAATCTAAAACATGATGCATACAGACATGCAGACGTGAAATTAACTCTACTGCACATCTTCCACACTCGTTTTACACATAACTATATTTTATTTAAATGAACTAGCACATTTGTCTCAAAATTATAAAGATATTTTAACCATTTATCATATCTTATTTGAGTGTTCTTTTTTCAATCCCCATCGTTTTACTTTTTTCAGAACCGCTGTTTTAAATTTATAACACTTGGGGAAACACCCCTTCCAAATCTTTTTGCATTTCTAAGGGCTATCAAAATTTTGAACTTTCTTTAATGTCTTTGAATAACTTACCTTTCACATGTTTCATTTTTGTATTTAAATAAAACACAAATTTGTGTTTAGATTTTTACTACTGCAATCTTTTTTTACCACTAATATTTTTTTACATTTTATGTTTGATTTGCTGGACTCTTTTAAGCTATTATTCAGAGCAGTATATCCTTTTTGATTTTGTTCCAGGAAAAAGACATTCACAATTAAAAAAAAGCCTTAGTAAATTCGGTTGTTAAGCTCTTCACTGTGTGACGTTTAGAAGACCCCACTCAAAAAAAAATCTGTTGCAAGAATGTCTGCTAAAAGTTAAAAATTTACAGTGACCAAAGTAATCCCAAGATGTTGACTTATTCTTGCATTTAAATTCATTAAGGTGAAAAATTAAGTATTTTTAAAATCAATTTAGCGTCGTAAGTGGCTTGTGTTAGTAAATTGAAAAATTTACATGATGACAGATTTAAAGCTTTTTGTCTCTCTTGTAGTCAGAAATGTATCAAGATTTCAACGAAACTCCAATTTATATTTATCTTTTATTTTCGTAACAGATAGGGTAATAAGAACATAATTTGTTTTAAGAAGTTTCCTGGAATAAGATATTCTTTGTATCTGTAATTTTGATCAGTAACCTATATTGATGTAACAAACATACATTTGAAATTTTAATAACCCTCGAAAGCTGATCTTTGATGTTGCATATTATTTATCAGACACTAAGTAAATAGGAATGTTTTAGTTTAACGAAAACAGAAATGCTTTTTTAATTGAAGGTACATATTTTCACAAAATTTTAAATTACACATTATATTACATAAGAAAATTATATAAAAATCTCAGTTCTTTATAAAAAGTTACTCATATTTTTATTCAAAACTAATCTCAAATAAAAGAATTACCTATTTAAAATATCCTTCTCGAATTTAAATTTCCCTCTCAAGTTTTAATCTTTGAAGTGATTTGGAATTCACTTTAAACTCTAAGAGCCGTTTTAATTATCTGCCATGGTGTATAGTTAGATCAGAATCTAGAGTTTAAAGTACCTATCCTCATGTGAAAAAAATGACCGTTGGAGGTTTGGATAGGTTAACAAACCGAGCAACAAAGGGGGAGCTACAAAGGGAAATATATGACTGGTGATAACAGAAGTACAAAAGTAATTGTCCAATATACAATTAAATACCAGAGAATGCAAATTCGAAATATAATATGCTGCTTTATAAAAATTTTTAATAATATTGGATTTTAAAAATTCTAATTGTCTATAATATGCTATAGGTGATGAAGCCATGGACTATTTCAACTTAAAAGTGGATGAAACAAGAAACTACAGTGGCTATGATGATACTATTGATCCCAGTGTTTTCAATGCCTTTGCTGCAGCTGCTTATAGATTTGGACACAGTCTTGTTCGGGTAATATTTTTGTAGTTATTGATTATCTTTATTCCACGTAGTTATAAATTCTTTTTTAATAGTTTTATTTATTTTAAGTAATTTTTTTATGGCAGTAAAATTTCTTTAAAAAATTGTTTCTATTCTCTTACCTTATTATTTTGTATATATTAGTTTGGGGGAAAAGTTATCCATTATTTTTTCGGTAGACGTCTGTTGTGATCGCTATCTCGTGAGGTATCTATCAAACAATTTCAAATTTATGCTCATTGGAAAGGTGACATTTGACACTAAAATATTCTCTTGCGATTTTTCGTTTGATTAATTCAGCTATGAGTACAAGGTTTTAAAAATAGAAGACAACAAACAGAAAATTCGATACATTTTAGTTTTTCTTTTATAATGGCGAAAATGCTAACAAGGTGGCTAAAATTGTGAAAGGTGTTTATCGTCCTATATATGACTGTAACAACCAGTTACGCACAATTTTGGTTTCGTCGATTCCGTTTGGGTGTTTGGATGCTAAAGATGCACCTCGCATGGATACAACATCGTCGAGAATGTCTATAAAATATCAAAAATTATCAAACTTGACAGCATGTCAGTAGTCGAAGCTTCGCACAAGACCTAAAAATCTACATGAAAACTGTTTTATACCTTTTTACAAAGCGAATCTGAAAGAAGTTACAAAAAGCTCATGTAAAAATAATGGATTTCTTTTTCCCCAAACTAATATATATGCACAGTTTATGTATTCAGAAAATATATATCACACACACATCACTTATTTATAAAATATGCTAGATATAAGAGCCCCTCTGGAGGTTTACTTTCTACAAGTAAACACGGGTGTCCTAATCCTAAGGTACCCCAGTGATCCGTCCTTCTCTCTCTGCTTTTTCTACCTCTTAGCCTCATTGAGATTGTCTCTGATAAGGTTGAGGGCTCTCCTTGAGCAGTTGCCGCCGCTCTGCTGTTAGCAGCTACTCTTGAGGACTAAATCACCCACGTAACTGCCGTGCATGGAGACCCGTGTCCTTGGAAAGGAGGGTCCTGCTAACTTAGGTCCCCACAGACCAACACATTACTTTGGCTTCTGCTTCAGGTAAAAGGGAAGTAAGTTGTGGTCCTCAGCACATCAATCGGCTTTATGGATCAAGCGATCGGTACATCTGCTGGATGACTCGTTAAGGGTGGAGGCCATCTCAGGGATACTATGTGACCGTATAGGATTTCGCTAGCACTAGTACCGCTGGTCTGTTTCCCCTTGTTGGACTTGGTGATGAATGGTGGGGTCAGGTCCCAGAATTTTAATGAAATTTAAACGGAGAATAAAAACAAATCTTTTCTCCCACGGGAGCAACAATTGAAAAAAACATGGTAGTTTAAACTTTCCTCGTGTTACATTCGCAAGAATTTGATATTCACGCCCGCTGATGAAATTCTGGAAAATTTTCAGAATCAGTGGTCTATGCTGTTGAACGCATTGCAGTCAGAAGAGATGCGAAGTTTGTTAATACTAAGTATCTCATTCTGATCTTTGCGACGTTAGACCTCCGGCAGTGTGTAGAAGCTGCATACATGAATTTGCCCGTCCGACCTTATATATCAAATCCCTTGCGATGTTTTCAGTGGCAAAAATTTGGACATTCGAGAAATGTTTGCAGAGGCAAACTGATTTGCGCTCGTTGCACAGCAGTTGGCCATGATATTTCGACCTGCGAAGTGTGTGAACTGACACGGTGACCACCCCTCCTATTCTCAAAGTTGTTCTATGCAAGTACTTGAAAAAGAAATCACCACATTAAAGATCACGACAAATTGCTTAAACCCTGGGGCAAGACGACAAATTACCTCTCACTGCCCTAAATCAGTAGTAAGCTACGCAATCACCTCTGAAAAGTCACCAGATCAATTAGTCCACAAACAGATATAATTTCTCCTTCCCTTGTTAGATCACCCACAATAAAAAACACTAAACTACACAAAAATCAAAAACAACGAAATCATCGACTATAAAAAAAGCTCCTACTCACAAATCAAAAGCTTTAAAGGCTTTCAAGTTAAAATCTTCAAAGAAGGGTTCTCTTAGACCCTCTTTATCCACCCGTAAAGTTTTATCTCTGGAAATTGACGCAGCTACTTTTCATCCCTCGGACGATGATGATATATCGTTTAAGGAGATGTCAAATGACATGCTTTATTACTTGGAACTGCTTTGCTTTACTTTCCCATCATGTTGACATCAAGTCTCTATGGTCAGCCTATAACACCGCATGCGTAAGACTTCGGGTAACATTCCTAAAATCTACAAATAACATTACTGTGCTTGGGTTTAAATACTTTCGCCAAAACAGTGGTGACGATGGTGAAGTTCTGGAGGTGTTTGTATATTAATATCCAATAATTTTCCCAGCACTGTCCATCCATTATATACTACTCTACAGTCAGTGGCTGTAGAGTAAACAATTATAAGTGCACCTGATGCAGCAATGCCTAAAAGTTCTTCTAATTTAAAAAGACGTTGCAGACAGTGGTGGAACAACGAGTGCCATGAAACTTATAAAAACAAAGGAAGTTATTGTGGTTATTTCGAAGGTACCCCACAACGGAGATTCATATTGCATTTAAGAGAGCAAAAGTATTAGCTCGCAGAGCTGTTCGTCGAAGTCAGAAAGAATCCTGGTCTCGCTATCTTTTTTCAGTAACTTTTCCACATCCAGTAAGCAGTTATGGAGAAAAGTGAAAACAATCAATGTGTTTGGCATTTATAAGGAATTTTCTATTCCTGTTTTAAAAACCGTAGCTGCTATACACTCTTCTCCCAAAGATATCATTAATGTCCTTGGTGAAACTTTTTCTAGTGTCTCATGCACCGACTCTTACAGTCCTTCGTCCCTAAGGATTAAGAGTTGAGCTGAAAAAGCTCCAATTCATTTCAACCGGGGATAAGCTTTGCCTTATAACAGCGAATTTCGGATGTTGTAACTGGAGAAAGCATTGAAGCAGGAATAACAGCAGTCCAGGACCTAATGGAATCAGGTATTCTATGTGTAAGCTACATGTATTAACTTAACTGATTTGCCATTAGGATTACTACTACACATAACCCTGTCAGGACATTTTAATAAAAGACTGCAGTTCAGTAACAAATAACAAATTTATTGAATATAGCTCTTATCCATTCTTTGACCGACTCTCTCGGTCGACTTATATCAACTCTTTTTTTTTTAGTATTCGCCCTCTAGCGGCGATTTCACATTTCGCACATTCGGCTAGACTGACCTTACAACTGTCCTCAATTGGTAATTTAAAATTTAAACTTATTTACTAATAATACAAATTTCTTTAACATTAGCAATGAAACGTAACTAAATGACATAATGAGAGAGATATAAAGCAGTTAATACCAGATTAATTTAAATTAATTACAACTATATTTACATTAGAGAAATAATCATTATTTTTCATTCACACAAACAAATATTATATTATCATTAAGAATAAATTTACATTTTCCACTAAAAGTAGAAAAATTATCATATAAAATTTAAAAAAAATGTATTAAACATGTATAATAATATAAATTAATTTTTACTATTAAAAAAAACATGAATATTTTCAAAATAATAATAATAATAATACAATCTTGTTTTTCATTTGTAATTCTTAATTAATACAATTCTTAATTCCAGCACAATTATTTATGACAGATGTTTGCAATATAAAATAAATGAACTTAAAATCATAATAAAGTATTCACAAAACAAATTTTAACCAACTTTCACACACACACATACTATTTGATGAATATTTCAGCATACAATAAATCATCTTTGAAATTTATTTTTAGAATCAGTAGTCTATTTTAAAGTTCATTGTCTTTTAATTTGCAAGTTTTTTTTCTCTAAATAAAATTAGAATGGTCTAACCATTTAGGATTCCTCATTCACCTTTAGTCCTTGCTTGTAGATCTATATGGATTGCGTCTAGGGCTGTTTAGAGAATAATTATCATCACTATCGGCACTATCGATATCACTGTCTTCATCTGATTCATTTATCCATGGTTTTAGTTGACTAATATGAGCTGTTGTTACGTAGAAGTGGCCTTTTCTTTTTTCTTCCAGCTGAGTCACACGGTAGGTATCGTTCGGCAATACCTCGGTAACAATAATAGGGCCTCGATATTTAAGTTGTGTCTTCGTAGGTCGTAGATTGCGGAGGTCTTTTCATAACGACACTCTCTCTTCGTTCAAAAGTCATAGCTCTACATCTCTTTTTATCGTAATACTGCTTCATTTTTGTTAACTTTTTCCGATTTGTCTTCGAGATTCTTCCTGCAGTATAGATGAATCTTTCCAAATCCAAGCTTCTTCATCAGTTAACTTTTTCAAAATTCCGTCATTGAATCGTGGAGAAGAACAATGGAGCATTTCAAATGGTGTCTTGTTCGTTGATTTGTTTACAAAATTGTTCAAGTTTCTCTCAACTTCATGCATTTTAGCATCCCAATCTTTATGATTTTGATTTTCCATGTCAGTCGTTATGATAGACAATATTGTTCTATTAACTCTTTCAATAATTCCATTTGCACATGGTCACTCCGTACAATTGAGTGTATGATGAATTCCATTTTCAGTACAATATTGTTGAAACTGATGCGAAGTGAAACAAGTTCCTTGATCTGTAATTATTTTCTCCAGTAGACCATAAGTATTTATAAACTTTTTCAGAGCCTTCAGCACATGTGGCGTAGATATACTCTTCACTGGAGTCAATTGGACAAATCTTGTGAAATTATCTATCATGACCAAAAGTTCTTGGTTACCTTTAGAACTCTTAACAAAAGGTCCCAAATGATCCATATGAATAATTGCGAAAGGTCTTTGCCCAGGTTTAATTGGGTTCAATAAACCATATTGTTTTCCTGCCGGCGTTTTGTTCATCAAACATTCAAAACATTTCGAAATGTGTCTTTGATCATAACATTTCATATAAGGAAACCAATACAATTTTTTTTAACTTATTTACAGTTCTGTCAGCAGAAAAATGTCCCATAAGATCATGAAATTTAATAACTGTAGTTTTCCTCATATTCTTTAGAATAACATAGAAAAATTTTCTTTTCCGTTTATGAATCTAAATAATCTGTTTCTCTTGTAGACGTAATTTCTTATTAGCTGATTTTCTTCTTTTATTCTATCCTGGTCTTTTTTCTTAAACATTTCTATCAATTTTCCTATTTCTGGATCAGCTTGTTTTATCATCAATATTTGCTCATCTTCACTCAGAGTCAAACAAACTTCTATTTTATCCTCGATGGTGAATGTTAATGTATCTTCAGTTACATTGCAAAAATTATTAAATGGAAGAAAACATTCAGATTTTAAATTCCAATTCTAAGAAATATCGGTTAACCTACTCAGACATTGGTTTTCTCTTAACTTAATGTCACAAGAGCCATTATTCATAAAAGGAATTATCATTTTACCATTTTTAGTTTCAAAAGCAAAATCGAAATTTGTTCCTTTTCCCTCTGACAGTACAAGACCGTTTTTTATATCATTCGTTTGCGTCTGAATAAACTTTACGCTAATTTTTTCTATTACAAGAAGTTCTTCTGTTTTTAGCTTTATTTTTTGATGTTTTGATTCGATTTCCACTTCAGAAAACGGTATAATATTCGAATACCAGATGTGCAGTTTGGAGCCAATTAGGGCGAAGGCAATTTCTGTTTTGTCTAGATAGCCCCTTCCTACTATTAGGTCAAACGCCACAGTATCATCATTCACAATGAATATTTCAAGTGTTGCGCTGACGTCGTCGATTTTTACTTCCACTTGACTTTTCCCAAGTGTGAAAGTAGATGCTGCAGTAGAGCCAAATCCAAACAATTTTCTCCTTAATGGAATTATATTCAATTTTAATTTAATTGCAACTGATTTCTTAATTAAAGAAATGCTCGATCCCGTATCTATTAAGCTATTTATCGAATTCTCAGAATTATTTGTTTTTGCTTTTTTCATATAAGCATTTAACTGGGATAGGTTCTCAACGTTCACAGTCAAACTGTTTTTATCTTTGTTTTTCAAACGATGTCGTTGGGTATGTACAGTCTCACCACATTCTCTATAAATTAAACTTTTTCTTTCTTTTGGACAGTCTTTAGAAATAAGTCCATAATCATTACAGTTAAATCATTTAATGCTACTTTTATCACTGCAAAAATTAAAATTAGGGTTTCGTTTTTCCTTCGAATAAAAACACTCATTCTTCGGATACCTTTTAAACTCGCGGTTTTCTTTTAATTCGTTTTTGAAATTTTTATTTTTACAGCTATAATTAAATTTGCTTACACAATTATCAAAATAAGATGTTTTCTCAATGAATTTCGGGTTTTTGATTTCAACACAAGACTTTATTCCAACTCTAACATTCTCATAGGAATCTAATTTTTCAGCTAATTTTTCCGGATTAGTGAAGTTAGTCCAATCATCTATGAAGTGATTAAGAATGGTGGGGGAAACACTTTTCTTTAATTGTTCCGTAATAATTAAGTCTTTAATTTTCTCAAAGTTCCTAATTTTAAGACCGTCTAACCACTCATTAAAATAATTTCGTAACTCATAAGTAAAATCTTTCCATGTATTATTAATTGCACGTGAATATTCACAAAATTTCTGACGAAATCGTTCTGCACTTAATTTAAATATTTTTAATAAAATTTCTTTGATGTGATAGTAATCATTTGCTTTATCGTCCAATTTGCGGCAATACACTGAGTTATTTCATATGGTAAAAGTTCTAGAAGATGGAAAACTCAATGAGCTTCATGTAAACCTATTCGCCACGCTTACCTTATAAATAATATAAGATAAAAACTTAGATCGCTTTCATTCAATTCATATTTTTGCGTAAGCTGTTGCAAACTGCAAGAATCGTGTCTTTCCGAATTCGAATTATTCGCATTATTAACTTCCTAATGCATTTTCATTTTGCAAACGTAATTTTTCTAGCTCAAACTCGCGAGCTGCATTTTCTTCTTGTAAGCGTGATTTTTCTATCTCAGAAATTCGAGCTGCCTCTTCGCCTTGTTTTCGATCTTCAATAATACCTTTAAATAAAACTTTAACAAATTCTTTCTCGTAATTTTTAGAATTAATAATTATGTTCTTTAATTCTATTACTTTACAATCTTGGGGAACGGTTCCTCCCAATTCAATAGCTAAAGTAACTAAATCTTTTTTCCTAGCCATGTTAAACGAAGCAAAAATCAAAAGATTAAATTAAAAAAAAGGGTCACTCACTTGAGCACCTTCGTTTTTATTCAATGTTGATGTAACTCGTTGTAGCTTCAAAAATCTTCCACCATAAATTGTTGATTCGTTCACACAGAATTAATCCTTAGTATCTATGAATTCGACAAAGATGGAACGTATTCCGTCTTAAAATTCACTATTCACAGCAACACATATCCGTATCGAAACGAAAACCAAATGAATAACAATCAAAGAAGGGGAAAATCCTGCTTCTGAAGTGTAAGCTACGTGTATTAACGTAACTGATTTGACATTATGATTACTTCTACACGTATCCATGTCAAGCCGTTTTAATAAAAGACTGCAATTATTCAGTAACAAATAAAAAATTTATTGAATATGGCTCTTATCCATTCTATGACCGACTCTCTTGGTCGACGTACATCAACTCTTTTTTTTTGTATTCACCCTCTAGCAGTGATTTTACATTTCTCACACATGCTTCAACATTTAAGTCCATACACCCTATCTAATTTATTGCATTTGTTCAAAAGGATCTGGACAGAAAATGAATTTCAATCTCTTTGGAATGAAGCAATAGGGATTCCAAAAATAAAGACTGGTAAAGATCCTTCTAATCCTTTGAATTACCGACCTATAGCACTGACGAGTTTCTTATTCAAGACTCTCGAGCGTATGGTCAATGCCCGACTCGTATATGTCTTATAAAAGAATAACTGCATTCATATTAATCAGAGAGGCTTCTGCAGAGGAAGGTCCACTCTTGATAATATTACATATTTAGAAACGCAGATCCGCAATGGCTTTGTGCGAAGGAATAATCTCGTTTTCATTTTTTTCAACATAGTGAAGGCTTATAATAGTATGCGGCGTTATGAAATTCTCCATAGGATTTATGATTTTGGCTTTCGGGGTAATCTTCCAATATTCCTACAAAATGTATTACGCTCCCATGTTTTTAAAGTACGTGTTGGTCTCCTTTCGTGCAATACTTTTATTCAAGACGAGGGTGTACTATACGGATCTATTTTAAGTGTAAAAATTTTTAATTTATACACCAGTAGCTTGCTTCGTCTCCTATCATCTTCAGTTCATGGAACAATGTATGTATATTTCCTGAAAAACACTTGCCAAGGTTCAAACATGCGTTTAATTGAGGGACAATTACAGACATATGTAAATAAAATGGCTGCATGGTGTGCAGAGAATGGCTTTACTTTATCTCCTAGCAAGAGCTGCTGAGATCATTTTTGCAAGAAGAGCAGCATTCACAATGATCCTGTTATCCAGCTGAAAAACACCCCAATACGTGTAGTCACAATAAGATTAAATTTCTAGGTGTGATATTCGACCGAAAGTTGACCTTTTTTCCGCATGTTTTACATTTGCGGAAGAAGTGCAAGAGATCGCTTAATATCTTCAGGATATTATCAAATACATCTTGGGGTGATGATCGCTTGTCATTGCTTCGTGTCTATCAACCAATCATTTTATCTTGAATTGACTACGGATGTGTTGTTTATAAATTTGCTATGTCTTCAGTTTTACGCAGATTGGGTCCCATGCATCACTCTGCTTTAAGAATATGTTCAGGCGCATTCCACACATCTCCCGTCCAGAGTCTTTATGCGATTTGTCAACAATTGCCTTTAGACTGAGACGAATGTATCTGTCTCTCAATTACTATGCTAAGGTTATGTCTGATAGACAACATCCTATACATTCCTTGGCGTATACTCCTGCATTGTAGAGATTATATGATGCTCGTTCTAATATCATCAAACCTTTTCTCACTCGAACAAAATCTCAGCTTTTTTTGACATACCTATATGACCCATATACTATTTATCATATTTTAATCTCATGTCCAGATTTTAATCTTTATCAGGACATGAAATTAAAATGTGAGAGAAGGTAAATGGTTCATTACACGTTTCACACCTTGATTTAAATCACTTATAAACAAATGTCTGCGTGTGAAACGTGTATGTCTGATACAAAGGCGAGTCAATCTAACAATTGCTCTTCGTAACGGTAAAACTGACGATGGAATGAAGAATCTTCTTTTTTACAAATCTTTTTACAACCCTTCTCACGTCGAAAAGAGGTAAACATGAATGAAGTACAGACGATGCAGCTTTAGCAGCTGCATCAGCCTTTTCATTTGCTTCTAGACCTACAAGACTTAGGATCCAACAAAAAATGATTTTATAACCCTTGCAAGGAAAGAAATCCAATGCTCCAAATATCTTGGACAGAACAGGATGACAATCATTTGAATTTTTCAACCCTTTTAATACACTGAAACTGTCAGTATACAAGCAGATTTTATAAACCTTTTCTGTATTCACTAGCTGAAGAGCTTGAAGAAAGGCCGTAGATTCAGCTGTAGAGATTGAGCAGGACGTATGGAGGCTGTAATCATGACTGGTAATAGCATAAAATGCGCCACAGCCAACATGCCCTTCAGTTCTACACCCATCTGTGAATACAGACTTGTATGATGAATGCTGACAGCGATGGGATTAATAAAGCTGTTGAAAAACTGTTGAAGTTGTGTCCAGTTTTCGAAATTGGGCAAAAGGATTGATAATATTAATCTGTGGATCATACCAAGGTGGACGTGAATTTAAGTCTGTTTTAAGTTAACGGACATCATATGGGTCTGTCAAAAGGAGTTGGGATTTTGTTCGAGTGAAAAAAGTTTGGATGCTACATGCTCGAGCATCATAATCTCTTTAATGCAGCAGAAATAGTCAAGGAACGTATAGGATGTTGTGTATCAGACATAACCTTAGCGTAATTATTGAGAAAGAGAGCTGCATTTGTCTCAGGTCTAAAGACAATTCTTGACAAATCGCATAAAGACTCTAGATGGGTGATGCGCGGAATGCGCCTGAACATATTCTCAAAGCAGAGTAACGCACGGCATCCAATATGCGTAAAACAGAAGACCTAGCAGATCCATAAACAATACATCCGTAGTGAATACGAGATAAAATGATTGATTGATAGACCCGAAGCAGTGACAAGCGATCTGCACCCCAAGTTGTATTTGATAATACTTTGAGGATATCAAGCGATCGCCCAAACTTCTTCCGCAAATGTAACACATGCGGAAGAAAAGTCAACTTTCGGTCAAATATCACACCAAGAAATTTAATCTCATTGTGACCTCACGTATTGGAATGTTGTTCAGCTGGATAACAGGATCATTGTGAATGCAGTTCTTCTTGCAAAATGGATACAGCTGCTCTTGCTAGGAGATAATTTAAATCCACTCTCTGCACACCATGCAGCTATTTTATTAACAGATGTTTGTAGTTGTTTCTCAATTAAAGGCATGTTTGATCTTTGGCAAGATAACTGCAGGTCATTGACATACATTGTGCTCTTAACAGAAGGTGTTAGAAGATGAAGGATATGACTAATGTATAAGTTAAAAAGTGTAACACTTAAAATGGTACCTTCAAGTATACCCTCATATTGGATAAAAGTATTGGATGTATATATTCCAATACCTACTTTAAAAATACTGGAGTGTTGAAAGTTTTGTAGGAATATCGGGAGATTACCCTTAAAGCCAAATCATATAATGAATGGAGAATTCCATATCAACATGTGCGGTTGTATGCCTTCTCGATGTCAAAGAAAATGGAGACCAGATGGTTCCTTCACACAAAAGTGTTACGAATTTGGGTCTCCAAATATGTAATATTATCAAGAGTGGACTTCCTTTACGATATCCACTCTGATGAATATGTATACATTTATTTCTTTTAAGACATACACGGGACGGGCATTGACCATACCTTCAAGAGTCTTACAAAGGCTACTTGTCAGAGGTATTGGTTGATAATGTGAAGGTTCTGAAGGATCCTTACCAGGTGTAAGGACCGGAATCACTATTGATTCGTTCCAAAGTGATGGGAATTCATTTTCAGTCCAGATCCTATTGAACAAAAGCAATAAATTCGATAGGGAATGTGGACTTAAATGTCGAAGCACAAGATACTGGAGTTTTATCAGGTACTGGAATTTTATTTTTGGCCTGCTGTAAAGCTTTCTTCAATTCTAACAACCGAAATTTGCAGTTGTAGGTTAAGGCTTGTCCATGGTTGAAGCTAATTGGTGTTCGCTCAGTACTATTCTTAATCCTTAAAAACGAAGCATTATAAGAGTCGGTGCTTAAGACACTAGCAAAACTTTCACCTAGGATGTTAGCTATTTTCCTAGGAAAACAGTGTACAGCAGCTCCGGTTTTTAATATAGGAATGGAAAATTCCTTATAAATTACATTGGCTACTTTTACTCTTCTCCACAACTGCTTACTGGATATGGAAGAATTTATTGAAGATACATGACAAGATAAGGATTCCTTCTTATTTCTACGATGGTCTCTGCGAGCTAATACTATTGCATTCTTAAAGGGAATAAGATTCTTTGCTGTGGATGTTCTCCTAAACAACTCCCATAACTTCATCTGTTTCTAGTAAGTAATTTTACATTCTCATTCCACTAAAGTTTGCAACGCGTGTGTGTTTTGAAGGAACTTTTATGAATTTTTAATATCAGCTGCACATATAGTTGTTTCGGTAACCCTTGTAACGGCCTCATTTATACTTCGGATCATCACCATTGTATCAACAACTGCCAATTATGTAAATAACGTCTAATCTGCCTGACTGTATATGTAAGTAGATACACGTTGCTGCACACAACTACCTCAGCCTGGGATATGACTGATTGTGAACACGTGGGTGGTTTTCGACCTTACTAAAAAGTTCCTTGTCAAACTAATAATAATTGAAGCTAGAAAAAATAGCACCAAATGTTTAAATAACGTAATGTTACTATTCTTGGGAATGATACAATGTTGGGACAAAAATAAAAGCACATACAAGACTTCTTTAAATGCCAGAATTATCATACAATCCTGAAATAGTTGACTAGTATGATTTTAACTAAAAAGGCACGGGTCTTCTTTTGAAATGAATCCTGGCATAATTCATAATTTTGTGAACGGAGTTTCAATGTTATAATAAAAAAGTCTGATGATCAAAACTTAATAGATATTAGCCCAGTGGCATTCAAAATATCTGGACTCAGTAATAAGTTTAATGCATGAATGCTACATTTTTTATGAATCAAAACAAAATGACTTGTCTCTGATGTTATTTCAGTGTTTTTACATTAGTAAAAAAAAAAATTTTTTTTCTTAGATTGAACCCTATCATGTAATCAAACATAATACCAACCTGAAAGTAAAATGAAAATATTACTTTAAGTGTTGACCTCCTTTCTTGGGTATGGTTCACAATCACCAGGTGATTCGCATTATTTAACAAATTCGGTAGCACAAAGAAGTTGCAGGAAATATACAGCAATAACCTAATCCAACTTGAAATAATTGCAAAATTTGCAGTATACTGAAACATTAATTCCGATTTCTGTTAAGAGAAATATAATATTTTTCATTGTTGAACTTTTTTAAGAGATTTTATAAAATGAATACATTACTTTATCTATTTCTTACAACTACGTAAGTTTCTGTAATTATTTTTCACAGGATGTTTTAAATCTCATTGGCACTGATAACACTACGAGAGTCGACGTTCCTCTTCATGAAACATTTTTCAATTCACAATTGTTGCATCATAAAGGACTTGATATGCTTCTTTTGGGTGCAGCTTCTCAAAAAATTCATTCAGTAGATAGTTATATAGCCAAAGAGGTAAGAAAAATGAAAATAATTTTTCTCATACTAAATATATTATGTTAAAATTTTCTTTATTTGTATGTAATTGCTTTCTTTCTCGAGAAAATAATATTCCAAGCTATATTTTTCATTAAAAACGCATTGATGCTAAAATATTTAATTTTCATTATAATACACTAATGTGCAAAGCTTAAACAACAGTTTCCCCCCCCCCTATAATTTTACAAAAAATTATAAAATCATCATCTGAGGGACATAAAATTTGGAAACGAGAAGCAACGCTTTATACTTTAACGATGATGAAAGCATAGTTGTACAAAAATAAATGCATACAGTGTGTAATCCAACAAAAAAGGCTTTATTGCACTCATTGTATCCTTACACGTGATTGTGTGTCCAAGAGAAAGAACAATAAGCAGATCTTCCTTAGTGTGTGATATGCCTTATTTTTTCTGTAATGGTTGTGCCGTTTCTCCTCATTCAGCACTAGATTGCCTAACAGTTTTTGAGGTAAGAGTGTCACGATCAGAATTTATTTCAGTTGCTATGTGTTCCCCGAAAGATATAATTGCGTCACAAGTCATTTCTTTAAATAATGCCACACATGTTTTATGGGATTAAATCAGAACAGTACGCTAGTCAATCCATTCGAGTGATATCTTCTCTTTCCAATTGCTGCTAAGCAGCAGGAGTCCGGAGTGACCGTGTATTGTCATCTATAAAAACAAAGTCTCTTCAATGGCTTCTCAGAACAGACCCATATGGGGAAGGATTTCTTCTTTACAATAGTGATCTCTGGTTGTAGAATATCTGTTGAAAACGTTGACATCAGTTCACCAGTTCAGAATAATGCCTTCCCAGTTTTCAAATCCTGGAGCATCGTAATGATCTCTTTCCGTGTTGTTACTGTGATGAAACCATGTCTCGACTTTTTTCCATTTCAAATGGCGATGAGAATCGCTTATGGCACTGAAATGACTCTCATCCGCAAATATTGTTCAACTCCATTGATGATATGTCCAGTTTTTGTGCTTTTTGCACAACTCTAATTTTTAGTGACCATATCCAATTTTCAATTGAATACAGCGTTCAGCACAGTAAGCAAATAGGCCACCTTTTTGAAGGGGTCTTGACGCAGTAAACTGCGGCACTCGTTTCCATATTTCTGTACACAGTTACTTTATACACTATACACAGAAACATGCACAATGGTGCTTGTTGACAGGTTTCGGACTCTATCACTAGCAGGAAGTTCGTTGGTTAGTTGGTTTTCTGGCGAAATGTCTAAAAAGGACAAGGTGCGCCAAAACATTAATTCTATAATTTATTCGTTTAATGTAGAAAACCCAAGTAAAATTAAAATGATTAAAATACAAAAAACAGTGTAAATTATTTTAAAATTTATTACAAATGTAAATTAAAAACAAAGGAAACTGTAAATTAAAAACAAAGGAAAATGCAATTTAAAAATTTAAATAAACTCAAGGAAACCAACTTCCCTCAATCAGGCAAAAAGGTTTCTGTGAGGTGGCTGCCCACCAAATGATATGAGATCAAAAATATTATAAACAGTATATGGTTCATCACTCGTTTCATACTTTTCGAATTGATTCATTTAGAAAAAGATACTTATGTGTGAAACGTGTGTGTCCGATACGAAAGCGAGTTAATCTTATATCTGCTCTTCGTAACTGTAAAATTGATGATGGCATGAGCTACGAAAACATGGCACGCAATTTGTTAGAGATCTGCATATTCCACACCTCCTGTCAGAGAGAATTTACAAAAAGTTTTACAACCCTTCTCAAGTCAAAAAGAGGGACAGATGAATAGAATAAAGACGATGCAGATTTAGCAAATGCATCTGCTTTTTCATTTCTCTTTAGACCTACCTGACCTAGGATCCAACAGAAAATGATTTCCTGCAAGGGAATCCTATGCTCCGAAAAACTTGGACACAACAGGGTGACAAATATTGGAATTTTTCAACGCTTCTAATAAATTCAAAGTATCAGTATACACAATGAATTCTGATAATTTATGATAATTTTCTGTATTCTCCATCTAAAGGGATTGATAAATTGCCGTAGCTTAAGCAATAAAGATGGAGCAGGACGTATTGAGTCTGTAACCATGACAGATTATAGCATAAAATATGCCATAGCCAACATGTCCTGCAATCTTAGATGCATCTGTGAATACAAGCATGTATGATGAATACTGACAGCGATGGAAGGAAAGTCAACTTTCGGTCAAATATCACACTAAGAAATTTATTCTCATGGACTACAGATATTGGAGTGTAGTTAAATAAATAAGAGGATGTTGTGAAGGCTGGTCTTCATGAAGAAATGGACAAAGCAGCTCTTTTTAGAAGATAAAGTAAAGCCATTCTCGGCAGCTATTTTATTAACGGATGTTTGTAATTGTCTCTCAATTAAACGCATGTTCGATCCTTGGCAAGATATTTGCTGGTCAACTACATACATTGTTCCATATACAGAAGGTGATAGAAAATGAAGAAGGCTACTAATGTATAAATTAAAAAGAGTGACACTTAAAATAGAACCATGAAGTACATCCTCAGATTCTATAAAATCAACAATTGTAGAGGATCCAATACGTACATTGAAAGTACGGGGCCGCAAAAAATTCTGTTGGATTATCGGAATGTTTTCCCCGTAAACCAAAGTTATATAATGAATGGAGAACTCAATAGTGCCATGTACGGTTATATGTCTTCTCAATGTTGAAGAAGATGGAACGCAGATGATCTTCCGCACATAAGTGTTGCGGACTTGAGTTTCCAAGTGTGTTATGTTGTCAAGAGTGGATCTTCCTTTACGGAAGCATTTCTTAATGATATGAATACATTTATTTTCTTCTAAAACATACAAGAGACAGCCTATTTGACCATACGTTCGAGTCTTAGAAAGGCAATTCGTCAGATCTATAAGTCGTTAATTTGAAGATTCTGAAGAATACTTACCAGGCTTTAGGACCGGAATTACTGTTACTTCTTAACAAAGAGATGGAAATTCATTTTCAGTGCAGATCCCATTGAACAAAAGCACTACGTTCGTTAGAGAATCTTGACTTAAGTGTTGAATCATAGGATAGCTAATTCTACCAGGTTATGGACTATTCAATAACAGCCAATAACAGTAACACTGTTATTGACCTGCTGTAAATCTTTCTTCGATTCTAACATCCGAAATTCGTAGCTGTAGGTTAAGGCTTATCCATGGTTGAAGCTAATTGGTTTTCACTCAGCACTATTCTTAATCATTAAAAACGAAGGACTATAAGAGTCGGTGCTTGAGACACTAGCAAAACTTTCACCTAGGACGTTTACTATTTCCCTAGGAAAAGAGAGTACAGCAGCTTCGGTTCTTAATATGGGATTAATATAGGAATGGGAAATTCCTTATAAATTCCATACACTGCTTTTACACTTCTCCAACACTGCTTACTGGATATGGATGAATTATTGAAGATACATAGCAAGACCTGCATTCCTTCTTATTTCTACGACGAACTCTGTGAGCCAATGCTTTTGCTTTCTTAAAGGCAATAATATTCTCCATTGTAGGGTATCCCCTTAACAACTCCCATAACTTCCTCTGTTTCTTGAAAATAACTTGACATTCTTCATTCCATCAAGGTTGGTAATGCCTATGTATTTTAAAGAAACTTTTAAGAATTCTAATATCAGCTGCACATATAATTGTTTTGGTGACACTTTGAACGGCCTCATTTATACTTCGGATCATGACCATTGTATCGTCAACAGCTGTCAATTGTGTAAATAGCGTCCAATCTGCCCGACTGTACACGTAAATAGATACACGTTGCTGCACACAACTACCTCCAGTCTGGGAGATGGCGAGTGGGAAATGATCGCTGTTATACAGATCGTTCCCCACAGACAAATTTAACAGTGGCAGAAGTGAAGGAGAACAAATGGCCAGATCGAGAGAATGAAATGTTCTTGTGGGTACGTGGAAATAAGTTTTCTCGTCGGTATTAATCTGACAGAAACAGTTATCAATTATAAACTGTTATATCTAACTACCTCGAGAATTTGTATCATCACTTCTCCACAAAGTATTATGGTCGTTAAAGTCACCGAGTAACAAACATGGACTGCGCAGCTGATAAAATAAATAATCAAATTCCTCTTGGCGAATGACATCACGTGGATGTAAATATAAACTACAGACTGTGTAATCAAGCTAGTTGTATGGATTCACACAGCCCCAGCCTGCAGAGTAGTGTTTAATGGATGGACAGCGCTGAGGGTAGTTATTCGATATTAATATACAAAAACCACCAGACACTGTACCATCGTCACCACTGTCTTTTAGAAACTATTTGTACCCATTCAAAGTAATGTTATTTGAAGACTTCAGGAATGTTTCCTGAAGAGCCACGCAACCGGTGTTATAGGCTGACGTTATATACTTGATGTCATCAAGATTGGAACGCAAACTATGGCAGTTCCAAGAAACAAAGGAAGTTATTTTTGAAATTGTAAAGCTCCTTTCCTGGAGCGGGAAGACATATCATCTGACATCTCCTCAAAATATATATCATCATCCGAAGGAGGAAGAGAAACTGCGTCAGCTTCCAGGGATAAGGCCTTACGGGTGGATATGGAGTGTGTAAGACGACCCTCCTTCGAAGATTTTAATTTCAAAACCCTTAAAGATGTTGATTTGTAAGAAGGAGCTTTTCTGTCAATAGGAAATTTAGGTGGTTTTGACTTTTGTGTAGTTTTTACAGTGGGTAATCTAACAAGGGAAGGCGTTATCAAATCTGTTTGAGTGCTAATTAATCTGGTGACTTATTTTGCTGCTGCTGCGTAGCTAACTCCAGGTTTAGGGCAGTGAAAGGTAACTTGTCGTCTTGCCTCTGGGTATGAACAATTTGTTGTGACTTTTAACAAGGTGATTTCTTTCTCAAGTTTCTTCCACAACGGATAACTTGCAGAATTGAAGGGATGGTCACCATGACAACTTCCTTCGCATTGCAGTTCGAACTATCGTGGCCAACTGCTGTGCAACGAGTGCAAGTCAGTTTTCCTCTGCAAGAATTTCTCGAGTGTCCGAGTGGTATTGTGACACCCATTTTTACTTAAAGAAAGTAAACTCCCTGAGGGGTCACGTGCAGGAAGACATTTCCCTCATATTCTGCAGTTGTTTTCCTAGGGGGGGGCACGACAAAACTTTCTGTATGCTTAATTATGACTTAGATTTCTTTCGAACCGCATAAAATGTCAATTTTGTTGGTTCAAACTCCTCAACGTCACAAATTTCTTATAGCCATATTTCAGAAAAGAATTCACTTGAACTTTCTACTAGTATATTTAATAGCATCTTTATCTATCTCTCTATTATTATCATGAGATGCTCCTGCAGACCACATGCATTTTACAAAAATTCACACTATCTGAGTCTTTTTATTTCTGACATTGCTCAAGGCCTTTCTTCTGAGTTGCTTATTCATTGCAATGACCACAAGTACATCTTTATAGCATATTCATGCCTATCTACGTAAAGTTCATACTGCTTAACTTGTTTGTTTTGTTTGTACACCAGTGTATTTCATACAGTATCCTGAAAAGTCACGAAATTTGCTGCTAACCATTAAAATTGCAACATCAGGAAAAAATGATCTTACGAATTTCAAAATCACGTGAAAGGAAGAAGTGTTTGAAATATGTAAATTATTAGCCTTTTAGAGCTTTTGGACAAAGCGTTCAGAGCCTGCTTAGTAAGGCTTGAATTTTCTCAGAATATCATTTTATGTCTCGAATAAGTAGAAGAAATGCTTACCAACACGTCAAAACTCGATAGAGGCAGAACCGTTGCCTATTGAGAGGGAGAAATATCATTCCCTGATATAATCACTATAATTGGTCAAAATCCAAACCCCTCTCATGCGAATGTGGAATCGATGGACTGCTGAGTATTATACTGAATGATATGCAGGTTCTCAAGACTTTCCCATGTTTAAACCCTCATAAGATAGGTATACTGTGCAGTCAGCTTTGTGAAACCATTCAACAATACCATAATTCATTATTCAGGTAATGGGTTTGTTTGCAGCACACCCAGTAATCATTCATACTATAGAGTGATGTTTCTAGAAGCACGAACTGTCACCACGGTGACCATTATTGCCCCTTAAATTTACAGTCACAAACTACAGATTATGTTGAATATGAAATTTAAACTTACGCTTATGGTGCCTCTAGTAATGCTTTTTTATTTCTAAATATGTATTTTTAAATATTTTTAATTTTGACCCCGTTTAGTGGCCATCCTAACGGATGAAGGTTCTTATAAGGCATTTTAATATCCACTGAGTAAATTGCCATTAGGAAAAGGCTTTTCATAGATAGTGAGACGTATTCATCTGTCTCAAAGGAAGAAACCCGTAAAACATTAAATCATCCCTCCAAGAAACGTGCATGCAGAAACACAACATCCATCTCCCGTTGTGCAGCCACGAGTGAAATCGAAAAAAGGGCCTTCTTCTGCAAGGAGCTAAGGTGAGCCCTATTAGAGATGAATTTCGCAAAGCCGGTCTTAACTGATGGGCTAACATGCTCATGAAAGGCTGTAGGTTCGAAATCTGAATACGTCAAAGGCTGATAAGCTGTTTGTAACTAGCAACAAAATGAGTTTGTGAATTTTTCCACTGGCAATTACTCTGTATTTTTAACAATTTGTAGTTTAGTTTAAATTTTCTTTACGAAAATGCAGCAATAGATTAAATATATTCCATTTATTTTCATCAAAATTATTATGTATTGTTATTTTATATTTTTATAGAGTGAAGTACATAACTGATTTGTTTAAATAGAAAATTATATTTTCATAACCATTTATAATTTTGCTATTTTTAATATTTTTCCATATTATATTGTGACGGAATCCTTAAAAATAAATTTGACTCTGAATTTGTTTCATTTTACTTTGTAATAGGTTTTGGATAATTTTTTTAATTTTTAGCTTATTTAACGTTTCAATTAAGAGCATAACTATTAAAGTATTTAATTTTCTTTGGAATTTATTGAATTTAAGAACAATAGCTTTTGAAGCCCAATGATGTGTCTCATTGCGGGTGTTGTTTTTGGTGGGGACAGGCCAAGTTTTTTATTTGTGATATAAGCTTCTAAATTATGAAGATCCTCTTTTATGTAACAACGGCATATACACTGTGAATATACAAGATGTATTCGACATTATATATCCCTTGTATGGGCGAAAGGGAAAATAATCCTTGTGGCAGAGTTAGAAAAAATTCTGATAAATGATAGATTTGTAAATGTAAATAATATACAAACATATATTGTGCTTTTTAAATATTTGTATCAACGTATTACATCTAACCCAAATAAAATTGCTGTTTCTAAATTTCTTAGTTTTCATTTAATTTGATACTTTTAGTAATTCAATAACTTAACCCTCACGTTTATGTCTCCAAACATTCCCTTTTAAAAAGTTATAAAAAAACTATTTGAATCGAAGTATTTCATGATTTGCATCAATTCTTACATCCTCCAGTAAACGCTATGCCCATACTCCATATATATATATATATATATATATATATATATACATGCTGTGTCAACGGTGTGCTTATTAAACAAAGAAAATTAAATTAAAACTTCTTACAGGTACGTGACCATTTGTTTCAACCGACGAATAAGGATTATGGACATGATTTAGCAGCAGTTGGAATCCAACGAGGAAGAGATCATGGTTTACCAGGTTATACTGAATGGAGATCAGTATGTGGTCTTTCAGAAATCAAGTCATGGGATGATTTGAACTTTGTGATGCCTCCTGAACGAGTGCAAAAATTACAAGAAGTTTATGAGTAAGATTTGAATATTCAATCCTTGAAAAACATTAATTTTATTCATTTGTTTGTCGACATCGAAATTTTATTTACATTTTAAACATTATTAATATAAATAATAAATTAAATTAGATAGAATTTTGAAATTTTTGAAGATTAGAAAAAGAGAACTTCAGTAGTCCATGTTATTGTAAAAGTACTTTCATCTTACTTCATTACATTCTTTTCCACATTTGAATGTCTGGAGAAAAATGCCATATTTTAAAAGAACATATGTTAAAAGTAATTATAAACGTTATTGTGTATTTCAAAAATTTATAATTTTAAATATCTATGGCAGTGTTTCTCAACCTTTAAGTTTTCACGGTCCAATTTTCAATCATAATTTTCATCACCCCCTCCCCCTCCCCACCGCATACAATAAAATGAACATAATAATAATGTATTTTGAGTATTTTGATGCTAAACCTACACTACAATCTTAATTTTAAACTTTACAAATTACCAAAAATAAGTAAATTTATTGACATTTTGCAACACCGATCCTCAGCATTGAAAAACAAGAATCCTATGCCTTTTTATTGCTCTTGCGTCCCTCCATTTTGGGCATTCTCACGGTTTCGCGAGAAGTTTCGATTTGCCTGGAATTTGTCTGGTCAGCTTAAAAGTTAAGGTAGGAGCGTGCGCAGATGTGAACAAATGTTTTCTCATAGGAAGAAGGATAAAGTTCTATGACGCCAGTTTCAATACAAGACAATCTCATTCGAATCGATCCTTCTATCGCTATTCAATCTATTCTGAATGTGTATGTTATATATATTTTCGTGTAATTGCAATTCACCGAATTAAATATTCAAGGCAGCAGACTTATGCAGAATCATGGATAAATTTTAAAGCTGGCGTAAGCGAGCATTAGACGATAGACAAGCATCAACAATTACACAGACGAGCGTGGTTCCGAAAATAAAATCAAGAAAATATTCTCAAGAATACTTAAATTTTGGGTTCACTACTACTGAAGTAAATGAAGAAGAAAGGCCCCTGTGTATCATTTGCTCAAAAATGTTGGCGGCAGACAGCATGAAACCTAATAAACTTAAACGACATTTGGAAACGCTTCATAGTGAGTACGTAAACAAACCCAGAGAATTCTTCGAATTAAAAGTAAATTCATATGAAAAGCAAAAATCATTTTAAAAGAAACTTTATCTGTGAATGAAAAAGCTTTAATTGCCTCTTACAAAGTTTCATATAAAATAGCCAGATGTAAAAAGCCTCACACCATTGGTGAAGAGCTTATTTTTCTAGCCGCAATTCAGATTGTAGAAATAATGTTTGGAGATAATTTTGCAAAACAATTGCAGTCTATACCTCTTTCAAATGATACTATTGCCCATCGAATTCCTGATAAAGATGAAGATGTAGAGTCTCAGCTTTTGTTGAAGTTGCGAGACAAATTGTTTTCAGTACAACTCGATGAGGCAACAGATAGTAATAAAGATGCTCATTTCATTGCCTATATTAGATTTTGGGATGATTTGTCAGTAGTAGAATAATTACTTTTCTGCAAACCAATAGAACTCAAAGCAACACCACTCTCATTAATTTTTATCTTAAATGATTTTATAAACGAGGCAAACATAGCATGGAAAAATTGTGTCGGAATATGCACCGATGGTGCTCGTTCTATGTCCGGAAGATTCTAAAGTATTCAAGCACTTGTGAAACAAAATTCGCCACAGTGCGTCTGGAAACATTACATGATCCACAGAGAAGCTTTGGCTTTTAAAGAAATGAGTCCTGGTTTGAATACTGTGTTAACTACGGTTGTAACCGTAGTAAATTATATAAAAATGAGACCCCTGAAATCAACAATCTTTTCCACACTTTGTAAAGATCTGGGTGCAGTACATTCAGCGTTACTAATTTTTGCAACGTGTTTATGAATTAAGAGAAGAAATCGCCGTTTTCCTAGAAGAGGAAAACAGACCGGAAACTGAGAATTTTCACTATAGTTTATTTGTGATGAAATTGAGCTACATGGTCGAAATATTCGAGAAATTAAATAACTTGAATCTTTAACTGCAAGGAGCAAATACACATATATTGGATACGAGTGATAAAGTTAATGCTTTTTGTAAAAAATTGGAATTGTGGAGCAGAAATTTAAAGCAAGAAAACTTAACAATGTTTGCAAATTTGAATGATGGTATTAAAACTTACAAGGCTGAAGAAAAACATGTAAAAGTTGTTTTTGTAACCATTGAAAATCATTTAGCAATGCTAGCAAAGAATTTTAAAAAGGACTTTCTTGCTGACGATAACTGATATCAAGTTACAAGTGGGTGAGGCATCCATTTCAAAATACTCCAGAAAGACTGTCAATTGGAGAGGAAGAAACCTACATAAACTTCACGGCATGTGGCGAAACCAAAAGACAATTTAGTAATAAATCACTCTTTGAAAATTAAGCAGGAGAGGATGATGAGTTTTTTGCACTAAAAACAAGGGCATTTCGCATTCTACTACCATTTTCAACATCTTACCTTTGTGAAGCTGGATTTTCTGAGGTGGCTTCTTTGAAGACAAAATATAGATCTCAGCTAAATATAGAAAAAAAACTGAGAGTGTCTATTTCTAATATTAAACCCTCCTTTGAAAAACTTTGCTCTGAAAGACAGGCCCAAGGAAGTCACTAATAATTATTAAATTTGTTTTTATTTTAATAAGTTGTTTTAATTTAATAAGTTAATTATTAAATATGTCAAAATGTATTTTGTTTTATGTGTGTGTGTGTGTCTTTTCCTTTCAGTCACTTAATAAATTTTTTTAAATAAATTTTCTCTTAGATATCTTCGCGCCCCCCATTAGTAATACAGGTTGAGAATCACTGATCTATGGCGTTTAATTAAATAACACGATTCCTAACGAAAAATTGTGGATTAGATTTAAATTACAATTTATTCTACATTAAGATGCGAATAATAATAATACATATAAAATGAATGACAATAATATATTTTTATTCATCTGAGTAACCACATAGGAAAGGTACGGAAAATTGGCTAATTAGTCCATAGAATTTGCTCATGGGAGCTAAGTCGAAAGAGATTAATGGCTTAAAGTGGATTCCGAAACATTACCAATAACCCCGCTCGAAGTTTGACTCGATATCACAGTTTAACTAGACTTAAATGTTGATGAATCGGTTATTAGCTAGGCGAAAATTCTGTGATATGATAATAATATACGTTACTATTTTTTTTTTATTTCTACTCATAGACTTAACTATTTTTTATTTCTATGTCATAACTAATAAAAATTAAGAGTCATTTATTTATTTTAAAGTTACATCTGTAAGTGATCCATTATAGAAAGCTGAATTTTTTATTCGTTTCTTTTAAAAGTATAAAGGGAAAATAAATGAGATGAGATAAGCACTTTATATATTTTGATTTCACTGTTTAGATTGTTCTCCTATATAACTGCTTGGTTATTTTTCTAAATGCTGTACAGTATGCTGAAGTTTTAATCTTATTAAGGTATTGTCTATGCACTTCTATTACTCATGATCTTTCTAAAATTATATTTTTTGAATCAGATCATAAATATCTTATTGCTCATAAACATCTTATTGCTTATCGAAATACAGAAAAGAGATATATTTAGATAAAGGAGATGATTTTATCAAGATGAAGGCCAAAATTGAATTTTCACTGTTAAAAGCTTTAGTTTTAAAAATTAAATGAACCTGATAAATACATACCTGTTTGTCAGAGATCCATCTCTTGTTACAATCCAGATGGAGTATGACATGATACAAATTCATACTGTTATCTTTTCTTCTCTTTTGACGAAAATTATGATTTGCGTAACAGCAATACGAACGGCTAAACTTTCAATAACAATTTAGTTTTAAGTTGTAAATTACATTCCTATGTAAATATCAAATTACAGCATAAGATGTAATTACTACGTAATACTCAGCAACATTAATGTCAATGATGTGCTCTTATGATTTTACTCAGATAATTTTCTTATCTTGAGAAAGAAAATTAAATAGACCACATTTAACAATATCTATTGAAGAAAAGGAAATGCTTGCAATGAAAGAGTTTGATTTGAATGTTGTAAATAGAAAAATTTAAATTCATTATAGTTTCTGGTTGCTTTTAAATCGAACTCTGGATATCACAAACTGGTAAACCTCTTTGTAAGGCAAATGTTTATAGCATAGTTGCTCTTATAGATCTTATAGTTACTTTCCATAAAGATGATTATCTTATTTCTTTTCTCTTCCACATTTATGGAATATTACTACAGATATCTATTCTATTACCGATGTTATTACCGATATCTAATCATTCTATTACTGATGTTATTGCAAACATTTTACAGATATTACCACAAACGTAAAACCATTCTATTGCAGATTCTATTATAGACATCGGATCATTTCTACCAATACATATTAATCTTTAATCTCTTTAGCTAAAGTGAAAGATAATATACCGGGATGCCTTTGACAATCCAGTTTCTTGAAAAGCCGAAATTTAGTGAATAATCTAATCTAACAGCGTTGAATTCATGGCGTTAAAATCTATTAATACT
This sequence comes from Latrodectus geometricus, assembly GCA_026290005.1. Lineage (NCBI taxonomy): Eukaryota > Metazoa > Arthropoda > Arachnida > Araneae > Theridiidae > Latrodectus > Latrodectus geometricus. The sequence continues at coordinate 152,295 of JAPDSC010068425.1, forward strand.
AAGTACAAGTAGTTAAGTTGGATAATCTTTCCCTGTTTTCATTTGGATCAGGAACGTTTTATTCACTTGAAAACGTGAATTTTTCATGCGTTAACCATATCCTCAACTCTCTATACTCAAGTACTTATTCTATTTTGTTGCAATATATAAATTGAACTTTGAAAAGATTTTACTTGCTGATTGGTTGAGTTTTATGGCGCAAGGTCTAAAAATGAACATACTGCACCAAGACTAAAATTTTTATTTTGTATTTATTTTTAAATCTAAACAACATTAAAACTTTTTAAAAAACAAAAATTTTTGAATATAGTATTATTAAAATCTAACTGTATATAAAATTAATAAAAAATAAAAAATATATTATACAATTATGCAAACATAAAATGTAAAACATAAATTCAATAGAATTAAAAAAAAAACTATTGCTCTTAAAGAGGCAAACAAGTATCTGTGGGGTAATTCCCCCAACAAATCAAACACTGTTAAGAAATCAGTTTTGAAGAAAGTGTCAGAAAGTGTAAACATTCGTTGTTAAAGTCTTTGCATGAAATTAAATTATAAATACCATATAGTCCATCACACGTTTCACACCATGGATTTAATTCACACAGAATCAAGTGTCTGTGCGTGAATCGTGTGTGTCCAACATTTAGTCTAGTCAAACGGACATCAGCTTTTCGCAATGGTAAAACTGATAATGTGGTGAGATGGGGGAAAATTGTACACAATTTTCTGGTGACTTGCATGCTCCAAAGTTCCAGAAAGAGAGCATAGACTAGCTTTTACACACCCCTTTTCACATCTAAAAGAGGGACAAATGGTTGAACTGTAGATGATCCAGCTTTAGCAGCTGCGTCAGCCTTTTCATTTCTGTCAAGACCTACATGACTTGGGATGCAACAGAAATTTATTACATATCCCTTGCCAGCAAGGTGATCCAATGCTTGGAAAATCTTGGACACAACAGGATGAAAGTAAATATTTAAATTATCTAACGCTTCTAAATCACTCAAGCTAGTATACATGCAAAATTTATTATAATTTGCAATATTCAAGAGCTAAAGTGCCTTATAAGTTGCAGTCGCTTCAGACGTAAAGATGGAACAGGATGCATGAAGACTACAATTATATGAAATATTGTTAATAAAAACAGCACATCCAACGTATCCTGCTACTTTTGATCCATCCTTGAATATTTGCGTGTAAGAAAAATACTGACAGCGATGTTATGAATAGAGCTGTTGGAAAATTGTGGAACTTGTGTCCGATTTTCTACAATGAGCAAATGGACTAATAATAATTATCTGTGGATCATACCAAGGTGGATTTGATAATATGTCCGTTTTAATGAAGCGCACATCACATAGGTCTGACAGAAACAAATAAACTTCTGTTCGAATGAGAAAAGGTGGGATGTTAGATGGTCTGGCATCACATAATCTCTTCAGAGTAGTAGCTGGAGTGAATGAATGCAATCGATGATGAAGTTAGTTGGTTGGGTTTTGTGGCTCAAGGTCCAAAAAGGACAAGCTAAGAATTAAATTTTAAAAAAAATTTTTACAACTTTTATAAGCAAAACCCAAACTCAACATTAAAATGTTAAAATACAAAATTAAATGTGTATAACTCATTTGAAATTTATATGAATTGAAGAAAAGCAATTGCCCTCAAAAAGGCAAAAAGGTTTCTGGGGGAGGGGGCTCCTCCACTAAATCATACATAGTCAAAAATTCAGTTTCAAGAAAAGTGAAATAGTAAAGGCTAAAATTATGGCATGAAATTAAAATGTGAAAAACAGTAAATGGTTCATCACACGTTTCACACTATGGATTTGCTCTTATAAATAAATGTCTATATGTGAAACGTGTGTGTCCGATACGAAGGTGAGTCAATCTAACATCTTATCTTCTTCACGGCAAAACTGACGATGGAATGAGATATTGGAAGATGGCACGAAATTTGTTAGAGACCTGCTTACTCAATAACACCTACCAGAGAGAATTTACAAATCTTTTTACAACCCTTCTCACGTCGAAAAGAGGGAAACATGAATGAAGTACAGACGATGCAGCTTTAGCAGCTGCATCTGCCTTTTCATTTCCCTCTAGCCCTACAAGACTTGGGATCCAACAGAAAATGATTTTATAACCCTTGCAAAGAAAGAAATCCAATGCTCCAAATATCTTGGACAGAACAGGATGACAATCATTTGAATTTTTCAACCTTTCTAATACACTCAAACTGTCGGTATACACGCAGATTTTATAAAACTTTTCTGTATTCACTAGCTGAAGAGCTTGAAGAAAGGCCGTAGCTTCAGACGAAAAGATGAAGCAGGACGTTTGGAGGTTGGTATTAGCATAAAATATTCCACAGCCAATATGTCCTGAAGTTTTAGACTCATCTGTGAATACAGGCGTGTATGATGAATGCTGACAGTGATGGGATAGATAAAGCTGTTGAAAAATTGCTGAGGTTATGTCCGATTTTCTAAATTGATCAAAAGGACTGATATTATTAGTCTGTGGATCATACCTTGGTGAATGTAAGTTTGTTTTAATAAAATGGGGATCTTATAGGTCTGTCAAAAAAGTTGATATTTAATTCGTATGAGAAAAAGTTGGATGCTATAGGAGCGAGTATCATTTAATCTATTCAATGCAGGAGTAAAATCCAAGGAATGTAAAGGATGCTGTCTGTCCGACATAACTTTAACATAGTAGTTGAGAGACAGCTGCATTCGTCTCAATTCTAAAGGCAGTTGTTGGCAGATTGCATAAAGACCTCTGGATGGGTAATGTATGGAATGTGTCTGTACATATTCTCAAAGCAGAGTCATGATTTGCGTTCATTCTTCGTAAAACAGAAGATCGAGCTGATCCATACTCAACACAGCCGTAGTCAATACAAGATAAAATTAGTGCTTGATAAACTCGAAGGAGTGATGTGTTCGAAAGAATTTTGAGTATATTGAGCGATCGCTTGCATTGTTTCTGTAGATGTAAAACATGCGGAAGAAAGATTAATTTTCGATCGAATGTAATTCCTAGAAATTTTGTCTCATTGACCTCGGGAATAGGTGTGTTATTAATATAAAGTACATGATCATTGTGTAAGCTAGTCTTTTTGCAGAAATGGACACATTTACTCTTGCTAGGAGACAGTGTATGGACAATCTCTGCAGATCATGCAGACAATCTATTGACAGTTCGTTGTAATATATGCCTCTCAATTAAACGCATGTTTGACCCTTGACAGGATATTTGCAGGTCATCAACATAAAGTGTGACGTAAACCGGAGATGAAATTTGATGAAGGATAATGCTAATGTATTAGTTAAAAACAGTGACACTTAAAAGGGAGCCTTGGGATACACCCCCGGCTTGAATAAAAGTATTGGATAAAAAAAAGATTTTGCTAAAAACAGGCATAGTACAATTTTATTTTCACAAATTTTATTTTTTTAAATAAATTTTAAATCTAATAATTTTCATTGCTTTATAGCTTGTATAGAGAAGAACAAAATAATTATATTAAAAATTTACTTTACCTCATAATAAAGAAATATTAAAACATATTTTCAAATTTTCGCAAGGAAATTCATCGTCAGTCATTTGTAAAGGAGTAGAATTATAAATTAACCAAGTTTATATAGTTTCATCTTAATGTAAACAACTACACTATTGGTTAATAAAATTGCCACACCACGAAAACTTTAAAACAATTAAATGATATTTAATGAACAAATACAGTATATATTGGAAATTGTAATTAAATTTTCAAAAAATTTAGAAACATAGATCCTTAGAAATTAATACTAATAGTAAGCACATCAGGCAGCAATACCGATATTTTGAACACTCAATAACAACAATAAAATAGAAATTTATAGGCATGTATTCGGGTATAGTTAACCATGGATATTCAACATTAGAGCACAGTTCATCGACCATTGTGACTAGCGTATGGTGACGCCATTCACTCGACAACCATTGACTAAATCTTTTTTATTGATGAGAGATCTGAAGAAAATACTGCCTAAATAGGGCGGCGTTAATTTCGGCTTCAAAAAAAAAATCTGTGTAATAATGGCAACATAGAATCATGTATTATGCTTCAGAAAAATAACGTGTGTTTTACAAGGTTTGAATAAAGGGTAAGGTCACGAACATTCATCACATAAACTAATCAGAAATATAACTACTCCCAATGTGGTCAGTGAAACTTGTATTTATGGCATACCATAACATGATTTCAGTAGATGAGTCATCATAACGATACTAAATGCAGGCTAGCAATGTATCTTCTCCACGAAGCCCTCAAAAATTAATGCAATCATCATGAAGTTATAAGCTGAATTGGAATTTATCTAGAAACACGATAGCTCGTCATTCTTTTAATCAATTATGTCGTTGATTTTACCATTGAAGGCTGTCCTGTCTTTGATGTATTGTGAAGTGTAGATAAAGCCAATGTCACCATGCTGATGATCCATGTTGTAGCAAATGTCTGCAAACTATTCTTGCAAACACTTGTCTTTCTAACCACCCCATTTCTTAACTCACACCACGTTATTTGTGATCCATTAAACCCATAAGGATATCACGCCAATCTTTACAGCTATTAGCAATGGTAGGGCATTAAGAGCCATCATGACATTCTACATGACCATCCTGAACCAAAGATTTTGTAATCTGTTGACAATTATGGGATCTTGATTGACGCGATCAGAAGTATTGCCTTGAAAGATAAACCGTATTTCCAGTGGGCTACAACTCGATCTCTTTCAAGGTTAGAAACATGCTAGAGGCATCACAATATTTTTTTTCTTGAAAATAATGTTCAAATGAAGTTTGTATATGAGTACTCTGCTCTACAACTTCTTTATCTAAAAATATTGTAGATATCACTACGACTGCTTATTTTATATGAATGTTTTTAAAAAGCTAATATTTGCACGTAACAGTAACTTACTCTCTAGTAAAAATCACTTGTTAAGCGCATGACTTTTCTGGTGTAATTATTTTAACGGCTGTAAGTGTAATTATGAAGCAATATTATCGATTAACTAATCTTACATATTTGTTCCTATTTTCAGAAATAATTTATTTATTTAATAACGTTAATTTTATATTGTAATTGTTTTTTTATTTTAGTATCATAAATTATTCTTAATGCAATGGATTTCATAACATTTTATTAAGTCGTAATCGCTGTTCTTTTTCAGCTCTTTGGAAGACATTGATCTTATACCAGCAGCTTTAGCAGAGAATCATCTGAAAGGTTCTCTCTTAGGACCAACATATACTTGCATTATCGGAAGGCAATTTAGGAAAACCCGGAAAGGGGACAGATTTTGGTATGAAATACAAGGAAGCATTGGTTCTTTCACAAAAGGTTTGAATGTTTTTAATATGAATCTTGACCGTAATATAAATAGACAGAGAATTGTGAAGTTTATATTAAGATGGTGGGTTGGTTGGTTGGTTGGGGTTTTCGGCGCAAGCTCCAAAAAAAGACAAGCTGCGCCAAAAATTGAATTTTAAAGAGAACTTTTTACAACTTTTAAACCAAATCCAAAATCACATTTAAAAAATAAAATACAAAAATAAATGTATATATTTCATTTAAAATCTATATAACTATAAATAGTAAAATGAAAGTAAAAATAAAATTCATAAAAATTTAAATAAACTGAAGAAAACCAATTGCCCTCAAAAAGGCAAAAATGTTTTGGTGAGGTGACTCCCCACTAAATCATACATGGTTATAAAGTTTGTTGCAAAGAATTTAAAACTGTAAACGTTAAAATCAGGGCATGCAATTAAAATATGAAAAACGATGTATGGTTCATCACACGTTTCACGGCATGGATTTAATTCACTTAAAAATGGATGTCTACGTGTGAAACGTGTGTGTCCGATAAGAAGGCGAGTTAACCAAACATCTGCTCTTCGTAAAGGTATAACTGGTGATGGAAAGATGGCACGCAATTTGTTAGAAACCTGCATGCTCCGTAACTCCTGCCTCAGAGAATTTACAAAAAGTTTTACAACCCTTCTCAAGTCAAAATAGGGACAGATGAATAGAGTAAAGACGATGCAGATTTAGCAGCTGCACCTGCCTTTCTCTAGCATTTAGACCTACCTGGCTTGGGATCCAACAGAAAATGATTTCATAGCCCTTTCCATCAAGGGAATCCAATGCTCCGAAAATCTTGGACACAACAGGATGACAATATATTAGGAGTTTTCCAGCGCTTTTGAAACACTGAAACTGTCAGTATACACGCAGATTTTATACTTTTCTGTATTCACGAGTTGAAGGGCTAGACAAATGGGCGTAACTTCGGCAGCAAAGATGGAGCAGGATGTAACCATGACTGGTATTAGCATAAAATATTCCACAGACAACATGTCTTGTAGTTTTAGATCCCTTAGTGAATACACGCGTGTATAATGAAAACTGACAGCGATGGCATAGATAAAGCTGCTGAAAAACTGTTGAAGTTGTGTTCGATTTTCTAAATTGAGCAAATGGATCAATAATAGTTACCTGTGGGTCATACCAGGATGGATGTGATTGTAAGTCCGTTTTAATAAAACGGATATTTTGTAGGTCTGTCAAAAAAAGTTGAGATTGAATACGATTAAGAAAAGTTTGGATGCTAGGCAAGTTTCATTTATTTAATCTCTTCAATGCATTATTGAAAGCCAAGGAACGTAAAGGATGTTCTGTATCAGATATAACCTTAGCCTAGTATTTGAGAGACAGTAACATTCGTATCATGTCTAAAGGCAAATGTTAACAAATGGCATAAATACTCTGGACAGCTGATGTGCGGAATGCTCCTGAACATATTATCAAAGTAGAGTGTTGCACAGTATCCTATCTGCATAAGACAGAAGTCCTCGCAGATCCATACACAACACATCCGTAGTCAATACGAAATAAAATGATTGATTGATAGACCCGAAGCAGTGACAAGTGATCTCCACCCCAAGACGTATTACATAATACCTTCAAGATATTAAGTGATTTATCGCACTTCTTCCGCAAATGTAATATATGCGGAAGAAAGGTCAACTTTCGGTCAAATATCACGCCTAGAAATTTTATCTCATTAGTTTCAGGTATTGAAGTATTGTTCTGATACATAACATGATCGCTATGAAGGCTGATCTTCTTGCAAAAATGGACACAGCAGCTCTTGCAACCAGAAAATGTAAATGTATCATTTTCTGCACACCATTCAGCTATTTTATTAACAAATGTTTGTAATTGTCTCACAATTAAACACATGTTCGAACCTTGGTAAGATATTTGCAGGGCGTCCACATACCCGTGCCTTTAACAGAAGGTGAAAAATGATAAAAGATGCTACACTTAAAAAAATTGACACTTAAAACGGAGCCTTGGGTTACACCCTCGGCTTGAATAAAAGTATTATATCTAAAGAATCGAATACGAACTTTAAAAGTACGGGAGCGTAAGTAAATTTGTAGGAATATCGTAAGATTAACCGGACAGCCAAAATCATATAAAGAACGGAGAATACCACATCGCCATGTACGGTCGTGTGCCTTGTTGATGTCAAACAAATGGAGACCAGATGGTTCCTTCGCAGAAAAGCATTGCAGATTTGGGTCACCAAATATATAATATTATCAAGAGTGGATCTTCCTTTACGAAATCCACTCTGATGAATATGTATACATTTATTTTTTTCTAAGACATACATAAGACGGGCGTTGACCATACGTTCCAGAATCTTTGAAAAGCAACTCCTCAGACCTGTTGGTTAATAATGTGAAGGATTCAAAGTATCCTTACAAGGTATAAGAACCGAAATTACTGTTGTTTAGTTCCAAAATTATGGAAATTTTTTTCAGTCCAGATCCTATTGAATAAATGCAATAAGTTTAACGGGAAATTTGGACTTAAATGTCGTAGCATTTAATAGCTGATTTAGTCAGGTCCTGGGCTGGTATTGTTTGCCTGCTGCAATGCTCGCTTCAATTCCAATATCCGAAAATTACAATTGTAAGGAAAAGCTTGTCTATGGTTGAAATTTACTGATGTTCGTTTAGCTGGACTCTTTGTTCATAAAAATGAAGGACTATAAGAGTTGGAACTTGAAACGCTAGCAAATGTTTCACCAAAGACGCTAGCAGTGTCCACAGGAGAAGAGTATATTACAGCTCCGGTTTTCAGGACGGGAATTTCGAATTCTATATAAATACCACTGGTTGCTTTTACTTTTCTCAATAACTGCTTAAAGGTTGGGGAATATGTTATTGAAGGAACATAGCGAGACCAGGATTCCTTCTGACTTTGAAGATGAGCTCTGCTAGCTAATGCTTTTGCTTTCTTAAATGTAATTAGATTCTCTGTTGTGGGGTGCTTCCGAAACAACCCCCATATCTTCCTCTGTTTCTTGTAAATAACTTGACATTCTTCATTCCACGCCAAAAATTAAAGTTTAAAGAGAATTTAAAAATTTTATAGACAAAACCCAAACTCAGCATTCAAAGATTAAAACACAAAAATAAATGTATATATTTATTTTAAAATCTAAAAAAGTATAAATAAATGAAAGTAAAATAAAATTTATAAAATTTAAATAAATTGAAGGAAACCAGTTTCCCTTAAAAAGGCAAAGAGCCTTGGGTGGGTAAAACTCCCCCACTAAATCATACATGATTAAAAGGTCAGTTTCAAAAAATTTAAAATGGTAAGGGATAAAATCAGGACATGAAATTATAATTAGAGAAACAGTATATGATTCATCACCAGACAGGAAGATTCATGTATGCAGCTTTTATATTGTCTGGAAGATCTGGCGTCGCAAAAGTCAGAATGACATGTTTAGTTTCAATAAATTTTCCATCTCTTCTGACAGTGATGCGTTTCACAGCACAGACCTTCTGACTCTGCAAATTCTCAAGTATCTTATCCGTCAGCGAGTTAAACAAATCCCTTGCGGAAATTACACCTTGTGAAAAATTTAAGTTGTTGTGAGGTGAAACAGTCACCTCAGTATTAGCTAGCAACCGCATCTTATTTAGCATTGCTGCTTGCGAAGAGTTAGCAGCCTCTACTAATAAGTCACCCGATAGAAGCTTACGGATATCTCTAACTTCCCCGATATTCCCTTCTGTATGAGAAAGGGGGACACATTTTCAAAAGTACCCTCCTTTCTTTTAATGGCATAAAATTTAGTATTATTGTTTTCAACAAGTTGCTCCCGAGAGAGAAAATAAAAATTTTTATTCTCCATGAATTTTGTATAAAATTTCGGGGCCTGACCAAACCACCGAGTCCAACAAGGGGGTGCAGATCAGCTGCACCAGTGCTAGCCAAGTCCTATACGCTCAACGTACATTCCTGTGGTGGCCTCCACCCTTAATGAGTCACTCAGCAGATGTACCGATCGTTTGATCCATAAAGCTGATTGATGTGCTGAGGACCCAAACACACCTCCCGTTTACCCGAAGCAGAGGCCAAAGTAATGTGTTGGTCTCTGGGGGCCTAAATTACCAGGACCCTCCTCTTCAGGGACATGGGTTTCCACACACAACAAACACATGGGTGATTTAGTCCCCAAGAGAGGCTGATAGCAACAGAGCGATGACAGCTACTCAAGGGGAGCCCTCAACCTCGTAAGAGGCAACCACAATGAGGGTGAAAAGAAAGATAAAGTAGCAGGAAAAAGGAGAGAAGAAAAGAAAGAAAAGGACAGATCACTGGGGTACCTCGGGATTGTGACAACCGTGCTTACTTAAAGAAAGTAAGCCCCCTGAGGGGCCCTCCAGTCTGAGAGATGTTGAGAGGAAAATGATCACTGTTATACAGATCATTCCCCACTGTTAAATTAAACAATGGCAGAAGTGAAGGAAAAAATATCGAGCGAATGAAATTTTCTGGTCGGTACGTGGAAGTATGTCTCGTTGGTATTAAGCAGACAAAGACAGTTATCAGAAATAAACTGCTCTCTTTGGCGTCCACGAGAATTAATATCATCACTTCACCACAAAGTATTATGGTCTTTAAAGTCTCCGAGTAACATATATAGTACAGGCAACTAATCAATCAAATCATCAAGTTCCTCATGGCGGATGACATCATGTGGTGGCAAATACAAACTACAGATTGTAATCAAGCATGTTGTGTGAACTCTGACAGCTACAGCCTGTAGAGTAGTATTTAATGATTGAACATTGCTGCGAAAATCATTGTATGTAAATATGCATACTCCTCCAGACACTGCACCATCGTCACCACAGTCTTCCCTAAAGCAATTAAACCTATGCATGGAAAGCACTATTAGAAGATTCCAATAATGTTTCCTGAAGTGCGAAACATGCGGGGTTAAGAAATGGAGTTAAGAACTTGATATCATCCAAATGAGAGCGTAACCCATGGCAGTTCCAAGAAACAAAGGAAGATATTGTTTAGTTCTAAGAGCTCCTTTCCTGGAGATGGAAGGCATGCCATCTATCCATTCTTCGAACAACATATCATCATTTGAGGGATGTAGATATACCGCATCAGCTTCCAGGGATAAGGCTTTGCTAGTGGATATTTAGAACCTAGAAGAACCCTCTTTTGCAGGTTTTAGTTTAAAAGCCTTTACAAATTTTGTTTGTATGTTGGAGCTTTTTTAGGAATGGGAGGTATTTTAGATTTGAACTTTTGTGTTGACGTAATGAGTAATCTAACAAGGGGAATTGTACTGGAATCTGTTTGAGTATTACTGGATCTGGTGAATTTTTTTGCAATGGCAGCATAGTTTACTCCAGACTTTGGCGTACGAGATGTGACAATTCGTCTAGACTCAGGGTACGAAATTTTGTTAATTATCTTCAAAGTAGTGATCTCCTTTTCCAGAACCCATATTGGACAGTTTCGAGAGTAGAAGGAGGGGGTTCATCTTTGCAGTTGACACACGTCTCCTTTGCAGTACAGTTGCTACTCTTATGGCCAAAAACTGCGCAACGAGCGCAAGTGAGGTTTTTCCTGTAAGAGTTTTTAGAATATCCAAAATGTTGACACTGAAAACAACATAAGGAATTAAGAATGTACAGCCTTACTGTAGATGCTTGTTTGCAACTTTGACATTTTCTGGAAACTCTGACGTGGCATATGTCGGAATGAGATGTTTCGTATCAATATACTGTCCCTCCTTTCTGACAGTTATGTGCTTAACGCCACAGAATTTCTGATCCTTTAGATTTTCTAGGATCTCTTCCGTAGGCTTATTCAACAAATCCCTTGCTCAGATCACTCCCTGATAAAAATTTAAGTTCCGATGAGGCGAGATTCACCTCAATATTCGCCAGCATAATGTTGGAGATGATAGATGATTGAGCAGCTGATGCAACCTCAACAAGAAATTCACCAGAACGCAGTTCTTTAATATTCTTCACTTCCCCTAATGTACCTGATATTCATTTTTGAATCAGAGAAGGGGAAACATTTTCAAAAGTTCCCTCTTTTCTTGTTATAATAAAAACTTTCCCATTTAAATTATCTAAGAGTTTTCTCGAGGGAGAAAAGAATAATTTTTATTCTCCATGGAAATATATATAAAATTTTGGGATCTAACCACACCACCAAGTCCAACAAAGGGATGCAGACCAGCTGCACCAGTGCTAGCCAGTTCTATACATTCACAGTACATCCCTGAGGTGGCCTTCACCCTTAACGAGTCATCCAATAGATGCACCGATCACTTGATCCATTAAGCCGATTGATGTGCTGAGGACCACAACACATCTCCCGTTTACCTGAAGCAGGGGCCAAAGTAATGTGTTTTTCTCTGGGGCCCTCAATTACCAGAACCCTCCTTTCCAGGAACACGGGTCTCCCCGCATGGCAAACACGTGGGTGATTTAGTCCCCAAGAGTAGCTAATAGCAACAGAGCGGTGACAGCTGCTCAAGGGGAGCCCTCAACCTCATGAGAGGCAGCCACAATGAGGGAGAAAAGGAAAAAAAAGCAAAAGGAAAGAGGAGAGAGGAAAAGAAAAAAGAGGACAGATCACTGGGGTACCTCGGGATTGTGACACCCGTGTTTACTTGAAGAAACCATCTGAGGGGAGGTCTGAGGAATTACTTCTTTCAAAGTAATGAATCTCTTCGAAGAATTGTTCGGAATCTTCATTACTCAAATTTAAAAGAAATTTCTAGTGTACAATTACCACTCACGAGTATCATTTAAATTTTACAATTTTTAATTAGCCATAAATTGCAGAGATTGAATTCTATCACTTATATTCTGAAGCTTATATATTTAGAGTAAATCAATCAGATAATTCACACAAACAGTGATACAGAACAAATATATTGTGTATCTAAATAATTTTAGCAGATGTTACTTTTAGTAGTGATTTAGGCACATTACTATTATTTAATTTTTGTAAAATTTATACTGTCTCTTCATTTCCCTTTTAAAATTAAGCAATTTATTTAAGTCAAGAAAATTTATTTTTTAGAAAAATATATTCAGATACTGAGTACATATAAATTTGATGATATTTTTCTTTCGCTTCGTTCAATGAGACATTAAACTTATACCTATTTCTAAATTTATATTTTAGATCAGCTGAAAGAGATATATAAATCAAGCATGGCTAGGATTATTTGTGATAACTCCGATAATATAAAACAAATACAGCAACGTGCCTTTAAAACTTCATCTGTAATGTAAGTATATATTCAGGAAAAATATTTTCAAAACATTTTGTAATTCAAATATGTGACTTAAAATTTTTTTTTTTTTTTTTTTTTTTTTTTTTAAACAAAAGTATATATTTGACTCGTTTTCTTGAATAAGAATATTGAGTTTCTAAATTTCTTTTCCTTTTTGTGTAATCACGTTGTTTTATTTCTATTTAACCCAGTAAAATTAAAATGATTTTAATTAAAATACATATACATAATGTTAGAACCATTATATCTCCATAATATTATATACTTGTGATATTTGCTTATTTTTTCATTCCTACTGCATATTTTAAATAATTATTAGCCGCCCAACCTGTCTAGTGGTTAGCGTACCTGACTACAGATGGGTGGGACCTGGGTTCGAATCCTGGCTCGGGCATGGATATACTTTCTCTCTCTCTCTTTCTTGTCTTTGTGTGTGTGTGTGAATGGTTGCCTACCCTATAAACGGGTACCTATGGCATGTGTGTACTGAGGAAGTCTGACTCCACACCAAAAAATATGGTTCAGTTGGAAAACAACAACAAATAACCATTAATTAAAACATTCAGAAAAAAAATCATATAGGTAGGTAAAAAAATTTGAAGGAAGAAAATTATCTAAAGAACCCACAAATTCTACTGGTCTACACCATTAGGATGCTTTGCATGAGATAAATTAAAATATTAAGTAATTTTAAAAAAAAGATTTACTAACATGAATTTTTTTTTTGGAATATGCTTTTATTATATTTCATTCGTTACTTTAATTCAACTGTTTGTTGGTTCGTTTTTCACCTCAGTTGTGACTGTTTGTAGTGCTTGTGTGTGTGAAAGAGGGAGAGATTCATATATCCCCCGTAAATCCAATATCCCGTGTATACTGTATATTCTGGTTATATTAATTCACCTGTACCAAATGTAATCGTAGAGTGACAAACCGAACTATCAAATTTCTAAAAGTTGTTTTATTAAATTGTTCACTTTTTAATTAATCCACATATTGTATCATGTCTTCATACATAAGTAATTCTATAATTTTAATGATCTACGATTCTCTCTTTTAATGTTATCATTTTTAAAAAATTAAGGGCTTCATAAATATCATTCTCTACAAATAAATAAAACAAATTACTGTTAAATCATTAAAGTAAGAATAACCAATTTCAAATTATTATTTTTTTCGTAAACTTCAAACTATTCCAGATTTTTTAATTTAAAATCATCTCTCTAATTTGAGCAATAATCTTCAAAGTTTTGACGTATGGTCCTTTAGATTCATTTTCAGAAAATTTTCTTTCTACTTTAAGATTTTTTCAAACGCTGTCGACTTTATTATTTTTTTATTGTTATTATACCGTATTTGCTGGCTAATAAGACGCACTTGTTTTCTTTAAAAAGAGGTCTGAAAAATGTAGTGTGTCTTATATGCCGATACGGCATCTAATACGTCGATATTCAGTTTTTGACTACATTTATTTCTAGAAATTTCTTCAATTCGGATTAATGTAGTTTTTTTCCTTGTTTCTTTGCGGTTTATGGGAATATTATTGTTGCACAGAGCTCAGTGAACGCGCATGCACTGTCATGGATAATTTAACAAGTGCTTATTTAAACTTTCCAATTTTTGTGAACGAATTTTAAGTGTAAAAAAAAATTATGCTCTGTTCGATTTTCTTAAATTTGTTAGCATCTTATGGCTAAAAAACAATATCGATGTTAGTATAACATTGTATATATGTTACATGAGATCGCGTATGCTAAAGAACATGGAAACATGGCAGTTCAGACAATTCCCAACTGAAAAATATTATAAGAACTTGGCTGAATCAAGAAGATGGTATAAAAAAAGCAACTCACAATAAATATAACCCACAGGACCTATATAGCACAAAGATAGTGGTTAAATCATTTAATAAATGTGTCATTATTAAGGCATTGGATCTGTTGTATGAGTGCTCACATGCTGATTTAGAGAGGTTTCAAAGGACTCTTCATCTAGGTCTGTCTGGAAAAAAATAACTCATTTTAATCTTCCTCAAGACTTTTTGAAGAAGATTAAAAGGTGTTATTTCTCTGATAGATTGAGTGGTGGCCGAAATGATTACTTTTTATTTGTATTACTCTTTAGATTTTAAAATACAGTAAATTCGTTATAATGATTAGCAATAATTTTATAATTAAAAATGCGTATAAAAAGGGGGTGCGTCTTATATGCTCCCAAGTATGGTATTAATGATAAAAGGAAAGTTATAAACATGATTTCTCACTATTGAATTAAGATAGCAACATAATGTGAATGTCATGCAAATGTCTAATCGTATAGAATACAACCAACAAACATGAATCCTTTTATGTACGGTAAATGTTCCCATCAAACTTTCAGTAGTAAAACAAGAGAAAAAATTAAATAATAGTTATAGTCTTACGTCTTTGACCGTGTATAATCGCAAATATATCCATTAGTTGCAAATAATTTGCCGTTTTAGTAATTCCAGTTGAGTCTTTGAAGTTCTCAAAAATTCTTCAACACAATTCTCTGAGTTAATAATGTCATAAGGTTATTATTATGAATTGGATGTGTCCTATATTTCTTAGCTTAATAACGCAGCAAAAATTTTAAACCTTTCTTTCTAAAGTGTACGTTCATCATTTACTCATTGGGCTTTTGATAAATCATAAAACTGAAATTTTACATAGCACTTTTTGCTCAGCAACATTTTCGAGTATTAAACGAATTTACCTATTTTTAAATGTTTACGGTTTTCTTGAATTTTTCTCGATTTTTTTAAATTAAATGTAAAATGGCCATATTAGTTAATTCAACAGCTATTTAAATTTGAAATTAAAATTAGGTACCATATAGCAAAGCTGAGGCTATATGTATAATATATCCATATATTGTTCCTTTAAAAAGTATTAATCAAAGTAATTTTCTTAATGTAAGGCTTACAGACTTTTAAAATTAGCATTTTTGCAATGATTATCCTTACTTATTTGAATCAAGATTTTAAAATAAGAGTTACCACACACATACGGTTTAATTGAATAAGAATATGAATGTACGTTTAATTATTGAAATCTATTTAGGTTAGTAAAAATATTAAAACTTAAGATAAAGTGATGGGTGATTTATTTTAATGTAACCTTAAATTATATAAAAAAAATGTGTGAACACACTTACACACAAATAAGTTGTAAAAAACTTTCACTATTAATATCTCTAAATTTTAATACATACAAAGTCTTAAAGTGGAATGTAAAATGCTAATGATCTTATATCGATAAATGACTTAAGATAAAATACGTTAACACATGTCTCGAACCATTTTATATTGCAAGAACAATTGCCTTTTAACATGTTTAAAAATTATATAATAAATTGATATTTATATCATTAAAAATCTACATAATTGTTACAGATATAAAGCCATTTATATTAAATAAGATAAGACTATCACAAGGATCTCTGTGAGGTATATAAAATGTTAAATATTTTTTAAATATGGGTTTTTGTTTTAAATTTAATATAGTGAAAATTTTTCATATTTTAAAAATGTTTCCAGCTGAAAATATAAATGAGTAAATTAAAATAAAATGCCTTAGAAACAAACTTTCTCTAGTTAATATTATTCAATATGCTAAAACTAAAGCTATATTATAAACATGTACAGCAATATGTTATTGTTCTCTAACAAATTTTATTATTTCAGGAACCCATTTGTTGATTGTGATTCTATATCAAGTATAGATTTTTCGCTATGGAAAGTATGAATTAAGAAATCAAACTTCAAGTCTTCAAATAAATCTACCAACTTTGGAGTTGCAAAATAAGTTTTGCCTATATTTTTATAGTATCTGTGAAAACTCATCTTTATATTACAAAAGAATTTTGTTGTATAAAATATTTATGGAATTACAAAATTAGGATATAGCACTTAAGCACTGAGATCTCCATGCGCGTTAGTTCTATGTTCATAGACATTATAGTATGCCAATTAATCCCACTTACAAAACTCATTGTACAGATTACAGATCCAACTTTACATAATGCAACTAGTTATTTTGTTAATGCTGTTATCAGCCGATGAAATTCTTACAGCATATTCCTTTTAATCATGCACCATTTGATTTCATCTTTAACTCCATACTCTTATCAAATGGTCAATCAAAAATCATAATTCAAATAAACAAAAAAAGGATAGGAATATATAATCACCTGTCACTGAGAAATTCTACATGAATGAAATCTTCATTTTGAATGAAACACACCTAGCGTCTTCCTGAGTGTTGTCATCAACCAATGGGATTCTTTATTTTTTAATTCTTCTATATAATTATTCTTTTTATCATATTAACTATGTTTTTAGTTTAATCAATATTTCTATGGTGTTAATGAAAGTTAGACGAAAAAAATCATGCAGCCAATTAATCATAATATTGATGTAACTGCGCGAGAAGATATTTACGAAAAAAGTCATCATAATGTAAAATGCATATAATATGTTTTGTATTTGATAGTTACATTCCTTCTGCATAAATACCCAACACAGAAATATAGCATTTTAATTGAATGACAAGTAATTTTTCTGCTACCGCTTAAAAGATATCCCATATTTCCTGTGGCAACCACTAGTGACTGTATTGGTTACAACAAATAGTCAGAAGCTCTAATTAGAGAAAAGTGCATACAATGATCACGTTCAGTGTTCAATCGATATTACAATATTCGAACATTGTTGTGCTTATGTGTTCATCATTTTCATATAAGAATAACAGTATTTAAGGAATTATCAAGAGAGCATATTTCGAATTTCTTTGGAAATGAATAATCATACTCCTTCATTGAAAGTTAAAGTTAGTCGGTACATAACTCAGATTTATTAGCATTCTATCAGAAGTCATTAAATACATAACAATAAGGCTACGCATATAAACAAAAGTTTATCGAAATCATTTATCCACTATTAAACAAGTTTGTATTTAGGAAGCAAATTAATCAAACCTTTTTATAAAAAAAATGTCGCTACTTTAACAAAATGTGCTTTTTAAAACACACCTTAAATTGAAAATGTTCTCTAAAAATATTATATTGTTAAAGAAAATCTATTGTTTTAAATACCAGACTGATTTTCTCATTACTCTTCTTTGCATTTAAAATATTCCTTCCATCCAAACTTTTTTGGAAAGAACTTCTCATAATCATTTTGTTTTCTAACTCAAATGTAATGCTTGAAATAATAAAATTACTTATGTGTATTTTTAAGAGTTGAAGCAGATTTTGTCATAATGTTACTATGTGACGTAAATGCTTTTTAAATCTGCTTTATTTTAGAAAAATGTGTAATTTAATTTGAGATAATATTATTAATATATTTTTGTTTCAGATGAAAACTATTCTGCTATTTGGTCACAAAAACAATTTTGTTAAGCAATATTTTTAATACCCGAAAATATTATTGTCATTCTGTTTTGCAATATTTCAGTATATATTAGGTGAATGCTATATGTTCTATTCAAATAAAATAATTCAGTTTAAAATAAAATAGTCATTTTGTATCTAGCATAATTTAGTATTTGTGAATTTTTTGTTCTTTTTTACGTAATTTTCTATATAAACATTAATATTGTGTCTTATGTATTTCTAACACAATTGTGAAATGAGGAAAAATAAAAAATAGTTCAAAGATGTTATTTGAACTATTTTATTTGATTATTATTGTTGTTTAGTATTCTGTATAAAATATTGATAATCTTATTTATTTTCATTAATGTTTGTAGTTATTTGTTGCAGTAGTTTTGCATTTATATTCTCCGCATGATTTTACTTGTTTGATTGTAAATCGATTAAAAAATTGAACCTTATCAGAATTACTTTATACTTGAGATTTATGATTGCATTGAAACATTTTAAGTATACAAGGAATTTTTGTGATATAAAATTTTACACAGTAGTAATTTTGAAAAAACGAATAAATATAATAGTTTCAGGTTATATTACCACATAATAATAACAGCATAAATATACAAAATATACTCAAAATTGTTTGCATAGTATGAGACTTCCGTTTTTAAATTTTGCAATAAATGATTATGCATTAGTAATAAACTGTTATAACAAATGTTTTAGCAATACGATAATAATGCCCTATGTTTAGAAATCATTAGAAGTAAGTGGACTGTACATAGTAATGATTGAAACATCTGATCCTTCTCATGTATTAAACTAGCTCAAACATGAATATTAATATCTCAACATAAAACGATATAGAATGCTATTAAGTAGGCAAGTATTTTCTTGGAAAAAGGAAAGTCACGATAAATTTAAAATCATTTGTACACTTATTACATTTCTCCTAACTATTGAAATGAATAAGATTGATATTCTACTGTTAGAAGAGTTTTTATATAAATAACCTCATTGGTAATGAATATCAGTAGAAAGTGTTTAATAAATTTAGGGAAAACATCATCAAGATTATGTTCGCAAAATTTCTTAATGTAGTCGTCTTACACATTTCTTTTAAATTTTATCAAAATGTCTACTAATATAGTAGACATTTAGATAAAAATTTAAAGGAAATGTGCGACATGATATAAGATTAGTGAAACATAATTTAACTAATTACATGAAAAGGCATTTACTTAGGATCCTCAAAAACTAAGAGTCAATGGCTCATCAAGGGAAACGTTAATAAATTGGTTTCTCACAACATTGTGTAATGGGCAAGAATTGTATTCATGGTATGCAAACAAGTCATTTACAAATGAAAGGGAAAACACGAAGATAATGGAGTACTGTTAATAGTCAAACATTTACAAGCTTGTATACTTTCATAATAGAAAACAATTTGAACAGAGTAGTGATAGAAAATTAGATTATTTTCAAAAGACAATGGACTATTTAATTGAACACTTGATTAAAGAAACAAAAGGTATCTTGGCAACTAAATTAAAAAGTGGGATAAAAAATTCAATAGGGCACACAAAAATAGAAAATCTTAACTACATTAAGGCACTCAAACTAAGAACTTAATGGGTCACATTTCTCATTAAATCTCTGTATCACAAACACAGAAAACAAAAATTATAGTAGTAAATATTATTTGTAAGGAGTAACTGGGATTTTCTAAAATTACAGATTCCACACAACGATATAAATCTGTTAAAAATAGAATGCTAGATTTTAGTGCAGAGTGTTGGTTCATGGTATTAAAAAAATAAATAAATAAAAAAAGACTATTCTCAAACTTAGCGGAATTTATAGAAAATTAAATTTATGATTACGAGAGGATTAAAGAAGTTAATTGCATCTGTATATTTAAAAGAAACAACATTTGACACAAAGCAATGAAAAACGTTGAAGATAGTTTTTCTTACTCAACCAAGTGTCATAGGAAGAGATGGGACAAATATAGAAGGAAACTTCCTTAAAAACTCAGAGGGAATGAGTGCCTTCATTGATTATTCGGAAATGAAAGATGACATTAAAAACTGTCTAAGTGCTTAAAATGGATGAGGGAACATAAAGGATGACTTCAAATATTTTATTGCGGATGATTTACCATCAGTTAATACATACGCGATAAAATTCGATATCAATCTAAAGTATGCGTAGGCAACCAAGAAAATCTGATCATACCGTTATAAATTTCCAAACAAAATTCATGCAAAGAATTAATTACTAATATGGTCAATTTTAAAACATTTACGATCTAGTTCACATATTAATCTCATAAAAATGTGTTCGCTATTTAATGAAAAATCTGATGAAATATACCAGAAAAATTTTAATTCACAGGAAGCAATCATTTGGCCCATAAATTATGCTACTTTTGCAGATGATTTGGCATACCAGTGATTGGCAAAATCCATAGAAAATGAGTAAAATTGGTAGGAAAAAACCATAATGGCCACTCATAATAAAACATAGGCACTAGAAAGAAGCCTATTAAATTTTGTATAACAAAATGTTAATAATTTTATAGATATGAATGTACTGATTGAATCCAATTTAATCAAGTAAAAAATAAAGTTATTGAAAATAAAGACCGATAGGTTAAAATTGTTAACTTCTCATTAATATTCATATATGATTACAAATATTTCTATTTTGGCCTAACTGATTTCAAGAATTTTTGCAAAATTTTGAGTTTTTTTATCTATATATTTCATCGTAATCGTTATTGTTTTACGTTGCATAATAAATCGTACAGGTGACTTCCTAAATTTAATATTTTAATAAAGGTTTCAGTTGATTTTTATCCAACAATCAAAATATACTACTATTCATCTTTATGGATCCTAGGAATTCTGGTTTCAGCTTTGTACATTTCTCGCTGACTTCAATGATTGTTCCAAATTCTCAGAAAATGTCATATTATGTATGGTATAGTGCGCTACACATAAGTTAGTTGACACGTTTGAAGAGACATAAGATCAAAACAATAAATCCGAGTTGAGAAAACTGAATTCTATGTATGGTGAGCTAACTGGAAATTTTTAATTTAAAATATAATAAAACGAATATATCGTATTAAAATTTTTGTCTATTGCCTTATATTTTCGTTTACATATATTGTTTTGTCTTAAATATTAAAAATGTATTAAATTGCTAATCCAATAAGAAAAGTTAAAGTTAAGAAAGTTGCTTATCTTACCATATCAGTAAAAGAAAATTTAAATGAACTTTTTAACTGAAACAAGATCTATGGTAACAACGAATTCACATAGAATTCCGTCATAATGGTGTTAGTGCTATTAGAGATCAAAGAAGCCTCGATTCAGTTTCATAGGAAATATGATATGTTAAAAAAAGCATTTCAATGTAATCAAAGATGTTTTACATGTTTTCAAAGAATATCTAACCACTAAAAAGTTTAGTTAATGATAAAAGTATGATTTGTTGTGAAAGTATTTACAAATGAATAAATGAAAAAATTCTCGTCTGTTATCAGAACATACTTTTTTATTTAAATATAAATAAATTATAGCATACCCATAATGTCAAAATTATATGCTTGAGCTTTCTACAGCCACCTTAATATCACACAAATAATATTAATTTAATATGTAATTTTATTAAGATAGTAATTTTAAATTGTGTGTGGCTTATTTATTTCACTGATTTCGAAGTAAAGGGAGATTTAAGCATCCAATAAATATATTTGTTAATTTAATTCTTAAAATATTTTCAATATGTACAACTTAAAAATCGGCAAACAGACAAAGTTAAAAAATTTAAAATAGTGTCAAAATGTTACTTAATAATTCAGGAAAGAAAATGCAAGTAAAATAATCATTGTACTGAAATACACGACTGGCCATTAAAATTGCTACACCAAGAAGGCGACATGCTACAGACGTGAAAATTTATACGAAAGGAAGAAGGTGCTGTGATATGCAAATGATTAGCTTTTCAGCGCATTCAGACAAAGCAGGCGGAAGTAGCGACACCTACATTGTGTTTAAATGAGGAAATTGTTCAGCCGGTTCCTCATACACAAATTGCATTTGAACGTTGTTGCCTGGTGAAAAGTTGTTGTGATGCCTCGTGTAAGAAAGAGAAATGCGTACCAGCACGTTTCTGACTTTGATAAAGGTCGAATTGTAGCGTACCGGGATTGCGGTTTATCTTATCGCAGTACTGCTACTCGCGTCGATCGAGATCCAATGACTGTTAGCAGAATATGGAATCGATGGGTTCAGGACGTTGATACGGAACGCAATGCGGGATCTCAACGGCCACCTATGACTAGCAGCCGAGAAGACAGGCATATTATCCGCATGGCCGTAATGGATCGTGCAACCACGTCACGAGCCATGAGTCAAGAAACGGGGTCGTTTGGAAGACAACAAGTGTCTGCACGAACAGTTCGACGACGTTTACAGCAGCATGGACTCTCAGCTCGGAGACCATGGCTGCGGCTTCCCTTGACGCTGCGTCATAGACAAAAGCGCTTTCAATGGTGTGATCAACGATGAACCTGGGCACACGAATGGCGAGACGTCATCTTTTCATATGAATCCAGGTTCTGTGTACAGCATCATGATGGTCGCATCCGTGTTTGGCGTCATCGTAATGAACGCACACTGGCAGCGGCGTGCATTCGTCAAAGTCATACTGGCCCATCTCCTGGCGTGATGGTATGGGGTGCCATTAAATACACGTCTCGGTCACCTCTTGTTCGCATTGACGGTGCTTTGAACAGTGCACGTTACATTTCTGGTGTGTTATGACCCGTGGCTCTACCCTTTATTCGAGCCCTGCGAAACCCTAGGTTTCAGCAGGATAATGCCCGACCGCATGTTGCCGGTATTGTACGGACCT
The DNA here is from genome assembly GCA_026290005.1 of Latrodectus geometricus. NCBI lineage: Eukaryota > Metazoa > Arthropoda > Arachnida > Araneae > Theridiidae > Latrodectus > Latrodectus geometricus. The sequence goes on from JAPDSC010068425.1 coordinate 175,330, forward strand.
TCTTTGATACGGAACATGTTCGGCTGTTGCCCTGGCCAGCACGTTCTCCAGATCTTACACCAATAGAAAACGTCTATTGGTGAAAGCGATCAATGGTTGCCGAGCGACTGGCTCGTCACCAAACGCCAGTCACTACGGTTGATGAACTGTGGAATCGTGTTGAAGCTGCATGGGCATCTGTACCTGTACATGCAATCCAATCTCTGTTTGACTCAATGCCCAAGCGTATAACTGCTGTTATTACTGCCAGAGGTGGTTGTTCTGGGTACTGATTTCTCAGGATCTATCCAGCCAAATTTTTTGAAAATTTAATCACTTGTTATTTTTAGAATAATATATTTGTCCAATAAATATCATTTTGTTATCTGCATTTCTTCCTGGTGTAGCAATTTTAATGGCCAGTAGTGTACATTTCTCTCTATCTTATGACACTTTTCGTTACGTATGATTAAGGAGCAATTTTCTTAAGAGCATTGCCATGTATATTAATTACATATTTTTATCCTCAAATTTATTCCTTAAATATGATTTGCATTTTATACCTTAAATATAACATCAAAATAAAATCGAATTTGGTTTCTCCCTTTATCAATGACGATAATTTGGCTGTACCTTTCAGTTATAGTCACTGCTTAGAATTCAGAATTCAAGTAACCGATAAAAATCCGAATAAGGAATCTAAAAATTCTCGTATTGCAGCAAAAACTATTTTTTTATTTCATGGAAAAAAATGGAAACGTGCCTAAGTATATTCATAAAAATATTTGAATCAGTTCAAGTGAAATTCTGATATCATTCTATTTGGATTGACATATTTTTTATTTATATATTTAGTTAAAACCACGTGCTTTAAGCAAAATGTTTTTTTAATTTAAATATTAAAATCAATTTAGCTTCCCACGTACTCATTTGCAGTTTAGACACAATTTATTTTCTCTGCAAAATTACTGATTTAGAGTAATTTTAAAGAGAATTGCAGGGAAAATAAAATATCATAAAAGCTCTAACTTTTATCTAAAAATATAAAAATAAAAAAGAGAGAATCTTTGTCAAAATAAAAATACTGGGTTGTTCGGAAAGTCATTTTGTTTTTCCAACCTGAACTAGTTTTTTGCTAGTGAAGGCTAATCATTTTATGAGTATAAAATCATGCTACGATTAGAAAAATGGTAAAGGGTATTGGACTAGAATTGAAAATATACAATTCAATAAAATATTTATTCGTTATACATTTTTCATTTTAATATAAAACGAAATAACTTTCCGAACCACCCAATAATTTAAAATATCTCATTTTATTCAAAAATTTCAACAAAGCATTTTGTGAAGTTTTGGAAATATTCAGATGACTCTATCATAACCTCAGTATTCGTGCAGTAATAATATAGTATTATTAGTCACGTTAACCATTAACCATTTAACAGTTCCTATATTCGGGAATATTTAGGCTGTTCCAGGGAGTTCCTCGGTGGTCTGTCCTGTGTCCTGCTCTGTTTTCCCTCTTTCTTGTGGGTGCTGTGAAATTGGTCTTCTTGCAGGTGACATTGTGATTTAGAGCTTTGGCATTGATTTAAGAATTTTGGAGCTTGACATTAATTCTGCCCTTGACAAATCGTGAAAATTTGCTGACAGCCATAAATTGAATTTTAACCCAACTAAGTCCATGGTTGGAATCTTTAGTACTAATAAAAAGTTTATACGGGTTTCACCCTGATTTTTAACTATTAACTTCTCTCTCACAATAAACACTTTAAATATCTATCTCTGTTTTGTTTTATATTAAAAAATTTTGCATACACAAAATATCTATCACCTAGTGTTGTGAGCTAGGAGTAACTAGTAGAGCTAGAGCTCAACGCTCTGAAACTTATATTAGGTCAAGACTTGGGAGTTGATCCTGCTACTTTCAGAAAATCCTATATTCCGCTTATAGGGCCTATTCTGGAGTAGGGATTTCCAAATTCTTCTTGTGCTTCGGATTCTAACTTTCAAAAGTTTGAACACTTCCAGCTTTGCACAGTTGGAATTATTACTGGCTTATGGAATTCTTGCCCCAATGATATTGTGCTTTACAAGGTTGGTTTCTAGACCCTGATGCTTAGAAGAAGCGCTTGTCTAGTTAAATACTACAATAAACTTATTCTTAGGTCTAGAAATAGAACAGATGCTCTCCTTAGAACATTGAACAACAATCACTGATTGAAAAGAAATAGTTTTATAGTCATATTCTCACAAATAATACTGTCTCGGATGCCGTTGAGAAGATGCATCTATCACAGTGTATTAGCCCTTCTGAATGTTTTTCTAACGTCTTTTTCTATACAGACCTACCTATAAGGATGAACAAGTAAAACGATCTTCCATTCTATTAAAGACAAATGATTCTTTATAAAATAATTCGATTTCCAGGCGATGCAGCACAGATGTCTACGGACAGTAGTAAAAATAATAATGACTCTACATGCAGTGGCCTCTCAAGGGGTTTACTACCTTTAAGTAAATACGGGTGTCACAATCCCGAGGTACCTAGTGATCTGTCCACTTCTTTGTTTTCATCTCTCTTCTCCCCTTCTGCTTTTTTTTTCTCTTCTCCCTCATTGTGGTTGCTCTGATGAGTTTGAGGGCTCCCTTTGAGCAGCTGTCGCCGCTCTGTTTTTATTAGTTTCTCTTGGGGACTAAATCCCCCACGTGTTTGCTTTGCGTGAACACCCGTGTCCCTGGAAAGGAGGGTCCTGGTAATTGAGCACCCCAGAGACAAACACATTACTTTGGCCTCTGCTTCAGGTAAACGGGAGATGTGTTATAATCCTCAGCACATCAATCGGCTTTCTGGATCAAGTCATCAGTACATCTACTGGATTACTCGTTAAGGGTAGAGGTCATCACAGGGATGTACTGTGAATTTATAGAACTGGCTAGCACTGGTGCAGCTGATCTGCACCCCCTTGTTGGACTCGGTTTTGGGTGGTGCAGTCAGGTCCTGAAATTTTAATTAAATATTATGGAAAATAAAAACTTATCTTTTCTCCGACGGGAGATTTTATTAAATGAATTAAATTGTAAATATTTTATAGCTAAAAGAAAAGAGGGTTCATTTGAAAAAGTGTCCTCTTTTCTTATCCAAAAAGAAATATCGGGTTTTATAGAAGTAAAAGGTATCGGAAAACTACGATCTGGTTACTTTTTGATAGAGGTTGCTAACTTTACTCAAGCATCAAAAATTATTAAGATGCAATTGATGACAAATATAGAAGTGACTGTCCGGCCTCATGGAAATTTAAGCTTTTCATATGGAGTGATTTCTGCATTTGTTAAACAGGGATTTGTTAAACACGTCGACTGATGAAATTCTTGATAACTTGAAAAGTCAAAAGGTCTGTGGAGTTGAACGTATTAGAGTCAGAAGAGATTGCGACCCCAGACCTTCTTGACAAAATTAAAGTTGATTTTTTGAATTTACCCGACCAAGCACACATTCCAAATCCTTTGCGATGTTTACAATGCCAGCATTTTGAACATTTGAGAAATGCTTGCAGAGGTAATTTTACCTGCTCTCGTTGTGCAGTTGTTGACCATGATAGCTTTAATTGCACAGTGAAGGAAGCTTGCGTTAACTGTCATGGTGATCATCACTCCTATTCTCGAAGTTGTCCTCAATGGGCTTATGAAAAAGAAATCAACACGTCAGAGGGGAAAAATGATTGTACCAATCCTGAGGCTAGGAAAATTGTTGCCTCTCGTACGCCACAGTCTAGAGTGAGTTATGCAACTGCAGCAAAAAAAGTCATCAAATGTTCAAGCACACAAACTGATACCTTGCCACTTCCTGTAGTTAGATTACTCTAAATATCAACTGAAAGACCAAAATCAACACATAATTTAATCAGAAAAACTCCTTTGCAAAAATCAAGAGGCATTAAGGCCTCCAAATTAAAGTCTGCAAAAGAGTGTCCTCGAAATTCCTCCTTATCAACCCTCAGAGCCATGTCATCACTGAAAGCTGATGCTGTCTTTCCTCATCCCTCGGACAATAATTTATCACTCAAAGAAATGATCGAAGACTCGCCTTCCAGCTCCAGGGGAGGAACTTTTCTATTTAAATAATAACTTCCTTTGTTTCTGGGAACTGCCATGTTTTCCGCTCACATTTTGATGACATCAAGTGTATTATATCAGATTATAAACCCGCATGCATAGCACTTCAGGAAACTTTTCTGAAGTGTACAAATAGCGAATAATCTCTATGCGTGGGTTCAAAAGCTTTCGAAAAGACCGTGGTGATGATGGTGCAGTGTCAGTAGGTGTTTGTAAATTAACATCTAATAATTTCTTAAGCACTGTCAATCCAATTAATACTTTTCTACAGACTGTGGCTGTAAGAATACATACAACAAGCTTAATTACAGTCTGTAGTTTGTATTTACCACCACATGATGTCATCCTCCAAGAAGAACTTGATGCATTAGTAGATAAGATGCCTACATCATTTTTCATATTCGGTGACTTTAACGGTCATAATATTTCATAGGGAAGTGATGACATAAATTCTCGCGGTCGTCAGATATAGCAGTTTATTTGTGATAACAGCCTCTGTCTGATGAATACCGATAAGAAAACATATTTCCACATACCCACAAGAACATTTCATTCTCTGCATCTAGTCATTTGTTCTCCCTGACTTCTGCCATTGTTAAATTAAATTTAACAATGCCATTGTTAACATTGTTAAATTTAACATTAAAGGGAATGATCTGTATAATAGAAATCATTTCCCACTCTTCATCTCCCAGGCTGGAGGTAGTGGTGGGTGAAAAAGCCTGCCTACTTACGTACGTAGTCGGGAAGATTGGATGTTATTTACACAATTGGCAGTCATTGATATATAAAGTCACTGAAACAACTATAAATGCATCTGATACTGCAATACTTCAAAGTTATTTTACAATGAAAAGAGGTCGCAAACAGTGGTATAACAATGAATGCCAACAAACTTATAAAAAACATAGGAAGTTATGGGGGTTATTCAGGAGATACCCCAAAAAAGAGATTCATATTGCATTTAAGAAAGCAAAAGCATTAGCTCGCAGAGCTCGTTGTCAGAGTCAGAAGGAATCCTGGTCTCACTATAACTCTTCAATAACATCGTCCCCATCCAGTAAGCAGTTATGGAGAAAACTGAAAGCAGCCAATGGTATTTATAAAGAATTCGCAATTCCTGTCTTGGAAACCGGAGCTGCTATATACTCTTCTGCTATGGACATTGCTAAAGTCTTTGGTAAAATATTTGCTAGCGTCTCAAGCTCTGACTCTTATAGTCCTACGATTTTAAGGACAAAGAGTCGAGATGAGCGAACAACAATCCGTTTCAAACAAACACAAGCTTTTCCTTACAACTGCGAATTATGGATGTTGGAATCGAAGCAAGCATTACAGCAGGCTAACAATACCAGCCCAGGAACTGATGGAATCAGCTATCAAATGCTTCGACATTAAAGTCCAGATTCGCTGTTGAAACTACTGCATTTGTTTAATATGATCTGGACTGAAAATAAATTCCCATCACTTTCGTAAGAAGCAACAGTGATTCCGATTCTTAAACCAAGTAATGTTCCTTCAGTACCTTAAAATTTCCGACCAATAGCTTTAACGAGTTGCCTTTGTAAGACTTTCGAGCGTATGGTCAACGCCCGTCTCGAGTACGTCTTAGAAAAAGATAAATGTATACCTATGAATCGGAGTGGCTTTCGTAAAGGAAGATCCGTTCCTGATAATATTATATACTTGGAGACCCAAATTCGCAATGCTTTTGTGCGAAGGAACCATCTGGTCTCCATTTTCTTTGACATCGAGAAAGCTCACGACCGTACATTTCGATATGGAATTCTCCGTTCATTATATGATACTGGCTTTCGGGGTAATCTTCCAATAATCCTACAAAATGTTTTACGCTCCAGTTTTTTAAAGTATGTATTGATCACCCTTTGTAAAATGCTTTTATCCAAGACGAGGATGTATCCCAAGGCTCCATTTTAAGTGTCATTATTTTTAACCTATACATGAACCCTATCCTTCATCAAATTTATCTCCAGTTTATAGTAAATTTTATGTTGATGACCTTCAAATATCTTGCCAAGGCTCAAACAGTCGTTTGATTAACAGCAAACTACACAGAACTATTAATAAGCTAGCTGCATGGTGTTCTAAGAACGGTCATACCTTATCTCCCAGCAAGACTATTTGTGTCCATTTTTACAAGAAGGCCGTGATCCTACCATTGATATATATAATACACCTATCCTTGTAGTCAACGAGGTAAAGTTTCTGGGTATAATTTTCGGCTGAAAGTTAACCTTTCTTCCGCATGTTTCACATTTGTGGAAGAAGTGCGAGCGATCACTTAATATCGTCAAGGTGCTGTCTAATACATCTTGGGATGCTGATCTCACTTCAATACTTCGAGTTTACCAGTCAGTTATTTTAACTCGTATTGACTACGGATGTCTTGTGTATGGATTTGCTAGGTCTTCCGTTTCACACAGACTGGATAGTGTGCATTACTCTGCTTTGAGAACATGTTCAGGATCATTCCACACATCACCCGTCCAGAGTCTTTTTGCCATTTGCCAACAATTGCCATTAGACCTGAGACGAATGCAGCTGTCTCTCAATTACTTCGCTAAGATTATTTCTGAAAGACAACACCCTTTACGTTCCTTCGCTTTACTCTCGCATTGAAGAGATTCTATGATGCTTGCTCTTATAGCATCCAACCTTTTCTCACTCGTTCTAAAACTCATATTTTCTTGACAGACCTATGTGGTGTCCGTTTCATTAAAACAGACTTACTTTTACACCTACCTTGGTATGGTCACAGAAATCTATTATTGGTGCATTTGCTGAGTTTCGGGAATGGGACAATACTCCTACGATTTTTCAACAGCTTTTCTGTTTACATCGCTGTCAGTATTCTTATACGCTTGTATTCACGGATGGATCTAAAATTGCAAGACATGTTGATTGTGGCATTTTCTTCAATAATACGAGTTACAGCTACAACCTCCATACGACCTGCTCCTTATTTACTTCTGAAGCTATGGCTATATACCAAGTGCTTCAGCTTATGAATACAGAAAATTACTATAAAATTTGCGTATATATTGACAGCTTGAGTGCTATAGAAGTGTTGAAAAATTTGAACACTAATAACCATTCTATTGTATCCAAAATTTTTCAAATTGTTGATTCCCTTTCTGGCAAGGGATATGATGTTAAATTCTGTTGGATTACAAATCACGTAAGTCTTGAGGGCAATCATAAGGTTGATGCAGCTGTTAAATCAGCATCGGATGTACTTTATCCATCTGTCCTTCTTATTGATATGAGAAAGGTTGTAAAAAATGTGTTTTTTCTCTCTGGCAGGAATTCTGGTATATGAAGGTATGCAATAAACTGCGTACCATATTTCCATACTTCATCCCATCATTATTTTTACCGTTCCGAAGTGATAATGTTCGCTTAACTTGCTTTTATACATAGACATTTGTTACATACATAGACACACACATTTCACATATAGATATTTGTTTCTAAGTGAATTAAATCCATGGTGTGACATCAGGACATGAAAATAAAATAGGAAGAACAGTAAATGGTACATCACACGTTTTACACTATGCATTCAAATTAGAAACAAATGTCTGTGTGTGAAACGTGTGTGTTCGATCATAAGGCGAATTAACCTAACATCTGCTCTTCATAACGGTAAAATTTATAATGTGGTGAGGTATGGAGAAATGGTGTGCAGTTTGTTCGTGACCTGCATGTTCCATATCACCTCGAATATCACTCAGAGGAATTTTACCTCATTGACCACCGGTATAGGTGTTTCGTTAATGTGAATTCCTGGATCATTATGGTGGCTTGTCTTTCTACAAAAGTTGACTCAACTACTCGTGACAGGAGATAGAGTATGGCCATTCTCAGCACAACATACAGCTAATTTATTTACAGCAGTTTGTAATTGTCTCTCAATTAACCTCATATTGGATCCCTGACATGATATTAGTAAGTCGTCAACAAACAAAGTGTCTTGAATAGATGAAGGTAAAAGATGGAGGATGTAACTTATAAATAAGCTAAGAAGTGTGACACTTAAAACTGAAGTCTGAGGTACGCCCTCATATTGATTAAAAGTATTGGAAAAAATACTTCCAATACGGATTTTAAAAACACGAGAATGTAAAGCATTTTGTAGGAATATCGGAAGATTACCCCGAAAGTCTAAATCATAAATCCTACGTAAAATTTCATAACACCAGGTACAGTCATAAGCTTTCTTTATGTTGAAGAAAATGGAAACAAGATGATTCCTCCTTACAAAAGTATTGCGGATCTGCATTTCCAAGTATGTAATATTATCAAGAGTGGATCTTCCTGTGCAGAAGCCACTCTGATTAATATGAATACAATTATTCTTTTCTAAGACATATACGAGACGGGCATTGACCATACGTTCGAGAGTCTCACATAAACAACTCGTCAGAGCTTAAGGTCGATAATTTAAAAGATTAAAAGGATCTTTACCAGTCTCTAGGATCGGAATCAGTATTGCTTCTTTCCAAAGGGATGGAAATTCATCTTCAGTGCAGATCCTATTGAACAAAAGCAATAAGCTCAATAGAGAGTCTGGACATAAGAGTTGAAGCATGTAATAGCTGATTCCATCAAGTCCTGGACTGGTGTTATTGGTCTACTGTAATGCTTTCTTTAATTATGACATCCAAAATCCACAGTTGTATGGTAATGCTTGTCCCTGATTAAAACAAATTGGAGTTCGCTCAGCACGACACTTAGTTCTCAAAAACGAAGGACTATATGAGTCAGCGCTTGAGACATTAACAAAAGTTTCAACAAGACCGTTACCGATTTCCCTAGAAGAAGAGTGTATAACAGCTGTGGTATTTAAAATAGGGATAGAAAATTCGTTATAAATACCATTGGCTGCTTTCCCAGATAGCAAACAGTGGTCCTCAGGATGTTCGGAGAACGTCCTCTTACGTCCACCCGGACTTAAGAGGACGTCCGGTAGGGGTGCAGCGACGTCTTACGGACATTCTCCGCACGTACCAATGTCCGGAAGTAACACGTACGTAGGTCGTCCCATAGACCTCCGAGACGGACGTGATTTGACACATATTGGATGTGATTTGGCACATATTGGCCGTAATCTGGCACATATTGGACGTAATTTGGCACATATTGGCCGTAATCTGGCACATATTGGACGTGATTTGGCTCATATTTGGACATTCATATAACAGCCATATTAAGCGTGTTTTTAAATTTTAGTATTAAATAATGTGCACTATCATTGTTTTTAAGCAATAATTCAGTAAACTTTTTGTATGTTATTAAAGTTTACATACTTTATTTACTAATATAATTATATGTATTTTTGTTTATAACTTCATTATTATTCATTAAGTTTTTTCACTGTTATTTTTTTCTGCAATAATTCAGTAAACTTTTTGTATGTTACTAAAGTTTACATACTTTATTTACTAATAATTGTGTATTTTTGTTTATAACTTTATTATTATTCAGTAAACTTTTTTCACTGTTATTTTTTTCTGCAATAATTCAGTAAACTTTTTGTATGTTATTAAAGTTTACATACTTTATTTACTAATAATTATGTGTATTTCTGTCTATAACTTCATTATTATTCATAAAGCTTTTTTCACTGTTATTTTTTTCTGTAAGTAGTGACTGATACCATTTCGCAAAAAAATAAAGAAATGAAAAATAATTATTTTTCCTTTCTTTAATCTTTTTTGCAACATTATTATGAATATAAATTACTATTCTAAAAAATAAATGCAATAAAATTGTCAAGGTATTAACCGAAAATTTCATTCGAAGGAAATATTAATACTTCTGACAAAGGAATTCTTTTGGGGTATATCTAAATGCTAAATTTTTAAAATGAAAGATATCTAAAAAAAAGGTACATTGTTTAGAAGTATATCATACTTTTAAACAATGTAGCATTTTTTTAAATATAAGAAATATACAGGTTTTAATATAAGTAAATGCATTACAATATTAGCAAATATATTAATATAGATTTAAATATTTGAATTTATGCTTATGTGAAACAGAGGGAACTGCTAAGCGATTAAAATTTCATAGAAGAAATAAATACAAATATATCAATTTTAATATAAGCATATATATTGTAATATAGATTTAAATATTTGCATTTGTTTGTAACACAGGAAGAATTTTTAAATGATTGAATTTCAAAAAAGAAAAATAAATATATATATATAAAACACTGGTATATATATACCAAAACATTTTATTTACACACACAAATGCACATTAAAATTAACTAATTTAATCTACAACAATCATTTAAATAACAGAGAATCCACAATTTCAATTGGCACAGTTAAATTAAGTTCTAATTAATAATTATCTAATTTTTATTTCTCTCATATAAGAAAATAGCCAATTTCTGAAATGTTTCCATGCGACTATTTTAATAGCATCATTATGATTTATTATCAAAATATATTAATATTTATTAAGTTAACAAATTTTCCTATATTTTATGAAATTCTTAGAAAACAAATTTGTGTTTTAATCAAATGGATCAAAGATATTTCAGAAGTACAAAGATTACATTAATTGGCATTTATATAACCATAATTATATTTTGTTTTCTTTGAAATATTCAAAATTCTTTTTTTATTTAAAGAGTGATTCAAAATTGCACAGTTTTAAGTATAAATCAAATGAATTTAAGAAATTAAATGAAATATAATCTGGAACAAAATATAGTTTTTAGATTGTTTATTTTACAGACTTCCATATACACACTCAATTTTTATTCACAATCATTATTATTATTAAAATCATTATTATTTACACAATCATTATTTTTTTTTTTTGTTTCTCCACCCTTTCTTTAGCATGCCGCAGCCAATTCGATATGCTCTTAGCCATCTCTGCTTTTGTAACTTGAGGCATATGAAAACAGACTGCATCTATTATTAAAAAAAGAAATTAATATTTTATAAGATAATCTAGAAAGATCAAGATTATCAGAAACAAAACTTTATATGTTAAGGTTTAATGATTATTTCAACAACTTAAATTTTATTTTAAAGATATAAATTAGTTTAAAAGAGCTACTGTTAAAAAAATTCAACACTTGTAAAGCAATAAAGCAAAATAATTTTCTTATCACCATTAGATTCTCATTTGATAGTTAAAAAACAAACAACACATGGACTTATAGACATAACAAATCCCAACAATGAAATAGCAAGTTTTAAATTTTTAATACTTTTTATAACATATTAAAATTAGTCTGATAAAGAAATAACCTTTCAAATTGATTAAATATAAAATTAGTCCATTTTAATTCTAAAAAAAAAGACTTAAAAATTGGTTTCAGAAAGCAATCTATGAATTCGCACTTGAATAGTTACTACTGGACAGCCTAAACATTGACACTGAGCAAATTATTTGTACCAGATTATCAATAAAATATAGACTAAAAAAGATTATTAATGGAATATTTTTAAGTATGGTTGCTAATAAGATCTACGATTATCAGAATTTTAATTTAAATGTAGAATAAATATTTTAATTAATTCAAACTAGAAGACTCACCAAAAATTACACCATGAAGCAGTAAATTTGAAAAGCCTATATCATTATCCGTTTCTGTATCCGAAATCACATTTAAGTGGGGTCTCGCTCTTTTGGATGCTCTAGTAGCGCGTGAGTTGTCATTAAGCCTTTCCCTATCGCATGTGGTCGTGTTAGGCCTAGCCGCTCTCTCGTGCATAGGGGTTGTTTTGGTACTTTAAAAATGTCACTATTGTCAATAATTACGCCTTTACTGGTACTAGGTGTATTATGATCAACATTTTTTATAATACTACTAGCTGCAGTTGTTAGTTTTACATCATTAGTAACATTAATATTTTCAGGATTACTGATAATGTTTTCATTATCGTTTACAATACTATTTTTATCATTTACGTTACTATCATTTATATTTTTATCAGAATTATTTACTTTACGTTCGTTAACATTTTCTATTTTATTTACACAACTAATTGCATCTACCTTACTATCGAAATTAGTTATACTATTAGACACAACAGAATTTAAATCAATATTTACAGTTTCAGCATTATTATTTACAATTAAGGAAGCATTATTTGAACTCTTTTTCTCTACCTTACTACTAATACTATCATTAACATTTTTCTTATAAAAATTTATACTATTTGGCAATGCACTACAGTTTCCAAAGAATGAGACGCACTCACCTATATTAATTAGTAGTTGAGTATACAGGTGTCCGATGTACTCCATCGAGTTAGCAGGCGCTGGCATATTGTCTCTGGCAAATGGTAGTCATCTTTCGCAGTTCCTTAATCTGCTCGGCACATTGTTTAACAATCTCGGGTGGTCAAATGGCCTCCATCATCTCCTCGGTAATTCGAGCTCCTATTTCCATGGGTAGTTCAAATCCTAAAGCTCCGGCATCATCTATTATGGCTGCTAATGGGATCTCAAACTTGTTACAGATATATTTCGGATCTAAGTCCCACGAAAATTCCACAACTGTCAAGTTACTAGGCTTATCCCTTTTATCGGGCATAACTTTGTCGTTTTTTGATGATTTAGTTTTAACGGATTTTTCCTTGGCTTTTTTTGTTTTTTGCAAATTTTCACTACACAACACTGAGTCCGTATTGGTAATTCCGATGTAATTTTTGTGAATAGCAGAAACGCTAAGTCCAACGTGTTCCGAAGAACTACGGTAGGGCAGCCGGCCTGGCTGCCGTGATAGTAGCTGGGACCCCCCGGGTCACCTTCCGATGTAACTCGCGTCGCCAAAACCAGTTTCAAGAGCTCAGATCAGGTGCGTCCTTTCTCCTCGAAATCTCGAACCGTTCTCCAAAAATGATAGTATTAATAATTACCTTGTAGTACTATCATTTTTAGTTTATTAAAAGATAGATTTTTATAAAACAACTTTAAATATTTTTTTAAATCAAAATATTGATGAAATTTCAAAAAGAGAAGTGTCAACAGCTTTTTATTTAGAACTTCGGCACTAACTACGAATTTATAAACGTGCGTGCACTCTAACTTTGTTGGTTTAGCGTTAACTCGTTCGAGTTTTTGAGTTTGATAAAATCGCATTTAAAGCCTTTGCATCCTTATATATAAATATAACAGATAAAAAATTTACACCCCATACATAAATAATTCTTTTTTCTAAATACTCTTCGAGAAAATCAACTGTTTCTATAAACGCTTTAATTATTTTAATTAAATGATATTTTTAATGGTGAAGAATAAACTGAAGAACGTTTGTAATTTTCAATCAAAATTGCATTATATAAATTACATAGTAACAAGAGAAAATTTGACCAAGATTTTTTTTTCCTTACCTGGAAAACAAAATGTAGCGAAAGTAAATACAACATTATATTAAATTTGAATAAAAATTATGAACATATTTTAAAAATATTATTATACTTTGTAATCTGTTAATTATTTTAAAACTTATCAATTCGTATAGATTTAACGTATTGACATAACTTACCTTTAGAATTTATGTACTGTCTATGTATAACCCTTGAAAATCCCTTTTAAATTCATGTCGTATTCAAAAAAATATAGTTTTGCCAAACATACTCTTTTGTTTTTACACATATCTTTGTTTATAATTATGATGAAATAAACGACAAGATCTTTAATAGCACAAAAATTCATAAAATTTACATAAGGTGATTTCTACTAATTAAAATGAGAATATATTCTCATTTTATTTACTAAATACAATGTAGCTCAAAATTATTTACATTTATTAACAAATCGATATGATTTTTTAATTTTATAAGTAAATAAAAAAACGCATTCAGATCATTTGTTAGAAAAACCAAAAAAGGATGTAAAAAAACCTTTTCAGGATGTTTATCAACAGATCGTCCAAAACAGATCCATAAAACGACATACTTAGAAGAGCTTTATAAGGCTGTCCTGAGGACTCTCTCAAAGAACATCCAGGGGACGTCCAAATCACATCCAAGACGTCGGAGGATCAAATATGGATGTTTTGGATGTCCGAGGGATGTACAATGGACGCTGTTTGCTATCTGGGTTAATTCTTCTCTATATTTGCTTGGATGTAGAAGATGTTATAGAAGAAAGATAGCGAGACCAAGATTCCTTCTGACTTTGACGACGAGCTCTGCGAGCTAATTCTTTTGGTCTCTTAAAAGCAATTAAATTCTCCGTTGTGGGATACCTCCGAAGAAGCCCCTATGACCCCCTCTGCCTCTTATAAGTATTTTGATATTCATCATTCCTGCGTGGTATAAAGGAATTTTTTGGAATTGCAATATCAGCTGCACTGATTATTGTTTCAATGATAGTATGAATGGCTTCATTAATATTCTCGATCAATATCTTTTCTCCGTTTATAACTGCATATTGTGCAAAAAGCGTCCAATCTGTCCAACTGTGCTCGTAAGTAGGTAGACGTTATCTTACATTACTACCTACAGGCTGGAAGATGACTAGAGGCAAATGATCACTGTTAATCAGATCATTTCCTTCTGTTATTTTAACAACGGCAGAAGCGATGGAGAACTAATGGCAAGATCCAGAGAACGAAATGTTCCTGTGGGTATCTGGTATTTCTTCCTATCGGTATTTATCAGACAGAGACTGTTATCAGAAAAAAACTGCTCTATTTAACGACCGCGAGAATTTGTATTACTACTTCCCCTCAAAGAATTAGGGCTCATAAAATCATCGAGTAATAAAAATGGTGTTGGTAGCTTATCGACCAAGGCATCCAGTTCCTCTTGGTGGTTAATATACAAATACATCCAGATATTGCACCATCATTACCACAATCTTTTCTAAAACATTTATATCCCCGCATGGAAACATTATTTGTAGACTTTAGTTACTAATTAGACTAATAAGGACAAGCTGTTCCAAAAATTAAATTTAAATAAAACCTTGTTTAAAACCCAACTCAACGTTAAAATATTAAAATACAAAAAAAGTAATCTATTAAAATCAAAATAAGTATAATAGTAAATGAAAGTAAAAATAAAATTCAAAAAATTAAATTTATAAAGTTTAAATAAAATAAATAAAACCAATTGCCTTTAAAAAGGAAAAAAGATTTCTGTGGGGTGGTTCCCTTACTAAAACATATAGAGTTAAAATGTCTGTTTGAAAATATATAAACTGGTAAATGTTTTTATCAGGACATGAAATTAAAATATGAAATACAGTATATTTTTCATCACATTTCACACCATGGATTTAATTCACTTAAAAATAGATGTCTGTGTGTGAAACATGTGTGTCCGATACGAAGGTGAGTCAAACTTACATCTGCACTTCGTAACGGTAATGTGGTGAGGTACGGAAAAATCTTGTGTAGTTTGTTCGCCACCTTCATGCTCCATGACTCCTGCAAAAAGAATGTATGAAAAGTATAACACCTTTTTTCATGTTAGAGAGTGGATACATGGTGAAATTTGACCTGATTCGGTCTTTGCAGCTGCATCTGCTCTCTCATTTCCATCAAGACCTATGTGACTTGGTACACAACAAAATAAAATTTTGCAACCCTTACCAGCAAGGGATTCCAATACTTTGTAAATCCTAGACACAAAAGGGTGACTATTAAAACTACTGCCCTTCAAAGCTTAAAAAACACTCATGCTGTCAATGTATATACAAAATTGAAGGTAGACATCTGTATTCACATGCTGAAGTGCATGGTAAACAGCTGTTGCTTCAGCAGTAAAGATGGAGCAGGATGAATGTAGGCTGTAGCCTTAAGATGTATTATTAATAAAATACCACAGCCAACAAGTCCTGCTGGCTTAGAACCACCTGCGAATACAGGTTTCTATGATTGATACTGAGAGCGATGAGAATAAAATAGCTGTTGGAAAACAATAGGTGTGTCCGATTTCCTATCCTAAGAAGGTGGGATGCTCATTGAACGAACATCATAAAATCTCTTAAAAGAGGCATTAGGAATCATGGAACGTAGAGGATGATGTGGGGTCGACATAACCTTAGCGTAGTAATTGAGAGACAGCTGCATTCGTCACAGGTCTAGTGGTAAATGATAACATATTACATATAGACTCTGAATGGGTGATATGCGAAATGCACCTTAACATACTCTCAAGGCAGAGTGATGAATAGTGTCCCATCTGCGTAAGACAGTAGGCCTTGCTGATCCATACACAACACATCCATAGTCAATGCGGGATAAAATCAAAGATTGATAAACTCAAAGGAGTGATGAGTGATCTGCAGCCCAATATGCAATCCATAGTCAATGCGGGATAAAATCAAAGATTGATAAACTCAAAGGAGTGATGAGTGATCTGCACCCCAATATGTATTTGATAACATCTTGAGGGTATTAAGCGATCGCTCACACTTCTTCCGCAGATATAAAACACGTGAAAGAAAAGTTAACTTACGATAGAATATATATAATTCCCAGATATATAGAATTTGCGGAAGAAAAGTTAATTTTCGGTCGAAAATCACACCAAGAAATTTTACCTCATTGACCACAGGTATTGGTGAATTGTTGATGTAAATAACTAGATCATTATGCAGGCTTGTCTTCCTGAAAAATTGGACACAACTACTCTTGCCAGGAGACAGAACAAGGCCATTTTCAGAACACCACGCACCTAATTTATTTACAACAGTTTGTAATTGTCTCTCAATTAATCGCATATTAGACCCCTGACCTAATATTTTCAGATCATCAACAAACAAAGCACTTTGAATTAATGAAGGTAGGTGATGGAGGATGCTACTTATTGCTAAACTAAAAAGTGTGAGTCTTAAAATTGAGCCCTTAGGTACACACTCAGATTGTATAAAGTATTGCATGCATATGATCCAATACGTACTTTAAGTAAACGGGAGCGTAAAATATTCTGTAGGAATATCAGTAGAGTACCCCGAACACCAAAGTCCTACGTCGTACGAAGAATACCATAAAGCCATCTCCGGTAATATGTTTTCTCAATGTCAAAAACAAACGGAAGCCAGGTGATTTCTTCTTACAAAAGCATTTGTATCTATATCTCCAGATGATGAGATGCTATCAAAAGTCGATATTCTTTAACGGAAGCTACTCTGAAAGGTATGAATGTTTTTATTCCTTTCTAAGAGAAATATGAGATGCGCATTGACCATAAGCTCAAGAGTCTTGCATAAGCAACTCGTCAGAGCTAAAAATTGATAATTCAAAGGATCAGAAGGATCTTTACTAGGCTTCAGGATAGGTATTATTACTGCTTCATTCCAATGATTTAGAATTACATTTTTAGTCCAATATGATCACTTTTATAGAGGAATGTGATCACTTTTATGCTAATCATTTCCTGCTGTTAAATTTAACAATGGCAGAAAAGAGGGAGAACAAATGGCCAGATCGAGAGAATAAAATGTTTTTGAGGGTGCTTGGAAGTATGTCTTTTCGTCGGTATTTATCAGAAGAGACTGTTTTCTGAAATAAACTGCTCTGTTTGATGACCGCGAGAATTTGTATCACTACTACCCCACAAAGAATTATGTCCGTTAAAGTCACCTACTGACAAAAATGGTAAAGGCAGTTGATCAACTAATGTAAGTTCTTCTTGCTCTTCTTGGCGGATGCATCATATGGTGACAAATACAAACTACAAACTGTAATAAAGCAAGTTGTATGAATTCTCACAACTACAGTCTCTAGAGTAGTATTTATTGGTTCAAAGATGCTGGGAAAATCATTGAATGTTAATATGCATACTCCTCTAGACACTGCACCATCGTCCCCACAGTCTTTTCTAAAGCAATTAAATCCACTCATGTTAATATTATTTGAAGACTTAGGAAGGTTTCCTGAAGTGCTAAACAGGCGGGACTATGTTCTGAAATCATGGGCTTGATGTCATCTAAATAAGATTGCAAACCATGGCAATTCCAAGAAACAAAGGAAGTTATTATTTAAACTGAAAAGCTCCTTTCCCGGATCTGGAGGACGAATATTCTGTTAACTCCCCGAACGACATATCATCATCCGAGGGATGCAGAGATACAACATCAGCCTCCAGGATCATGGCTTTACGGGTGGATAGGGAAGGCTTGCGTGAGCCTTCCTTTGAAGACCTTAGTTTGAAAACCTTCATACCTTTAGATTTTACTCTAGGAGCTTTTCTGAGTATATTAGATAATTTTGGCTTTGGGGTAGATACTTCAGGTAATTTTATAAGGGGAAGAGAAAATTTATCAGTTTGAGTGCTACTGGATTTTACGACCTTTTATAGCCGCAGTTGCATAACTCACTTCAGCTTGTGGAGTGCGAGAGGAAACTATTTGTCGTGCCTCAGGATAAGAACATTTGTTATTTATTTTAGTCTTGGTGATCTCCTTTTGCAGTAACCATTGCGGACAACTTCGAGAGTAGTAGGGGTGGTCACCGTGACAGTTGACACATGCCTCCTTCGCTGTGCAGTTTGAGCTATCGTGGCCAACTACTGCGCAGCGAGTGCAGGTAATTTTGTCCTGGCAAACATTCTTCGAGTGTCCAAAGCGCTGGCGCTGGAAGCATCGCAGTGAAAATGGTATGTATGGCAGAACGGATAACTTCATGTAAGCCACTTTAATCTACTGTGGAAGGTCTGGCGTTATAAAAGTCAGAATGAGATGTTTAGTATCTATATACTTTCCACCTCTCCTGACGGTTATGCGCCGAACGTCACGAGACCTTCTGGCTTTGTAGATTTTCATAAATCTCATCCGTCGTCGTTGTTAACAAATAACTGGATGATATTACACCACGAGAAAAATTAAGATTTCCGTGAGGCGCGATAGTAATTTCAATGTTTAACAATATGCTTGCAATTATGTTGCTTGTTTTCCTGATGCAACCCCGAATAGAAGGTCACCAGAGCGCATTGTCTGTATGTTTTTAACTTCCCCTATATAACCCGATATTCCCTTAGAAATCAGGAAAGGAGACACAGATGTAAATGTGCCCTCCTTTCTTTTAACAATAAAAGATTTCGCATTTGTTAACTGTAATTGTTGCTCTCGCAGGAGAGAAGATTTTTGTTTCCTTGTGGAAGTTAAAAATTTTGGGACCTGACAGCACCATATACCATCGAGTCCAACAAGGGGAACAAGGAGATGCAAGCCAGCTGCACCAGTGCTACAAGTCCTATACGCTCAAAGTACATTCCTGTGATGGCCTCTACCCTTAATGAGTCACTCAGCAGACGTACCGATTGCTTGATCCACAAAGCCGATTGATGTGCTGAGAACCACAACACACCTCTCGTTTACCTGAAGCAGAGGCCAAATTAATGTGTTAGTCTCTGAAGGCCACAATTACCAGAACCCTCCTTTCCAGGGACACGGGTCTCAACACAAGGCAAACACGTGGAGGATTTAGTCCCCAGGAGAAGCTAATAGCAACAGAACGGTGATAGCTGCTCAAGGGGAGCCCACAACCTCATAAGAGGCAACCACATTGAAGGAGAAAAGGAAAAAAATAGAATGGGAGTGAAGAGAAGAAAAGAAAGAAGAGGACAGGTCATTGGGCAACCTCGGTATTGTTACACCCGTGCTTACTTAAAGAAAGTAAACCCTCTGAGGGACGTGTGATTTAGTGGGGGAGCCATCCCACAGAAACCTTTTTGACTTCTTCAAGGTAATTGGTTTTATTCATTTTATTTATATAAATTTGTGAGTTGCATTTGTTGAGTTTACATTTTTATTTATATTTTATGATTTATAGTTATTTTAATTCAAATTTATATATTTTTGTGTTTTTACTTTTTTAACGTTTGATCTTGGGTTTTGCATAAGAATATCATTATAATTTAATTTTTGGAGCAGCTTTTTTTTTTTGAACCTTGGGCCGTAAAACCTAACAAACCAACCCAACCCTACTGGCAGTGGTGTTTACATAAAATTCCAGAATCAGGGGATGAAGTTCCAGAGGAGGAATCCGGACTCTTTTCTGCTCAGTCTTCCGTCCTGAGCTTATTACCATCAATGAGGGTCTAGAATTACTTAAGTCTGCATGTAGTCTAAATGAATTATGGATTCTGTCCAACAACAAAAGCTCTATTCAACTCCTGGGCAATTGTTATAAAGTGAGAGATTCTGTGAGTGTAAATATACTTAAAAATCCCAAAAGTCTTTCCCTTTCTCTACCAAACCCTTACAGTGGATACCCTCGCAAGTGGGCATTAAGTGTAATGAGATTACGAGCACTTTAGTCAAAGTGAGTGCTGTTGAACCTTAATCGCCTTCACACTACTGTTTTAAGGGACATTCGACCGGGAAGCTTTTTCAATCTTACCTGCTATCGTAGATATCAGACAACTATTACTCGTTTACCTAGTGGGCACTTTCGTTCTATGACTTTCTCTAAAGGTTCTAAACACTAAAAGTCCCCTATTAAACAGGCTTCTCCTGTCCATATTTTATCGTGTCTGGGCTTATGCAATGAAGGTTTTTATGATAATCCATTGCTAGTTTTGGAGTTTTTGAGGATGAACAAATTCATGGTTTTGATATAGCTCTGCTATACTCGAAATGTGCATCATCAAAAGACTCGCTACAACTATAACAAAGAGTGTAGTTCACATATTTCCTTTCAAAACTTTTAAAAAGCATTTTGTAATGTCTATATTCAAATTAGATGCTAATAATATATATTACTGCATACATACAGTAGTGACAACAGAGTATTGTTATGAATATTAAATTAAACACGCATAGCAATAAAAATTATTCAAAATTTCTCTTGAAGTTCTTTAAATTAAAAAGAAAATTTTATAAAATATTTGAGCTATTCTGAATTTAAATACTGTGCAAGTGTATTATCATTGTTGCATAATTCTTTGCAAAAATAAAATAATAACTACTTTGTAATTTAGATTCTCACTTTTCTAAAATAATAATCAATAAATAATTACATAAAGGAAATATGAAGTGAAAATTATCTGAATAAGCATTTAGATAATTTTCATTACGTTTCTTTTTCAGTTATTTGAATCTCACTCTCGTTCATATACAAAAAATTAGTATATCGTACCAGAAAGGTTCTGGCACGAGGGGTTACACAATACTCAATCAAAATTAAGTTTCCTTATCTTTTTCTAAGGTCAAACCAATAGAAACGAAATATAATAGTTCAAAGCATATTATTTTCCAAACAATAGGCAATAAACTTTATTCTTTGACTTTTGATGTGTACTTCTACTTCCAAAAATTATCAATTATAAGTCTATAAGAGTTTGCTGAGAAAATGTTGGTAAGATATTCACTGAGGCTTTCCCCGTCTTCCCTACTAGATTACTATGCACACATTTCTTAAGCAATTTAGCTTCCATTACTTTAGGGAGACCTTTCATCTTCAAATATTACTCTAAAATAGTTTACTTTCAAAAAGTAAAGGATTCAGAAAAAAGTATAATAAAATAGTATATAGTAAAAATATATGTATATAAATAATTATAATGAAATTATATTAAAAATACATTGCGATACATATTAAAAAGATAAATTTATTTTTGGTTAACATATAATAGATATCTTTTAAATGAAAAGATATGCAGTAACTGATAAATACGATTTATTTTTATTTTGTAAAGAATGAACTAATATATCCTTTTCACAAATAGGAATAAGAATCAAGTTGCATTTGCTATCAAAAACATTTAGCTACTAATTCAATTTTGTATCCTAAATGAAATAACTTACTGCATGAAATAAAAAGTGTAAATCACATCTTTTTCAGTCATTCAATTGTAAGCAGTTAAGTGTTTTCTTCTCTGGATATTCACTGCAACTGCAACATCTTTAACCAATCACACAGTTTATTGCTTGAACTTTGTGATTGTTTTTGTTAACTTGAACTTTCATACACGAAAATTTCTAGAGATTTTTCTTAGTTTCTTTCGTTAGTTCATTTCCTCACTATTTCTAAAATAAACAATGATTAGCTACCTAGCTATTCATATTTTATTTTTGTCATAGAACATTAATACATAAAAAATAAAATTACCTTTCAAATAAATAATAAACTAATATTGTAACGGTAAAAATAAATTCGCAACTCATCATATATATATATATGCTATGTAGATTTAAAATTATCTACTATGAACACATGCAAATGATAAGAGGATTTTCATTAGACAAATATATTTTACAATATTCATATTTCCTAAATCCTAAGAAATCAGTATTCAGAACATCCATTTCTGGCAGCTATAACAACACTTGTACGCCTGAACACGATACCACAGTTTTTGCGATGCAATGACTGGCGAATGAGTCAGTAAATGCAATGACTAGCACTCGCTGAGCGACCATATAACAGATATTTTCCATTGGTGAGGGATCTCAAAAACATGCTATTCAGTGAGTAGCCGATGGACATTTTACATATCGAAGCAGTTCTGTACAATACTGGATACTTGTGGTTATAAATTAATCTGCTGAAACGTAGCGTTTCGCAAGGTTGTATAAGTTGAGCCTCTGAATATAAGCGGAATTATTTGATACAATGTAATATCTCTTTTAGAAAGTGCTATCAATGCTACAAAGAGATGATTATGGTGTATTTAGTAGCAACTCATACCAGCAATCTAGGCAGTGGAGTAGTGAAGACAGATAAGGGGGTCTATTGCATCCCGGGTGGCTCTCAAAGAGAGGCAGTAAATAATACCTGAGACAAAAGAAATTTCCCAGAAAATTTCAATTCCGAATGTAAAATATATTTAATAATTATTGTGTCATGTTGAGAAACAAACCGCAAAACCTGGAGAGAATCAAACATGCAAGAGGCAAATGGTTGTTGTTGAAAAAGACGACAGGACATAAGACAAGGAGGAACAGCTGGAGGTGTTTGACGTGAACGAAAATCTTTACTTTTAAATTTCCATTTTAATAAGTTTACATGGTTTAAAAGTTCCTTTTAATAATTTTATTCTTTTTAACGTGTTTTCAATTGCCGTGCTTTTTAAAATTTTATACTTTGCTTAATATTTATAGTGTTATACACTGCTCAAAACAATTAAAGGATATTGTGGTTTTAGGTGGATCTTGTGGCTGGGAAACTTTTTAGCTGATTGATACGTGGTCGACGGACGTAGTAGGTTATATGAGAATAAGTTACACATGTTTGGCAAAAAAAAATGCATTTTATTGCGCATTTGTGTACAAAAGGAAAAGAACACAATTTGTGCATATGAGAGAAAAATAATAAGGAAAGGTGTTTTCTTCAAAGGAAATCATTTTCAGTAGGGGGTATGATTTCCACGGACGTCCTGCAACGTTGAACACATTTAAGGCATGGAATCAATGATGCCATTAATCACAAGTTGGGGTATTTTGTCCCACTATTCCAGAAGAGCTCTTTCCAGTTCTTGAAGAGTTTGTGGGGGTGGTTGGTGGCCAGCAACTCGTCTGAGCATCCCAAATGTGCTCTATTAGATTCATGTCTGGAGAACATGCTGGCCATTCCATTCGTACGACACCTTCATTGAAAAGAAAATCCTCCACCAAGTTAGCATGATGTGGCCTGCAGTTATCGTCCATTAAAATGAAGTCATCTCCGATTGTTGCAGCGTAAGGGATTACAATAGGTCTGAGAATCTCATCCCTATATCGGTGAAAAGTCAGAAGTCCATCTCGAATTATATAGAGATCTGTGCACCAGTCAATAGAGATGCCACCATACACCAACACTCCCCCACAAAAAATTTTTAATATAATATTATTTGACGTAAGTAAATATTATTTAACGTGATAATAATTTTCTTTTAATATATTAACTCATTATATTTTATATTGATAATATTTTATATTTTTGTAGATAAAAAATATGAAATTTTAATAAAAATAATATAAAAATATCACTCCACAAAAAAGAAAATTCCATAAAACTGAGTATAAAACTGAAACTTGCTGAATATAATTAAAACCCAAATAAAAAGTTTTTCTTAAAATTTGTATTTTTAATAATAATAGAAAATGCCAAAAACCAACGTAAAGTTTCGTTTCGAATAAAATAAGTGAATGAATGTGTAATGTCCCACTTCTTAATAAATTGCTTTTCTAATTACTATTGTTATAAAGTTGTCATATTTTACTCACTGCAATTTTTATTAGACAACATAATTACAAGTATAGTTATTTAAGTATATAATTACACACGACAGTTAAGGCTTTTGAAAATTTAAATCTGGACAATAGGGAATAAAAAACCTTTAAAACATTCATTTTTTTAAAAAAAATAATTTTTCACAAAAAATTTTAATAATTTCGATTTTAAAATTTTTCACCTGCTGATAGCCAGCAGAAATCTTTTTTTTAACTTTTTAATACCAATATGTTTTATGCATTTTATTTAAGTTTTATAATATAATTTTCATTTCTATAATCATACGTTTATTAATATTATTACTTCATTTTATATTTAAACTCTTATTTAAATACAATTTTTTTTGTATTTTATTGAAACTTTAATTTAGTTTGTGTGACTTTTAGAAAACATAGTTAAAGATCTAAGTTTTGGCACAGCTTGTCTATTTTTAAAACTTGCGTCACAAAACCCAACCAATCTTTCATTTGTTGATTAAGTTAATTATATTTACCCAAGTATCCTTTATCTCCTTCTTTATCAAGCAAAAAGAAGAAACATGGCAAGAATTAGGAAAGAAAAAAGTTCAAAACTGATCAAATTACTTAAAAATATCAATTTTCATGTAAATTTCATTTTTAAAAAATCATTTGAATGTGTTAATAACATCAAGAAAATCATTGACTTTATATTAAGAAGCGTAATAGAAATATTAATTGTTATTGAGACTTCAGAAAACTGCACACATACTCAGAATAAAACTCTCTCTGAATTATCTTAAGTTGTGCTGTAGACCCCGCAGTCTAGAAGCGCATAATACTCAAATGAAAATTCCCACTGAAACTTCTATGAAAAATTTTAACTTTTCAAAATATTGACTTTTGACACAAAAAATTTATAAATCGAGATATTTTTGTCTACCCCGTATTCTTTATATTTACTTAATACCAGTTTTTAGCCAATGTAAATATTTATTATCATACATGTAAAGTTTTGAAATTTGGAATCACAAATTTATTACTTAAATTATTTATTTTAAAAAATCAATCAAGTTTATAAGTTTTCACACAATTTAAGCGTTTTCACAGAAATAATTTTTTAACTGTAATTTTGTTGCCTTTATATTAGCACTTTCTGTTGAATAATTATTTTTCCGAACGTTAAAAGATCAAATGCATTTATGTTTAAATATTTTGTTTTATGTTTTATGTTTAAATATTTATAAAATGCTCCTTGATAATTAATTTCAACTAGTTATATTCAATTTAATATTTTGACTTAAAGAAATCATTCTAGAGTAATATTATGAAATCAGCCATAGTCCTTATTCTGCAAAAAATTAAAAACATCTTTGAATTTTATAAAGTTATTGACTGAAAAAAGAAAAATCTATTATTGATTAAAACAATGCGTAAATAACTCAGAATAAAAATAAGCTCTTATTTTAATAGAAATAACTTCTTCGTTTGATAAAAAAAATATCGATACATTTTAAAATCTTAAGAAATAATTATATTAAAAAAGTAGAAATTTTTAATTGTTAAAATAACTGACTGAGAAGGCTTTATAAAGTAAAATCATGAGATAAGAATATTAAAATTTATTTTCTTATCTAAATATCTGCAACTCCTGGTTTGTTTTGTTTATCGCTTACGGTCATCACCAATGAAGTGTAATTAGACTAGGACAAATAGTTTATTTAGTCTAATTTCTTGTTACAATTTGAATCAATGAAAAAATAATACGTTTCACTTCAGGAATCACTTTTGAAAAAATTATGAAACCGTAAGTAATACTGTTTGGTTGAGAATATTTCTGATTTTATTAAAAATATATATGAGTAGATAACTCTTATTAAAAATAAAATATAAGTAGATAAAACGCTTAAGTGTAGATTGTTTTAAAGAATTTGAAACTTAAACTCTATTGAAGCTCTATTTACTTTCATAATCTCGTATGCTTAAGAAGTTTTTCCAAATATGAGAATCACACTTCAAATTATCCTATTTCAATATCAATTACTGGATGTGAACGTTTTCGTTTAGTAAACTAAAATTAATTCTGAGATTTAAGATCAGCCATCGGATAATATCGCCTAAGTGATTTGACATTTTTAAATGTAGAACGATGAAAAATTGAAGTAATTGATCAGTTGCTTAATCAATGATAAGGAAAATGTATGCAGAGTTTTTAATATATCAGATAATTTTTGTTGTTTATGAGTACATTTACTTATATATCTGTAATATATATTAACATCTTTTTAACTTTCTAAATTACTATAGTCCGATTATTCTACTGACATGCTTCTGAATTCTATTTCAGTTTTTATTTTTATAACTATATTTTTAGTCTCAAATTTAAAAGCATAACATGAGCCTTTAAAATTATACATATTTTATATTATTTTAAAGTAGGTACTTCATTATTTTTTGTTATTTGTATTGCATTTTTATTATGAGTTTTTTCTGTATATTATATTACTACTTTTGTGGGGGGGGGTGCTCCAAAATGGATTTGTACTCGAGCCCTAGTACTGCTCGCTACACAACTAAATTTAGGTGATTACTCCAGTATGACAATGTTGATACGGATAATGCGTGTTTTCCATGATGCAGCCAAACATAAATGAGATTGTTATAATGCAGTAACTTGTTATAATGCATCTAACTGAACCAAGATTCTTCTGAAAACATGACATCACGTTATTTTTGCTTTCGGGTTCGTCCGTCCTATTATTGAGGTTAAATCCTTTTGGTAATGTAGCATCCTAAGTAGTTGAAGCCTTAGTCACCGAACAGACTGTTGCTATAAATATCAAACTATTCACTTGCTGTTCAGCTTATATCCGCTTTTCTTGACTCTAAGCTCATGACATGGCTGTACAATCCGTTAGAGCACGCGGATAATGTCTATGTTCTTTACATATAAAGTTTCAATAAAAAAAAGTTCGCTGAATTACAAATACAAAGTTTATAAAATAATAGAATATTGGTTTTAAAATATAAAGTATATATATCTACATCTTTTCCTAGAGCATCTATTCATTAACTAGAGACATTTGGATATCTGTAGTCGGGGTTCAACAATCGCATACAAACTGTGAATAAATTACTTTTTATGTCACTTCTAAAACTTTCCTATTTTTTAAGTATGTAATGTGGTTGGAAATTTTCACAAATAAAAATAAATAAAAAACGGAGAGTTACGATGTGAATTTTGTTTTCTACAATGTAAGAATTATATTAGGAAAAAATATTTCTTATGAATCATTCATCCCAGACTTTCAAACAAATTACACCAAGAATGAATTTTGATTAAAAAAATTAAACTTTAAATTGTTCCTCAGCAAGATAAGTGAATTTCATTTGTCTTTTAAAAGCTACAATAAATCGTTTAATGTAGACAATAGTTTTAGCTTTCTCTCTTCAAAAGTTTTTATTTTAAAAATTGTAAAATTAGAGGGATCAGTTAAAATCACATTTAAATTACAGAGAAAGATTTAAATTTTAAACCTACATAAAGTAATTAATTATTTCTGAGTAGAATTTTATACCTATTAGATCACAATAGAGAAGTTTTTTCAATTTTTCTATATACTAAAGATTTTTATCGGAAAATTTCCCCCACTTACTTGAGAAGTTTTGAGTACGTAAAGCACATTAAGTTTAACTGTTCCATCTAGTTAATTTAAAATACGAAGTTCAAAAAAATATATATATATATATATATATAGGGAGGACATTTCCCGTCTGTAAAATAAATAAGCAATTATAAAGTGACCTATACTAATACAGATGTAGTTTCCATCAACCCAGTGCATGAAAATTTATTTTATTTGAAGGAGAAATGAATGCACTATAACTTATACATATATTTTATAATTTTTAACAACTATTTTAAATATTTTATTCATTTTAAATTTCTCTTATAACATTATTCAAACATCTCGCAAACAGTATCCGAATACTAAATAATGGTGTGGGGATGTTTCTCGTGGTTTCGGGTTCGTTAGTTCCTATGTTTGGAAACAGGGACATTAAAGACAATGCTGCACTCCCAACTCTATGGCAATAATTCGGGAAAGGCCAATTTTCCTTCTAGTAAAATAAGCGGTTTCAACCCAGTAACATAACAGAAAGAGACCGTTATAGTGATCCTGGAGTTCTCGTCTGGGGAGGCATTTTGCTGAACTGAGCTCCACGTTTTCGACAGAGGTTCTGTAACCGGAGATCACTATTGTCAGGAGGTAATCCTTCCCCCTGTGCGTCTGTTCCGAGGTGCCACTGGAGCAGATTTCATTTTTATGGATGATAATGCACGGCCACATCGGACTCATGCTATTCAGAAGCTACTGGAAAATAGACATCTCCCGAATGGATTGGCCAGCATACTCCCCTGATTAAAATCCCATAGAACATGTGTGGCATGCTCTATGGGGAGACACATTGTGGCACGATTGCCCCCCCCCCCGGGAACAAGCAGCAACTGAAACAGATGTTGATTGAGGAATGGGCACTCTACCGGTAAGAACTGATGGACAAAATCTTGTGCTGAGTATTGGGAGACGGTGCGAAGCAATCATTGCAGTAAGGGGAGGGCATATCCCATACTAAGGAACATCTATTTGTTATTGTTCCTCTTGGACAGATGATCTTGTGAAGGGATACAGTGAGTTCAATAAAGTCTATTTTTGTTTGATTCCATACTGTATCCATCGTATTCATTTTTGTGCAAGTATGCTTTCGTCATCCCCTAAGTACAAAATGATGTGTCTCATGTCTGAATTTCATGTCCTTCATTTGATTTCTCGCAGAGTTATGGCAGAAAAACCACCTGTTGCTTAAGTTTTGCACACCAGTGTATTTAATCTTAAAATTATCTAAGTTCAATATTTTTAGATTTAAGAGCATTTAATATTGCTTTCAACTTTTCTGAAAATTTACTGAATTCTTCTGAACTAATAGCATAGAATAAATATCACTTTTGACAAAAAAAACTTATTTTGCTTTATATTGATATGCAAATTATATTTGCGAAATCTATCAAATACTTTAATCATACGTGATATGTACTCGTGATACGTTTTCCCTTGAACTATTAAAACAGCAAAATAAGCAATAACATCATTAAGATCCTGAACAAAACATTGGTTAATAAATAAATGAAATTCTTTCTCTGTGTTTATTCTGAAAAATAAATGTTTTGCTAAATAAGATCCCCTATGATCAACTCAATCAGTTTGAATTTTTGTGCGTTTATCATATACTGGTATGTGTAAATAAGCTTTATAAATATCTAACATGCAAAAATATAAACCATCTCACACAATTTGTTAAAAATATCTTTTTGAGATATTAGATGATTATTATAGTATATCGCTTAATAATTTGCATTAATTCGAACTCCTCCAACATATTTTAAAGCTATAACAAGAGGAGTATATCACTCTGAATAATATACTTTCTCAAAAAATTCTTCATTTTCCAAGTTATCTAGTTCACAATAAAGTTCTTTTAATGTATTTAATGGAAAAAATGTTTATGAACTGGTTTAAGAAATTTACCTTAAGAAATATTGGTTTCATTTCTGGGCGTAATTTAAGAGAACAAGTAGGATTATTTACTTTACCAATTTTCGATTCGAATATAATTGAATACATATATTATTTAATTATATTGGAAATACAAGTATTAATGGCATAGAAAGATATTTGCATGTCATATCACAAAAGTCATTTAAATGAAATTTTAGATACATTCTTATGGTTCTTTGCATCAATTAACTAAAATTAATTACTTTTTACTATAACGTCCATTATAAACAACTTTTACATTAACTTCAAACAGGTTTGTAAAGTTCTTCAGGAGAGTTTTGTTGCGCATTATTGGATTTCCAACAAATCAGCCGCTTGCACGAACTGAAACCAAGTGATTATGATAAGCGAGTGACATTCGCTCTATCGTTTCTTGCCAGGTTAGAAATTGATTATGCTTTCCCATGACACTCATGTGCCATGGGAAGCCATTATCAATTTCTACTTCGTGGAGATGAGGTGCATTTTTATCTCAATGGGTCAGCAAACACACAAAATAGCCGGATTTGGGCTTCTGAGCAGCCCCACACCATACACGGAATCCCAGTAAATTTCCCAAAAGCCACTGTTTGGTCTGGTTTCACAGCTGAATTCGTAGTTGGGCCATTTTTTTTTTTGAGACCATCATTTCTACAGGACCTGAAACGTGCACCATAAATGCAAAAAGGTAGCACGAAATGCTGCAAATGTTTGTTATTCTACAACTTCATCAAAGAAACTGTCTCCAACAGATAATTTTATGTAGGATGGTGGTCCACCACACATTAGTAATAAAGTAAAGCAGCTGTTGCGCCAAAACTTCACTGATGATAGAGTCATAAGTAGCAGTTTTCCAGTTGCATGACCACCTCATTCGCTTGACTTCACGCCATTCAATTTTTTGCTCTGAGGTAAGTTGAAATCTCAAGTTTATGTTGGTGAAGTAACAAATTTGTCTATTCTAAAGGACAACATAACAAAGATAATACTGAATGTTCCTCGTGATATGTTACGTACGGCTGTGGAGAACGCTGTGCACAGAATGTACGGTGTTATTTCTAAGAAAGGTGCTCACATTCAATGTAGTCTAATTCTGCTCCGAAGAAGTTAATGTAGTAAACAAACATTAATAATTTAACTGTACTATTGTATGTATTAGTATTTTTCTTTTCTCACATTTTATACATTGTAAAGCGTCATAAAGTGCCCTAGCGGCGATTTTTGAAATTAAAATTTTTTCACGGAATCCTTTTTTCCATGTCTTGATTAATCTAAATACCATAATACCATAATTAATCTAAATACCATAATAAGTTTGGTGCCATTTCAGCAATTGGATCGCGCTACAGAGAGCTCTAAACACTGTCACTTTTAAAAAGATCACCCTGTATATTTACAATAAGTAAAGGATGTGAAAACATTTAAAATACGTAACTCAAAATTAGCAATTGAGGGAAGCAGATAATTTTACCGCATAAATTGCAGCAAATTAGTTTTAAGTGTAAAAAATGTTTCCAATTAGCTAAAAATATTAATATTTCATAAACAAATTGTTTAAAATAATATTTTAATAAAAGATGCTTAGTTTCTTGTTAAGAAACAACAATTTAGTCGGTACATTTGGGAGATAGTGTTTTTAAGGAAATAAGTAAGTAATGTTTCCTTATCAGAAAAACTGAAAACGCTCTTTACTTTAATTATAATTAAAATTTTCATTGATAAATATCGAAATTTATTTAGGTTGTTGAAATTCATTTAATTGTATAAGTATTGAAATTCTGTTCTAAGATATGTATTGAAAATTAATTTTTGGAGCTGATAAAATAATCTTATTTGAGTAATTTTTAGAATAATATCAATAAAGGAGAATAAATTTGACACATCTAAATTTCTTTGGAATACAATTGCACATTTTTTGCTCGGTTTCTCTCTTTTTATACACTCTAAAAGCTATGAAAAGAATTGACATTTGCATTAGCTATATTATAGATGCATGTATTTTGAATTATTGAATAATAGAATAAATTTTAATGTACTCAATGCTTGTGATTCAGGTTAAGTTTATATTTTATCTTCATTTTATAGTTAATAATTGAAAATTATTTTTCGGTAATAGCAGAAGGTAAATAAATTACATATTTATAATATGTAGTTTCTTAATAATTTCTGTCACTTGAAATTTCTTTATGAATATATATTTCATAAATCACTTCTTTTAACAGAATAATTATTATTTTAAAATAAGGTAAAAATATCATTTATGAAAAAGTTAATTTTGATTTTCATATACAAAAAAATAAATTACAAACAATTTTATAATACTATTTAAAGATATGAATGCTATAAACAAGAAGAAACAAGAAGAAACGTCTAAAGATATAAATGCTATAAGCATAATTATTAATTATGGCTACCAGATATGATTAAATTCATTTGATAGAACACATACAGAAATTTTTTATCAGACTAAGGACATCAACAGTTTTTAAATATTGGATGAAACTTGATCTTCAAAATCTGCCTTAACTCTTGCTAAATGTATATGTAAAGGATATGAGGTTAAGAACAAGGATACATGAAATTATTGTTTTTTAGAAGGATTATTGATAATATTAGTATCCTATTTTTATTGATGAAGTAATTAAGTCGAAAATTGTGCTTATCTCCAATCAATAAAATAGTAATTATCAAAAATGAATAAAATGGTCAATAAA
The DNA here is from genome assembly GCA_026290005.1 of Latrodectus geometricus. Lineage (NCBI taxonomy): Eukaryota > Metazoa > Arthropoda > Arachnida > Araneae > Theridiidae > Latrodectus > Latrodectus geometricus. The sequence continues at coordinate 207,860 of JAPDSC010068425.1, forward strand.
TAAAAAAGAATTATCATACTTTTTGGGTGAATATATAATATTTAAAAATTTATTTCATAACATAAAAAACAGTTTAACTTACAGCTGATTTGACTTTTTTTAATGATTTGAAATTAAATACTGAATTTTAATTAGTTTTATCAACTGAAATTTTACAAATGTTGAAATATATGATGCTACAAATAAAAAACAAATAAAATTGATAAAATAAAGATATTTAATACAAATTATTAAAATGATTTTAACGAAATTAAATTGATGGGATATAAGATTAGAAAAATATTAGAAATAATTAGATAAGTGATCTATTTTGATTTCAGATTTAATTCCAAAAAAATTTTATGCAATTTCAAAAAATTGATAAATTATATAATCATTCTGCTATAAAATATTGCATTTGTAAACAGGATAAATAATTTATTAAGTAAACGTATTTAATCCTTATTATTAAAAATGCTAAAATTTGAAAATATTTATAGCTTTTAAGCGATTTTAAACATTATTGCATAAATTTGCTTTGTATTCTCAAGATATTAGTTTACGTTTTCCACATTTGCGTGTGCTAACATTATTAAACTCATCCTACTATGGCAACACCTCTTTTACTGATTAACTTTTTAGATTTGTATTAAATAAGAACCATCGCGCCAAAATACACCAAACGCGGGGACAATTTACGTTGCAAAGAAAGATTTGCTAAAACTTTCCACTAAATTATCAAGTGACCACTTTTTTAAATAACTAAAAAGTATTATATATATAGATTAAAAAATCATGACTACCTTACTAGAATATTCGAATAGCTAGCAAAAATGTAGTTCAATAATTTTTTTGAAAATTCTCTTGACCCCATTCATACTTCATTTATTTGATAAAGAGGGGTTTATGTGAAGAATTTAAAATTTTTACCTCTGATGTCTCATATCACAGTGAGAAAAAACTGTTGGAAAATAAAAGAAAAACTTTGAACTTATTTAGAGAACTAATAATATCATTTTATGAAAATAGCAAATGCACAGAAAAGACGATGAAACGTTGAAAATAATTATGCAAGATTCACAATGGTAAGTAGTAGGATCACGATCTTTCAAGTAGTAGAGTGAATGTTTTTTCCTGGCACAAAATCCAAAAAAGGATATACTGCGCAGAATAAAAAGTTAAAAGAATCCAGCAAATCATAAAATCAATAAAATGTCAATTATAAAAAAAAGTAAAACACAAGATCGTAGTAGTAAAAAGATTGACCGATTTGTATATCTATGAAATCTGATATTTAGACCAGGGTGAAGGTCTCGATTCCTGCAAAAGTGGATACAACTGCTCTTAGTGAGTGAGATGGAATAGTGAGTTTTATCACACCAATCAACAACTTGATTCACAGCCGTTCAATTAATTGCATATCTGAACCAGACAAGAAATTTGAAAGTCATCTATGTAAAAAGTACTTTTAATATAAGAGCGTAAGACAGGTAAAATCTTGGAAATATAAAGATAAAAAGGATAACGCTAAGGACACTACTTTGCGAAACACCCGCTGTATTCCATAGCACCAGGTTCGATCGCAGGCCTTCTAAAACGTGATTCTAAAATCTTACTCCAAGTTAGCGATGTTATTGAAAGCAGATCTACCCTTACGGAATCACTCTGCTGCTGAAAAATACACTTCTTACTTTCTAAAGAATAAACCAGAAGATCATTAGCCATACGCTCCATTGTCTTACAAAAGTAGCTCGTTAATGAAATTGGCAAATAACTTAGTGAAACTTTGGAAACATTTCCTAGCTTCAAAAGAGGGATGAGAATAGTTTCCTGTGCCACATGGAAGAAAAAACATTTTCTTGCCAGATTTTCTAGAAGAGGGCCAGGATATTGGAAAGGGAATAGGTCTCAAAAGGCGTTGTTGGGTATCTGTTCATAGTTATGTTAATAGCGCTTCTCTCAGCATGACTTAAGTTTTTGAAAAAGAGGAGTGTATGAATAGTAGTCAAGTACACCAAAAAAAGGCAAAATCTTCACAAATTTTTGTTCATAATTTCAGAAGAAGAATAGATGGTGGTGCTGGTAGTCAAAACCTGGTGGGTGGTTGCCAAAATGCTGGTAAGTACAGGAAAGTTAGTAACCCCATCATGATTCAGTAGACAGAGACGGTGATCAGAAATCAACTGCTCAATCTGCCGATCTCGAGTATTAGTGTTTACACTTCCCCACAGAGTACTGTGACCATTAAGAACCGATGAGGATAAAAGAAACAAGAAGTTGATCCACCAATTTATTTAAATCAGTTTGAGAGGGAACGTAACGAGGCGATAAGTAAATGCAGTAGATTGCAGTCAGGAAAGTAATGAAGTATGCAAGGGGAATGCCGTATTGGGGCAGCTATTCGAAACAAAGATACAAACCACGGTAGACACAGCTCCATCGGGGATGTTCATTTAATAAGATGTGAAACCATCAATTTTCCAAGAACGGATTTATTTAACTGGCTGATTTCCGGGAAAACAAAAGTTGTAAGAGTAAAGGAATCAATCATGTTTTTAATGTCATTTATATGAGGACGGAAATAATGGAAATTCCAAGAGAGGTTATTATAACTATTATTTTGAGTTCTTGTCTCGACGACGGAATCTGTTCCTGCAGATCGTTTCGAAATTGATGTCCACTCTATATCCTTGTCGCTATGGCTACTTACAGGAATTTGCGTCTTAATTGCTGTATCCTCTAATTGATCTTTACATTTTTTTTCTAGTATCAGTCATTGGATTTTTGAGACTTTATTGTGATTGACGTACCAAAAGTGGTTTGCTTTTTATGGCGATGGCCTTATTTCCCAGCTTTTGATATGGTTATAAAAGATGAGACAGTCTGCATAGCTATTGATAAAATGTTTTTCACTACATAGGTGTATGGTCTTTTGAAGCGGCTTGAAACCTTTTGAATTTGTTTTTCAGCTTCCTGACACGAAGTTTTTTTTTCATTGTTTTTATTTTTAGAATTCCTTTTACATGTTGCTATTGTGAGCAGTTTTCAGAAGATACAGAATGATTCCTTTTGCAGTTTACTTTTTGATGATCCACACTTGAACATCACATGTTGCTTTTGATCTGCAACGTATTTTAGAATGCAAAAACTTCTTACAATTGAAACATCGTAAGGAGTTTGGAATGTAAGATTTTACACAGCAGTTAAGATATTCTTTTTTTATAGAATTTGGAAGGTTGAGACAATCAAATGCTAAGTATCATTGAATCAGATGTACAGTAGGAATGATTTCTTCACCACAACGGATGGTGATTCGGCGGACGTCACAAACTTTTTGTTCTCTAAGTTCTTTTAGAATCTGAGAAAAGGAAACCTGTAACAGGTCCATTTAACTCTACGACTTTGATTCGACGTTTCATGATAGAAAGCTACAATAGGGATTTCTATAAATGATTACAAAGACAAGAGAAAAACTGACTGTTGAGTTGAAGACCTTCCACTTATAAAATCCCCGCATCCTAATTCCTTTGAGTTTGTAGCTACAGCTTTCAAATTTCAGTATTCGGATTGCCGACATTTCTTTTACCACACCTTCACTGTTTTAGATCAATATGAACTTTGGGAATGTGTCAGTCTTGTAAGCGAATTATAACGAGTCAAGGCTCTCTTTATGGCCTGAAAAGGGAAGCAGAGGGACCCCAAGACACCAATTTTTTCTTTACTGGATGTCATAAACTGCAAACATATGGGGTCCAAGCCCAGCGGAAACAAAATCAACAAGAATAAACAGTTAAACCCAATCAATAATTGGGCAGAACACAAGCAAACAAGTACACTTGATCTCAACAACAAAGAAAATATAAGGGAAAACAAAAGATAATTGGAAGAAGAAAGAGTTAATAAGATCACAGGGGTACCTCGGGTTCGGTTCGGTTGGTTGGGTTTTATGGCGCAAGGTCCAAAAAGGACAAGCTGCGCCAAAATTAAAATTTAGAAATGCAAAAACCCAAGCTTAACGTTAAAAAGTTTAAAAAACAAAAATATTTGTTTAAATTTTATTTAAAATTAATATAAATAATAAAATGCAAATAAAATTTAAATGAAATGAATAAAACCAATGGCCCTTAAGTATGAAAAAAGGTTTGGGTGGGGTGGCTCCCCCACTAAATCACACAAAGTTAAAATGTCAGATTGAAAAAATGTAAAACAATAAACGTTAAAATCAGAACATGATATTAAAATATGATTCACAGTATATGGTACATCACACGTTTCACACCATGGATTCAATTCATTTAGAAACAAATGTCTGTGTGTGGAACGTGTGTGTCCGATACGAAGGCGAGTTAATCTAACATCTGCACTTCGTATTGGTAAAACTGATAATGGGATGAAATATGAAAATATGGCACACAATTTATTAGAGTCCTGCATACTCCATAACTCCTGCCAGAGAGAGTTAACAAATCTTTTTACAACCCTTCTCATGTCGAAAAGAGGGATAGATGAATGAAGTACAAACGATGCAGCTTTAGCAGCTGCATCTGCATTTTCATTTCCCTCTAGACCTACATGACCTGGGATCCAACAGAAAATGATGTCATAACCCTCGCCAGCAAGAGAGTCCAATGCTCCGAAAATCTTGGACACAACTGGATGACAATTATTATAGTTTTTCAACGCTTCTAAAACACTCAAACTGTCAGTATACATACAAATTTTATTAAACTGCTCTGTATTCCCTAGCTGAAGGGCTTAATAGATAGCCGAAGGGCTTAATAGATAGGTAAAGACGGACCAGGACGTATGAAGGCTGTAACCATAACTGGTATTAGCGAAAAATACGCCACAACCAACATGTCCTGCAGTTTTTGATACGTCTGTGAATACAGGCGTGTATGATGAATACTGACAGCGATGGGCAAGATAAAGCTATTGAAAAACTGTTGAAGTTGAGTCCGATTTTCTAAATTGAGCAAATGGATTGATAATGTGTACCTGTGGATCATACCAGGGTGGATATGATTGTAAGTCCGTTTTAATAAAACGGACATCATATAGGTCTGTCAAATGGAGTTGATCTTTAGTTCGAGTGAGAAAAGGTTGGATGCTGTATGGTCGAGCATCATATAGTCTCTTTAATGCAGGAGAAATTTCCAAGGAACGTATAGGATGTTTTCGGTCGGACATGACCTTAGCGTAGTAATTGAGAGACAGCTGCATTCGTCTCAGGTCTAAAGGCAATTGTTGACAAATGGTATAAAGACTCTGGACGGGTGATGTGTGGAATGCGCCTGAACATATTCTCAAAGCAGAGTGATGTATAGTATCCAATCTGCGTAAGACAGAAGACCTAGCAGATCCATAGACAGCACAGCCGTAGTCAATACGAGATAAAATTAATGCCTGGTAGACTCGAAGGAGTGATGAGCGATCCGCACCCCAAGATGTGTTCGAAAGAACCTTGAGGATATTAAGCGATCGCTCACACTTCTTCCGCAGATGTAAAACATGCGGAAGAAAGGTCAACTTTCGGTCAAATATCACACCAAGAAATTTAATCTCGTTGACTACAAGTATGTGAGTGTTGTTCAATTTAATAACAGGATCATTGTGAATACTGGTCTTCCTGCTGAAATGGACACATCAGCTCTTGCTTGGAGATAGAGTAAAGCCATTCTCTGCACACCATGCAGCTATTTAATTTACAGATGTTTGTAATTGTCTCTCAATTAAACGCATATTCGAACCTTGGCAAGATATTTGCAGGTCATCTACATACATTGTGCCATAAACAGAAGGTGATAAAAAATGAATGCAACTGATGAATAAATTAAAAATTGTTACACTTAAAATTGAGCCTTGGGGAACACCCTCGGCTTGATTAAAAGTATTGAATAAAACATGACCAATACGAACTTTAAAAACTCGGGAGCGTAAAACATTCTGAAGGAATAACGGAAGATTACCCTGAAAGCCAAAATCATATAATGTATGGAGAATTCCATATCGCCATGTACGGTCGTATGCCTTCTCGATGTCAAAGAAAATGGAGACCAGATGGTTCCTTCGCACAAAAGCGTTGCGAATTTGGGTCTCCAAATATGTAATATATTCAAGAGTGGATCTTCCTCTGCGAAATCCATTCTGATTAATAGGTTCAACAGGAAATCTGGACTTAAATATCAAAGCATTTGATAGATAATTCCGTCAGGTTCTGGGCTGGTATTGTTAGCCTGCTGTAATGCTTGCTTCAATTCGAACATCCGAAATTTGCAGTTCTACGGAAAAGCTTGTCTTTGGTTGAAACGAATTGATGTTTGCTCAGCTCGACTGTTTGTCCTTAAAAACGAAGGACTATAAGAGTCGGAGCTTGAAACGCTAGCAAATGTTTCACCAAAGACGTTAGCAATATCCATAGGAGAAGAGTATATAGCAGCTCCGGTTATCAAAACTGGAATTGAAAATTCCGTGTAGATACCACTGGCTGCTTTTACTTTTCTAAATAACTGCTTGCTGGATGTTGAGGATGTTATTGAAGAGACATAGTGAGACCAGGATTCCTTCTGACTTCGACGACAAGCTCTGCGAGCGAATGCGTTTGCTCTCTTAACGGCAATAAGATTCTCCGTTGTGGGGTATCTCCGGAATAGCCCCCATAACTTCCTTTGTTTTTCATAAGTTTCTTGACATTCTTTGTTCCACCGCCTTTTTGGTTTAGAAGAAATTTTAGGTATTGTAGCACCAGCTGCGCTTATAATTGTTTTGGTGAATTTACGAACGGCATTAGCAATATCGTCGATCAAAACCATTGTATCATCAATAACTGCCAATTGTGTAAATAATGTCCTATCTGCCTGACTGTACACGTAAGTAGGTCGAAAAATTTGCACACTTCTACCTCCAGTCTGGGAGATGACGAGTGGGAAATGTTCGCTGTTATGCAGATCATTCCCTACTATTAAATTCAACAACGGCAGAAGTGATGGAGTACAAATGGCGAGATAGAGAGAATGGAAAGTTCTTGTGGGTGTGTGGAAATATGTTTTCTCGTCGGTATTTATCAGACAGAGACAGTTATCAGAAATAAACTGCTCTATCTGACGACCACGAGAATTCGTATCACTACTTCCCCACAAAGAATTATGGCCGTTAAAGTCACCTACTAGCAAAAATGGTATAGGCAGCTGATCAACTAATGTATCAAGTTCTTCTTGGCGGATGACATCATGTGGTGGCAAATATAAACTACAGACTGTAATTAAGCATGATGTATGTATTCTTATAGCTACAGCCTGTAGAGTAGTATTTAATGGATGGACAGTGCTGGAGAAGTTATTCGATGTTAATATACAAACACCTCCAGACACTGCACCATCGTCACCACAGACTTTTCTGAAGCATTGAAACCCACGCATAGAAATGTTATTGGAAGACTTCAGGAAAGTTTCCTGAAGTGCTATACATGCGAGGTTAAAAGCTGATGTAATTGACTTGATGTCATCAAGATGTGAGCGCAAACCATGGCAGTTCCAAGAAACAAAGGAAGTTATTTTTTTAAATAGAAAAGCTCCTCCTCTGGGATGCTCTACGGGTGGATAAGGAGGATTTACGAAAACCCTCCTTAGCAGATTTTAATTTAGAGGACTTAACGCCTCTTGATTTTGCCAAAGGAGCTTTTCTAATGAGTGGAGATGTAGTTTTTGGCTTTTCAATACATGTTTGGGGTAATCTCATAACGGGGAGTGACATAGTCTGAGTCCGTAGTATGACATCCGTCTGAGTGCTAATAGTCCTGGTGACCCTTTTCGCAGCGGCTGCATAACTCAGTCCAGTTTGCGGTGTGCGAGAGGTAACTAGTTTTCTAGCCTCAGGGTATGAAACCTTATTTTTCACTTTATATGTAGTGATTTCCTTTTCTAGTACCCATTTAGGGCAGTTTCGAGAATAGGAGGGATGGTCACCATTACAGTTGACACACACCTCCTTTGCTGTGCAGGTCGAATTATCGTGGCCAAATGCAGCGCAGCGAGCGCAAGTCAGTTTGCCCCTGCAAGCATTTCTCGAGTGCCCAAAACGTTGGCACTGAAAACATCTCAAGGGATTTGGTATATAAGGCCGGAAAGGTAGATTTAAATATGCAGCTTTTACATTGTCAGGGAGGTCTGGCGTCGCAAAAGTCAGAATGAGATGTTTAGTATTAATAAACTGTCCATCTCTTCTGACTGTGATGCGTTTAACGGCACAGACCTTTTGACTCTGCAAATTTTCAAGTATCTCATCGGTCGGCGAGTTCAACAAATCCCTTGCGGAAATCACACCCTGTGAAAAATTTAAGTTGTTGTGAGGTGAAACAGTTACCTCTATATTGGCTAGCAATCCGATCTTGCTTAGCATTGCTGCTTGTGTGGAGTTTGCAGCCTCTACTAACAAGTTATTTGAACGCAACTTTCGGATATCTTTCACTTCCCCTATTAGTCCAGATATTCCTTTATGTATAAAAAAAGGAGACACATTTTCGAAAGAGCCTTCCTTTCTCTTAATTACGTAAAATTTAGAATTTTTATTTTGCGCTAGTTGCTCCCGAGGGAGAGAAGAAAAATTTTTATTCTCCATTTGATAAATTTAAAATTTCGGGACCTGACTGCACCATCGAGTCCAACAAGGGGATGCAGACCAGCTGCACCAGTGCTAGCCAAGTCCTATACGCTCACAGTACATCCCTGTGATGGTCTCCACCCTTAACGAGTTATCCAGCAGATGTACCGATTGCTTGATCCATAAAGCCGATTGATGTGCTGAGGACCACAACACACCTCCCGTTCACCTGAAGCAGAGGCCAAAGTAATGTGTTGGCCTCTGGAGACTCAATTACCAGGACCCTCCTTTCCAGGGTTACGGGTCTCCCCGCATGGCAAACACGTGGGTGATTTAGTCCCCAAGAGTAGCTAATAGCAACAGAGCGGTGACAGCTGCTCAAGGGGAGCCCTCAACCTCATGAGAGGCAGCCACAATGAGGGAGAAAAGGAAAAAAAAGCAAAAGGAAAGAGGATAGAGGAAAAGAAAAAAGAGGACAGATCACTGGGGTACCTCGGGATTGTGACACCCGTGTTTACTTGAAGAAAGTAAACTCCCTGAGAGGAGGGGTACCTCGGGATAGCAACACCCGTAGAACACCTATAGGACTTTCAAATAGTAGAATTGAGGACTTTATTTATATATATAAGAATCACGATCTTGATCTAAAAACCCAGCCACAATTGAACATCAGAAGGCGGAGTTGCACTTCTGCATGCACGTCTTTCGGAGTAAGTGCTTGAGAATCTTCAGAGTATTCTCGATTTCAACTCATTATCTGTGAAAAAGCCGCCCAAAAAGCTTTACTTGAAAATGCTACACATATTACAGTGGGTTTCAATTTATATTGCAGAACGTACTTGGATCAGTCGAAGACGCTTAGGATGTTCGCCATACTTTATATTTTTTATTAGCTATTCTTTGAAAACAGGAGAAGTTATAAAATTAAGCTAACGTTCTGACTGAATAGGCTTCAAAATCTTTCACAAGACTCAATAGGCTTGTTATAAAATTTCTATCATAGGGGGAGTGCCAAATCCGGTTGCACACGCATGGGTCTAATTAGTCATGCTACGCTTGTATATCTTTCTTAATATTAAATTATTTATCAAAAGAAACAACTTTCTTTTTATCACTGAGCTGGCAATCAGCACTATTACACAATCAACTGCTTACCAAAACCACAAGTATGCTTAATATTTGATAACTCTTTTCTATTATATTTTAATGATCAAGAAATTGTCCCCTTAATTAACAGCAATTCACTTGACACGATACCAGAACACTTGTGCTCGGCACTATTACCAGCCATATTTGAAGCCCATTTTTAAGGAGAAAAGAACTAAAAATGTTGAAACTGCTATTTTAATATATCATACACTCGTTTAAATGAAAGGAAACATACTTACAACATTGTTAATATACAATTTATTTAAACTAAATAAAAAATTTTTAGAATATTACGATACATTAAGATAAAATTGGATTGACAAAGCTGTAAAATCTTAGTCAAAGAAAAAAGAGTGATGAGAAAACTATCTTTTAAATTTCACATCAAATTTCATTCTGCACTTCAATAAACGCGGAAATTTGCCACTTTTTCATTTATAGCGCTCTCTTCTATGAAATTACTAATAAATTTTAATAAAGTAATATTTGTTTTATACAGTCTGAAGGAGGAAAAACACTTGTAGTAATACATTTTAAAGTAATGTAATGGAAAATCATTCAAAGTTCGAATTATACAATGATTGTTTCCAAGTACATTTTTGAAATTAATTTTTTGTATCAAAATGAGTGTGAAGCTATTTTTGAGCAATTTATAAAATGTATAGCAAAATATAAAATAGTATTTCATACATATGCATTCATTTGAGATTATAACAGATCAAAAGGCATATTTTTCACCGAACAATAACAGAAAACAAAATCATTCCTCACAAAAGAAAATAAGCTTCAGATATCTGAATCAGAAATCATGCACAAACACTAAAATTAAATTTACATTTTTGAAGCTACAGGGAGTAATTTTATGATATCATCAATAAAATTTTCCTTATAATTAACACAGTGCAAAGTACTATAAAAAAAAAGAAGACTTAAGGAGATATTCTGTTCACTTATCATATGCTGGAACATTTGATATTATTAGAAGTATAACCTAAAGTAAAATTTGACATTTTTCATAGATATAAAGCTGATGATGGCTACATTATAGAAATAATTATTTAACACAGCAATTTTTGGAAGCTTTATCTCAGTTATACCTTTGTACTAACATCTTCATCATTCAATAAAAATTATGATTTAGTAATTTTATTTTAATAAATAAAATGAATATTAAAATATGAATATATTACAAAAAGCTACAAACACAAGTCATCTAACAGCTGCTTCCTTAAAAAAAATTACACTAAATAAATATGTTTAAATTTTAAACTAAGAAAATATAAAAAAATTTTTACAATTCAGCAGAAGTTTTGGTTTGTCAGCCGTTCCACAATCATTTTGCTCACGAGGACCAATTAGACCCAGGACACATAGTTTAAAGTGGATTACAAACAATTACAAATTCCAAACTTGTGAGATCTACGATAGAGGCAAGAGTCCTAACCATTCAGCTGTCATCTCGACATTTTGCAGGAGAAAGAAACTGAAAAAATTCGAGTTATATACACTGCTCACCACCTAAAATTCAACACCCTGAAAGAAGCATGAAAATCACATGAAATTCAAGTCATGCATTTGCCGAACTGAGATATGCAAATCATTAGCATTGCAGCACATAAGCACACCACAAGAATCTGTACAGCCACCTACAATGTGCAAATGCTGTACAAAGAGAGAACAAATTGTTAAAGTACTGCATATATATATATATATATATATATATATATATATATATATATATATATATATATAATCTTTTTTTGCATAAGCTGTCTAACAGAGCAAGATATCGAGCAGCTTTCAAGAAAGTTCCCGAGTTCAACACAGGAGAAAAGTAACCAACAGGGATTGCGGCTTATCCTTAAAAAAAAATTGGTGATAATATTGGATGAAACCAAGCAATTGTGATACAGATCTGTAATCGCTGGATGTAGAAGGAAATGACTGACTAATCATACCCACCTTATTGCACCACTGCAAGGGATGACAAGAATATTGTGCGCATAGCAGTCATTAATCGGTTAACCAATAAAGATTCAGTTGTTACTCATTCCTCGGTATCAACATTGTTTACAGCTGAGTAGCATGTCAGCAAGACATTCATTACTTCATTTATCCTCGATTAAAAAACACAGGCGTCTGTGCCCCAATGATACGATGAAAGACGGACAATAGAATGGAATGACATTGCCTTCACTGAAGAGTTCCACTTTTATCTACAGCATAATGGCGGGATCAAGTCTGAGGATACCAGGGTACGACTGCTGAATTGTTGCAATTTGCACCACTTCGTTAGTCTCTGACCTGGGATCACGTTTCGGGGAGGTATTATACTTCACATCTGCATCTCTAGTTTACATTGCCAAAACATTGAATAGATAGCACTTCTCTGAGGTGTTAGAGTCCCACTTTCAGTCATATTCCAAGTTAATGTACACAATATTTAAGAGTTGTTCTTTTTCCAATCAGATTGAATTGCTTCCTTGGCTTACTTATTTACCCGATAGTTCGCCAATGCAAAACATGTGACGCATGCTTGAACTGGATACAACAGATCAACTTTGGTAATATGTGGAAGCCGCATGGGCTACTACAACCCAGTATATATCAAAGATTGTATGCCGAGCCATATCGAAGCAATTACAGACAACAATAGCTGCTAGACATATACAGTGGGTAAAAAAAATGATAAAAATGAAAACTTAGATATGACTTAAAAGTAATATTATGTAATACTTATTCATATTAAAAGATTGATAATAGTGACCATATTAAATAATAAATCGAAAAACTAAAAAAGCAATTCCCTAGCACACAAAATTTTTACAAAAATGCAAAATATACATTGAACAAAAGTACATTTAATAATCAGTGGGCCCTCCTTTGACCTTTATCACCTCTCTTAGACGTTGTGGCATTATCCCTACAAGTTTTTTTGTTACTTCCGGAGAAATATTAGACCAAATACTACTAATGTCACTCTTGAGTTCAAGTTTACTTTTTATCTCAAATTTTTTGAGTTGCCGGCCAATTTCTTCCCACAAATGTTTGACGGGGTTCAAATCGGGTGACTGTGGAAGGCAATGAAGTTATTGCTGCACATGGTAAAGGCACCACTCTTGGCAAATCTTAGAGGTGTGTTTAGGATCGTTGTCCTGCTGAAAAGTAAATCCTGCTGAAAAAAAAACACAATACCGCCACCACCGTGCTTCACTGTTTCGCACAAGTACTCAGTTAGCATTTGTTGATTTGGTTTTCTCCACACCATAACTCAGCCATCTGACCCAAGAATGTTAAATTTTGATTCATCGTAAAAAGAATGGACTCCCAAAAAGATAATGGCTTACTTACATGCTTCTTTGCAAACTCGAGGCGCTTTTTCCTGTTGCGCAAACTTATATAGGGTTTCTTCCGGGCCGCATGTCCATGATAACCACTTTTTTTAATGACATTTCTCACGGTTTGAGTTGAGATTTTAATGTCGTAACTAACCGATAAATCAGCTGCCAACTTCGGTGCACTAATTCGTGGATTTTCTTGAACTTGGCGAATGTTTCTTTTATGCACGCGATTTAACTTTGACGGCCTCCCGGATCGATCTCTATCCTCAAATGAATGAAGTTCACGATATCTTTCAATGATATATTGCACAGTAGACTTCGATATTTTAGTCAGTTCACTAATCCTTTTCATGGATAATCCATCTTTTAGCAATTTAATCATTTATTCCCGAATAGCTCTTGGAACTTCCATTTTGAGACGACAAGAAAGACACTTGAACTCAACAACTGTCGATATGTTGTTTCCTTATCAGTGATTAACTTTCTAACGCCAAAGATTTACTGCTGGCCTGTTTTAAACACGTCAGAAAGAATTTGCATAACGCGTACGCAAACTTTTTTTGCCCTTCAATTTTAAATTTACTTTAGATATTGAAAATATGCTTTTCTCGTTTTGTACAAATGAAAATTTATAAAAATTGCTTACTGTAGACTTGTGCTAAACACATATAGGCAGTATTTAAAGGAAAAATGAAATACTTTACAAATTATGTTAATTTATTCTTAAATTTAGTGACCGTACGGAAACTTTTTTTACCCACTGTATGTGTGTGTGTGTGTGTATATATATATATATATATATATATATATATATATATATATATATGATTTTATCACTATCCACATTTCACAAAACAGGTTGTCTTCCATTCATTTGATACCTGTCTAACTTACATTCGAAAAAAAAAAAAATTCTGTAATATCTTAGGTCTTTCTTGATGTTTTAGTTTAGGTGGCTAACAGTCTGGAATCATTTATTCTTTTAAAGCCATAAGCTGTACAATCTACACTACTGGCCATTAAAATTGCTACATCAAGAAGGCGACATGCTACAGACTATTTTATATGCTAGACAATTAGCTACATGTTATTTTAATTACAATATTAATTTATTTTGTCATTTATATATTAGAAAATGCAAACGAAGAATAGATGCATCTAAAGAGATATGAAACCGTATAAGCATTCTTCTAAAATACCTTTTTCATATTTTTCAATGTATGTTATTTAAATTCAAAAATGAAAGACACATAATAAAAATTTTTTATTTTTATTTAGAAATGTGATAAATGGCACATTTAGAATATTGATGATATATAGAATATAAATGTACGATTGTTGCATTGAACATGCACCTCAAAAAGTTCTTTTAAAAATATGCATATCATTAAAGTCAAAAGCCATCCATCCAACGTAAAAAAGCTTATTCAGTAAACAAATTTGGTAAAACAATAATTATGAGGAATCATCATTACAGAATGCAGCATGTTCTATCAGTTCTGTTACAGGAAAACGTTCTGAAAAAAATAAATATTTTGTTTACAAAAAGTGATAAACAAAACTAAAATAATGAAATAATATTTTAAAATTCAATTTAAGGTATGGAAGTAAGCCCCGTGAATATACATGTAATGAACAATATAATTTCAAGAAAATGATATTTCAAGTCTTTTAACAATGCATAGATCTGGAAAAATTTAAATTTTTTTATGCTACTTTACATTTATACAATATATAAATTTAATGAAAAATAATTATTATAGTCACATAGCAATATAATATCTACAATCCATTTTCAAAATTAATCAAATCACTATCATAAATAAATTACAATTTAATTTCTTAATTAACTATATTCTTAACGCTATCACAGAAATGTATGTGGATTCTGAATTTAAAGGTATGATTTAAAATATATATATATATATATTTCTTTGATGCCCCAACAATGCCAGCCTAATGGCCTAAGGCAGATGTAAACCAATGTAACATCCATCTCGTAATTCGCTTTCCAGGAGGATTTTTTTATAGATAATTGGTAGTATTCACATGTTGCAAGGGAGGAAACAAGAAAACTACTACCTTCGTCATGCACATTGGTCAGGTTTGCTTAGTTTGTTGTCTAATGTTCATTTTTGCACACAAAATTTAATCTGAATGGGATTTACAGTTTGAAGAGAATCCTGAACCACTGCAAACATTAATGCCAAGATAGAATTCAAACCTATGGGCTGTTAAACTAAAGGTAAGTACACATTTGTAAGGTGGTCCTAGACAATTTTTTGGGGTTTCCTCCTGTGTGACACGTGAAAACTTTTTCCAGAATAAAACATGCATTGAACATACAAATGCTTCACAACTGCTTTCAAATCTCCCTATATGAATCAATTGATAAAACACCGTGGTCATCAGAAAGAGGTTCATGGATTTGATAAGAGTAAACTTTAAATAGGAAATGGATGTTGTATTTCTGTATGTACATATTTTTGGATAGGTATTTCATAATTTAATATTACAGGCTTCCATTCTTGTCACACTAGGATACCTCCAAATATATAAATACTTCTGAGAGACAACTCAAAGCATTTTCACAAGCTTTATGACAGCTCATTAGCTGCTAGACTGTCTGTTACAGAGTGTCAAAAGTTCTTTGTAACAGTAGCTAATTGTAGCCTAATGGTTAAGTTCTATTCATACTTCAAAATTCCAGATCCAAACTACTGTTGAAAAAAAATAATAAATAGATGTTACATGTTGGTGTTTTGCATGCACGCATCGTTAGTTAAATGATTGGGAGTTTTCCAAGATTCCTCCTTTGACACCTGAATACAGCCCTCTACTTGTAATAAATCCCCCAAAAAGTATTGAGACTAAGCAACAGCCCTCAATTGTTGATCACCCATCTCTAGGGGTATGCATGGAGAAAGCGGAAACAATCCCTTTTTTTTTTTTTTTTTTTTTTTTTTTTTTTGACTCAACATCAGTAGGGAAGGCTCTGAAAAAATCGGATCATATTTTGAAGAGAGCTTTGACAAAGTTTAATTGAACAAATAGCAAAGTACGACTTATTGGTCTCCTAAATGCCTTTGGTAGTTTTTATTTATAGTGTGCCTTATTCAAGTGTAGCAAGCAAGAAAACTTATGTACAAATCCAGAAAAATATGCATGGAATTATCAGAAATGTAAAATCCATTTACTGTTGCTCAATAGTAGCTGGTACTGAACAAGATTTGCTCTAAATAGCACAATCCTACCACAAGACGAAAACTAGTCTGCATTGTTTTTATAAGAAAACATTTATTTATTCATTCTTGTTCAGTTTTTAACCCTTACGAGTTATACCTGATAGATTTCACTAATAGAATTTCTAATTCTATCAGTGAATTTCAGAATGGCAGAATTTAAATACAGAAGACTACATAATACTCAATAAGTTGACCTAATACATATATTCCATTAATTGGATCATTCACAAATATTGATGTTACCATATAAATAAGTTTCAATTTAAAAAAAAACTATGAATCATTAAACTGACTCTAGAAGTAAATATAAAACACTTTGTAAATGGTAAAGTATAAAAATAAAATGGCAATACATTGTTTCATTTTTTATTGAATTTTTACTTTTCAATGAAGACTGTATATTTACTATAATTCATTACTTTTATAAATTGTTATAAAAATAAGAGTTCAATTTACATATAAGTCTTTGCAAAAGCACTCTTCTTCATTAATTAGATGAAGATTATAAGTTTCAAAATTTTTTAACATTAAGTACATTAAGAGTACTTAGATTTAATTTGGTTTGTTTTTGCTCAACAATCATTTTTTTATACATGACAGCTAATTAGACTAGGATCAACAGTTTAAAGTGGATTTTAAATCACTACAAACATCCAAACCCAAGGTGGGTTCGAGCCGCCCATGGACAGTCCAACAGAAAGAAAGAGCTCTAATTCTTCTGATGTTCAGGGTATCCTCCAGTTAAAAAAAAATATCTTTTGTGACATTCAATCATCATTAAGTTTCCAGTTTCACAGACCTCATATTAAGATCAGAATTACACCCATTAGCAAAGCAAATTATGATGAATGTCTCCAAACTTTCTGTATTTCTTCATGGCTTTAATTTAGTACATTCCTTATTCAAAAAGTTCAGTTTCCTACATAGAAATTTTTTGAATAAACATTAGATATAGAATATCACTTTCATTGAAATACCATACAAACATTTGGAGAGATTTAAAATATTTAAGTATACCAAATTAAGCTTTAACAAGACTATTACTAAGCAGAATAAAACCTTTTCAAGAAACAAATATAATTATTTTTGGCATGCACGAACATTTCAATGTTACTTATTTTAGTATTTACCACATTATATTGATTGAACTTAGATAAATTTTGCCATTCAGATTATGAGTTCTATATCTAATGGCTACCCAAAACGAAAGTCAAAAAAAGCAATTTATTTATAATGGATTGATAAACAATATATATTTTCTATAAGTAATTAAGACTTTAGAGTAGTTAAAACAAAGATAACACTCCCAAGTAAAAGTTAACAGGTCTAATGGTGGTTTAAATTAAAACTGCCATTAATTGATAGGTTGACTTCTGAGAAAATTTTTTGTTTCAATATAAGCTTTAAAAATGGAGTACTACTAAATTTAGAAGTTTTTTAAATTTTTAAGGCTTAAATTTTAGATATAGCACAATTCTGAATTTGAAGAACAAATTAATTTCCTTTAAATGTGCCAGGAAAACATGCTGTAGTTTTTAAAAATCATTGTTCATGTTTATTTATATTTATTGACTTAGTTCAAAAATTGAAAGAATTTATATTTCATACATTAATGAAAATACTATTTAAAGACCAACAGTCAAATTAAGCTGAAGATAATTAAACAACTTCTCAATTCATTGTAGGAAGAGGATGCTGAACAGCTACCTTATGCACCACAAAACTGATGCTGCACAGGGTATTATGGTATGGGGTGGTATTTGATATTGATCTCGTAATCCTCAAGTATGCATTGTCAATACTCTAAACAGCCAGCACTACATCTCCGAGGTGTTGAAGCTAGTTGATCTTCCTTAAGTTCAGGGCCTGTCCACATCCATATTTTAACACGATAATGCACGACTACAAGTGGTACTGATTGTCCAAGGATTTTTCGTCAATCGCCACATTGAATAACTTCCCTGGCTGATTATCTCGCTCTCCGGATCTTTCGTGAATAGAAAATATGTGGTTCATGGTTGCTCAACGATTAACCCAGATCATATCCCCAGCTGCACACCTGATCAACTTTGGCAACATGTGAAAGCTGCTGTACCTCAAGAACACATACAAAGTCTCTTTGAATCAATGCTGAGGCGTGTGGCAGCTGTGATCCACAACAATGGCAGCTACTCTAGCAACTGATTTTGGCAGGAACCACACTTCACAGAATTCTATAAATTAAATCATTTGATACTTGGTCAACATGTTATATACAAAATAAATTTTGTGGTGATACCTCTAGTCTTTCTTAGTGTTGCAATTTGGGTGGCCAGCAGAGTACAATTATACATTAGAGACAATGCATCAGGAAAAATTATTGATTAAGAAATAGATAATTACTCCATAGAGGCTAAGTTCTATTTGTTAAAATTGTAAAAAATACCTGTTAAAATATGAAATACTCTTAATTTTATTCTGCAGGTTTCAATTTAATTTTGAAATCTCTTAGAAAATTTATAGTCTAAAATTAAAAAATTATTGGGCTTACGTTTGTATAATTGTCACTATTTGGTTAATTTATGCAAATGAGAGGAATGCCTGAATTTTAAAATGGATTTCAAACCACAATAAGATTTAACCCGAGATCAGAACCAAATTTACAAGATGTTAAATTAAAGACTGGAGCACAAATTATTCTGCGTCCTGTTCAAAAAACTTTCTCTGAAAAAGTCTGTGAAGGTTAGTTTTTATATCAATGCTAAGAAAACTTTTAGATACTAATTAAAGATTTTTTTTAAACTTGGAACATCAAGTTTAGTTCGCTTTATCGCTCTAGTCGTCTTTTGTAGTTGATTGATACCTTCAGATTTACAAGGTTTATAGATATATATAGTTCAAAAAAAATTAGACTCTCCCTCAGTCAGTTTTAAAATGGAATTAAAAACTGCTGACTGAAGACTAGATACATGATATGTCAATACTAAGGTAATCTGAATTGCCAGATATAAGCTGTTTATCTATTGCTTTACATATATGTGAGATATGGAATGCCAGATGACTCTATTCAACTTCATGACATCATCTTAATACTTGTTGCTTCCACAGCGATCATGGTGTCAAGTGTCAGAAAAAGAGTAGATGAAGACGAAAGATGGTCTAGTAAAGACTGTATTTGAACCTGGATGGTTCCAAAACCAATAATGTTGTTATCATAACCCTTAGTTGTAATTGTAAATATCTTTAATTATTTAATATACTACACTTAAAATGCCAATTAGTTGCATTATTTAGTTCTTAAACTAACCCACATAAGGGCCCGACCTCAAATTTTTATTTCTATCTGTTTATCATTAACACCGAAATTCCTCGGCCGCCACTGAGTGGCCAAGTATTTGAAGAGGGTATAGTTTCTGCTTTTGATTTATGTTCCTGGATTCACTGTTTGGATTCTTACTTTGAAGCGAGTTGAGTCACTCTTATATTCAAGATGCTTTTAAGTGATATTTCTGAAATCGCACTAGCACTAAAGACTGAAAAGAGAAAAAATTAAACTACTTCACACGATGTTATTTGGCCAAGAGGATGATAGATTGAATCGCTCTCGAATAAGAAATTATTATTATAAGAATATTTTATGGTTTTGATTTCGAAAAAGGTGATCTAGATATCAAGGCTAAATTAGTAGACATCACAGCAAATTTTTATCTAATTGAATTAATTTCTATTGCAAATATTTTGAAAATAGATATTAATGGCACATTGCCTGAATTGGCAAAATTAATTTTATCATTACTAACTGATTTGGAGTCACTTCAAGAAACTGTGAAAAATTATGAAATAACTGATGATGAAACTGAAGAGATTCCAAATTCTACTCAGTTGAATGTGCAAAGCAATAATATGTGTCTTAATAATAATGTACATAAAGTGTATGATAATCATATTTTTTTCTGAAGTTAATTCTATTCATACAAGATTGCCATTTAATTTTAATGATATTGATTATTTAGTTCCTAAATATACTGGAGAGAAAAATAAAAATGTAAAATTGTGGTTTCAGAAATTTGAAGCATTTGCTATTTCATTTAATTTATCAGATATTCAAAAATTTATTTTTGCACAAAGAACATTAAGTAGTGTTGCACTGTTATTTGCTAAAAGCGAAAGCAATATTCATTACTACTCAGAATTGGAAATTGCTTTAATTTCGGAATTTGGCCAACACATTAATTCAGCGGAAATTCATGACACTTTAAATCGTCGAAGAATTAAAGATAAAGAATCAATATTTGAATATTTTTAATTATGGGAGAAATTGCAAGTCAAGCTCAACTCGATGATAGGGCTTTAATTCATTATGATATTCAAGGCATTAATGATTCTCCCCCAGAATAGAGCAATTTTGTATGGTGCCAAAATATTAGTAGAATTTAAAAAAATTAAAAATTTATGAAGAAATTCAAAAAAGTTGTCAAAGAGTTAAAACTAAAATTCCTGAGATAAAACAAAATACTAAGAATTCAAAACAAAATTCAGACTATTCCAATTTGTTGTTTTAATTGCAGAAAAAAATGGACATAAATCTATTAACTATAGAGACAAAAATAAAGGTTTAAAATGTTTTCGTTGTAATTCTTTTGGACATAAAGCCGGTGATAATAAATGTTCCACACCAGTAGATAACCCCAATTCAACATTTCCTACTGATAACAATCACATCACTTTTCGACAGGACATGCATAAAATAGCTCAAATCTCTGGTATTTTGATCGATGCTCTTATTGATACTGGAAGCCATGCAACTTTACTACTCTAAGATCTGTATTGTCAAGCTCAATTTTCTAAACTGACCAATTCGAAACTAACACTGAATGGGTTTGGTAGCTTCAAAGTACAGCCTCTTGGTTCATTTCAGGTTAATATAGAAATCGATAATGATATTTTCTCTACAACAGTTTATTTTATTTCTCAACATCAGATGAGTTTACCCTTAATTACCGGTATAGATATAGTTACTCAAGGAACGCTAACAGTCAATAAAGATGGTATTTCTTTACATAAAACAGATAATTTTTTCGTGCATTTAGTTAATGCGGTTGACAACACACCAGGCGTTGATTTAAATCACATACTTGACAAGAAATGTAAACAAGAAGTATACAATTTAATTAACAACTACAAACCGAATAAAACGCAAACAGAAATGAAGATGTCTATAATTTTAAAAGATGATATTCCAGTCTGCCAATGAGCACGTCGAATGTCCATTCCAGAAAAAGAATTTGTATCCAAAGAAATCAATTATTGGTTAAAAGAAGGAATAATTAAACCATCTTGTAGCGAATACGTTAGTCCAATTGTTTTGGATAAAAATAAAAGATAATTCTACACCTGTATGCATTATTTTAAGTAATTGTGTATTCATTTATATATTTTTCCTTGTGTAAGATTACTTGTGCATTACATCAAGATGTTTGCGATACATTTGCATATGATAAGAATAAGCAAAACAAAAGGAAAAGCCGAGCAACAAAGAATTTTAAAGACGAAGATGGTTCACATAGCTTACGAGGAACATTAAAAAAGTTAAGATGAATCTTCACAAATTAAATGACGATTCTCCTTCATTTGCTGTTGAATAAGAGGAAAGACGAAAACAATTCTATTTTTTTAGTTATTTCTTTTGTTTGTTGCACTTTCTTATGTTGCTTTGTATTTTGCAGCTGCTGTTACTCTCGTCGCCAGGAGGACTTGAGCGTTTAGAATGGCTGAGTGTGAGATATGGAATGTCAGATGACGTTACTCAACTTCATGACATCTTAATACTTGCTGCTTTCACAGCGATCCTGGTGTCAAGTGTTAGGAAAAGAGTAGATGAAGACGAAAGGTGGTCTAGTAAAGACGTATTTGAACCTGGATGGTTCCAAAACCAATAATGTTATCATAACCCTTTGTTGTAATTGTAAATATCTGTAAATATCTTTCATTTTTAATATACTATAAAAATGCCAATTAGTTGCATTATTTAGTTATTAAACTAACCCACATATATGAATACAAAAGTTCTGAACTGAAAGAAATACAACGAGTAACAAAGAATATTGATCTATTTCAGTCACACTGACAATTGTTTAACCCTCACAAACTATTAAAAAGCGATTTAGAATAATTTTAAAAGATCAAAAAGGATTAAATTTTATCAATAGATGTTAGTAAATAAAAATGTCAGAAAATGAGCAGTTTTTACAAAATGTATTGCAAAGGAAGATTAACATGAATATTAAAGAAGTTCCTTTCTATGGAAAGTAGGAACAATTAACACATTGAAATTTATGATTTATTATTTCACATTGAAAATACTTTTGTTAATTAGAGAGATGCTTCTCAATCACATCTGAAATACTTTATCACCTTGGAAAATTTTTATATTACTATAACATACCTTGTTCTCTTTGTTTATTTTCAGTTTTCTAATCTTCGAGAAATTTTAATTTAAATTTAACTTTAAATTTTTTATTTAAAGTTAAATATTACAGATATATTTAATTATTTAAATACCTTCATGGTATAGAATTGGATGCTTACCTTCACAAATTGGACAAACGGAAATGCCAATGCCAGCTGATGTTGATGGTACAGCACCATCTGATTGAATGAATTCGTCTGGCAGTTTGCTATAAAAAAATTTTATTTGCATGTATTCAGTATCACAGTAAATACATGTAACACAATCCTACTTCTGTTTCATACAATAATGTACAAATATTATACATTTTTCTAACAGAACCTAAATAATTGAATAATATAAAAAGAATGCAGTTTACAGAAATGTGCAGGCGGACAGAATTTCTTGAAAGTAAAATAAACTGTATTTATACACAAGAATCAAAGAATAATCAAAAATAATTGATAAATAAGCTGAGAAGAAAACTCATTATAGTGCGACCACCAGGAGATGGCGGGTGTGACGTAAGAGTCAGTGTTATCAGAGAAGTCTATTTCAACAACTTAGAGAACGGAGGAGGAAACGAGGAAAAAGCGCCTCAATCTAGGTTACCTTATATGGCTAATTAGCACCTTTTGATGAAGAATGAAAATAAAATATGAATGTGTTATGCTTTTTCGATGAATTCAAATACCAGAAAAGAAATATATAAATACATATATTAAGCTATGTTAGACAAAACATTTAGAATGAAAATATTTTTATTTTGCCATGAAAATTTCATTATTAGATAGATTTTAGAATTTATTTCGTTCACAAGAACAGGAACAAAAACTGTTTGTAGACACCGAAAAATAAATAATTTATATGCCCAAAATTTTTTTTACTTTCGTTGTGTTATCGTAATAATTTTTGAGAAAATAGGGAAGGGTGTGATTTTCTAGAATATGGTTGTTGTTAATTTAGATGAAGACAGTTTTCATTTAAGGAACGTCCATTTTAGGCAAAAAAAAAAAAAAAAATCCGTAAGTAATAAATTAATTTTTTACAGCCTTTTTTTTTATTCAAGATACATATTTCATCATATTACAACATACTAATATTTTAAAATGTTGTGGAATTTATTTTAATTCATATATGTTTATAGTAGGAAATATATTGTGCACCTATGGCATCATTTAAAATAAACTGAGGGAATATAAAATATTTATATAATGCTCAGTAAAATCTATCAGTTAAATAGTTTTTAAGAATTTTGATTATATAACCTACTTTATCAAAACATTTTTATGTATAAAATCAAGTAAAAAAAAAGGATAACATCAAAGAATTCTCAAAATTTTTAAAAATAAAATTCATACAGATTTCGCATAAATAATATATGTTAATATAAGGGAAAATATAGTTTCTGGAGTTGCCGAAGAAGAGGAAATGCCTTCAGAATTTCAAATGACACACAAATCAAAATTGTCCAAAACTACATTGCGTTCTGCAGGTCGATTACGCTGTTTCCCAGGAGTTGAAAGCCTGCTATCAGTTGTGGATTCCTTTTTATTCTTTGGACAGTTCTATGAGAAACGCCAGTATCAGCCGCAGTACGTTTCTGAGCTTTCTGTTATTAACGATGTTACGTTCTTTAGAACGCAATGTTTTCCCTTTAAGAGAGATTATGTGTTGTTCTGAAAAGAACAATTTTAATAAAAATAAAAATACTAAAAAGCAAGAGAGTGCTGAGAATACAACCTTCTAGGCTAAGTAGAAAGCAAAGAATGAAGAGGGGGAAAATCGTGTTCTTCGCCAAAGAGAAAAAGGGGCGAAGAATTTGTTTTAACCCTAAACTGCGTAATCATTTTACTGTCTAAACCTCTGAAAGAATGAACCCTTCCACCAGAGACAGATCTCACCCGCCTTCTTGTGATGGTTGAATAATAACATCACTTTTGTTAATTTATTTTTGTTGTAACTATGGTAATAAATAATTGTTGTAACAAACTCATTAACAATTTCTCATTAACATAACAAACTCATTATTAAATAACAATTGAACTTCTATAAATTGGAAATGAATTTAACAAATGTAAATAATATACTATTAAATTAATCTTTTATTTCTTATTAATTGGTTTAAATTAACAAGAAATAAAAGAGATTAATAGTATATTATTTACATTTGTTAAATGTTAAAAAAAATTTAGTTTCTATTAGTAAACATTTTATTTAAAACTTTTAGGCTTCAGTTATATTTTTCTCAAATATTAAATTAAATACAAAACTTAGTATATTAAGTAATATTAGTTTTTTTGTTGTTAATACAAATTACTTAAGTGATTACTTTAAAGATTAAAGTTTATATAGCATTGGATGGAATTATTCATTTTTGAATATACTTCGGCTGAGACTTAATTTATAATAATAAACCTGTGGATAGGAATGTTATTCAATAGAATTTATTTTATATTTAGACAACATAATTCAGGTTACTTTTAAAATGAAAGAAAAGTAATTGTAATATGTAATAACTAAGTATGGAGGAAGTTGATGCATACGTGTAATAACATAATCAAAGTTTAGAAAGAAAAAAACTCAAGAAGACTTATAAAAAGAAATTAAACTAGAAAACAAGGAAAGAATAAAACATGAAGAATAGCACATTGTGCAATTGAAACCTTTGAAATTTTTTTCATCAATTTCCACTCCCATGAAAAAGTGACCAAATAGAAAAAACTGGATAATTAATTGTATTAACACAAATCATTACTAGAATTAATTTCTTATATACAGTCTAGTAACATTAATGTGTTACCACATGCTATCAGACAGAAAAATCAGTTTTCCAGAGTGTACTGCTGCAAGAAACACATGAGAGTTAATTAGTGTTCACAGGGATGTTGAGCCATGCTGACTCCAGTGCCATCACCAGTTACCCTAGCTTATACAGATGAGGATCCATGCCACAAACAACTTGATCGAGATGGTCTCATAGAATCTTGATTGGGTTCAAGTCAGGTGAGTTTGGTGAACAGGAGAGAGCAGTAAACTCATCCTGGTGCTCTTCAAACCATCCTAGTATACTGCCAATTTGTTTGCTTTTAGAGGTTTCATGATGCATACACCAATATTCAACTGTCTCGTGGAATATAAAATGTGCTTCGTTTTGAAATAATACCTGTTGCCACTCAGTGGACACCCAGTTGTGGTATTCTTATGCAAATTCCAGCCTTTGTTGCTGATGAACATTAGTCAGAATAGGTAAGTTAGCCAGGTGTCTGTTTTGGAAGTGTAGCAATGTTAGCTGAACAGTTATTGGCAGCTTCATAGTTCATCTAAGCAGTCAATTAGTCAACAGTAACATGTCTATTTGCCTGAATGCATGCAGGCAGGCATTGTTCAAGCCTGTCATCTATGGCCCGTTGTACAACACATTTGCTTTGTTGCAAAATTTGGGGTGTCCCATTTTGCCAAGCATTGTATACTTTAACCATGGTAATATGTGAACAATTCACAAACTCAGCCATTCTGGACACCAAATAAATCATTCTGTTTCTACATTATGCCTATGATTGCAATATTTTTCGAAGTAATCAAATACTTTTATATATGCTCAATTACAGTGTGATGGTTTCTGTGATTGGTTATTTATCGTTCACATCAAAAGTATGCAATGGTCACATTAATGTGACTGGACTTTCTATTATTCATTACAAAAAATTTAAATTATTTTTTAATTTCCAAACATCTAATATACCATAGTGTTATCCAGAACTGAAAATGCATGTATCGCATCAGAAGATCTAAAATTTTAGAAAATGTCGGAAACTATAAAAATTACATAATTCTTCAAAACGTTTCCTGTTATAAATTAATAATAAGTGGTAAATTAATCATATCATAAAAAACGTTTCCAACATGCAGGATTTTTTTCTGAAGTGCAAGAACCAGATGACTAATGTCTTATTCCTCAAGAAGTGGCTCAGCAAATCAAGATACAAATATCTAATGATTGATCAATATATTGATAAACTCAAAAATGTGAAAATTTTCAAATCAGGCAAGAAATAATGAAAAGTGAATTAGTTCAAAAAATAAACCATCAACACAAAGTCTTTCAAATTGATAGTAAAGATAACAAAGACCCTTGCATCATATTACAGAAGGCTATAAATTTTTTAAAAATAGTATAGCAATTTTTAGACAAGTGAAATCAACAAAAAATATTGAACAAAAAACATTTAAAATAATTTAAGAAAAATATATTTGTCTTCCAGATGAATGAAATAAATCTATAATAGAAATCACATCATTACTGTCTGTAATTTTACTTATTTATTTTGCACTTGTATTAAGGAATTGTACAAGAGTTTATCAAGGGTCAATTCTGTAAGAATCACTCGTTTGTCGTCTTGAATTTCACCAGAAGTAAAGTAGTTCTCTTTTTCATTAGCCATCTCTAAGCTTATATATCTTTATGTCACATTATATGAATGTGTGAAGATTGTACACTACTTGCCTTTAAAATTACTATACAGATTACAAAAAATGATAACTTTTAAGTAGTTTGGAATCGCATGCTGATAAATCAGTATCCAAGAAAATCACTTCTGGTAGTAATAAAACACCTATACACCTGATCATTGAGTCAAATAGAGACTGAATGGCACATCCGAGTACGGTTGCCCACACAGCTTTCACATGATATCTCAGTTCACGCTGGATGACATGTGCCAGTCTCTCAACAAACATGTACATATGTTCTTATTGTTGAACAATCTTGAGAAGGTGCTGTTCAGTGCAGCAGCCAAACATTCTGTACTAAGAAAGGTTCCTACAATACCAATAACATGTGGTTGAGAATTACCGATTAAACACAGTACATTAGAGGGGCTCAAATAAAGGTAAAAGATAAGCCATATTAGAACAGATATATAATAGAAATGCACTATTCAAAATACCTTCATTGTTAATAAGAGGTGACCACGGATGTGAATAAGACTAGTGATGTCTCAACACAACAACATTTTGAAAGTGTTTCCAAGAAAAAAAAGCAAAATGTAATAATAAACACCAAAAATATATGAAACTTAACTCAGTTTCATACCAAATACTTATTATTCCTACTTGAGCAAAGAAGAACAAGTGGTATAAAAGTGAAACAAATAAAATACTTTAGCAATAATAAATAATATCTTATAAAACACATTTTCTTAGCTTGT
Organism: Latrodectus geometricus; assembly: GCA_026290005.1. Taxonomy (NCBI): domain Eukaryota; kingdom Metazoa; phylum Arthropoda; class Arachnida; order Araneae; family Theridiidae; genus Latrodectus; species Latrodectus geometricus. Next base: position 235,809 of record JAPDSC010068425.1, read on the forward strand.
ATAATCAATAAAAGTACACATAAAATAATGATTTAACTATAATTTAAAAATAATAATGTTTTAAAAAATCTAAATATCTATGATATAATATAGCAGAAACGTACCAACTAGAAATATTTTAAGGTACAATATGTATAATGTTTTGACTAATTGTTAATTCAAAAAAAGTATATATCTATATATAAATTATTAACTTAAAATCCTTAGAAATATTTTATAACAATGTTTTAGAACAGATATCAAGATATATTTACTCCCCTACAGTTTCCTTTTGCACAAAAGAAAAAATTTAAATCCAAATAACAATTTAAAAAAAAATAGGATCATTAACGACTTACAAATTTCAATTAATTATAATAACTTATACAATATTTTATATTTTGACCATTTTTATGAAATAAATTTTAGTACATATTCTGAAAACACAATAAGATAAAAATTAAAACATTTGTAGATTGAAGTTAATAAATTGTTGCTAAAAATGAAAAACTAAATTTAAAAATCTGTGAAGTATAATAGAAAAATTAATCCAAACTAAAATGAATGGAAAGAGAAAACATCACACTTGGAATGGTCCTTTAAAGAATCATTGAAAGTGAAGGAATCACTTAAAATAAAGTTCAGATTTCAACAACCTGATTAAGAAACGAATTTTTATGAAGTAAAAAACAATTATAAAAATATAACTACAAATATACATGCAAAGTATACAAAAAGTTACTTTGTTAAATTTTTGGGTTCAACTGTTCCTTTTGATTTAAGACGAGAATTTTTCTTGGAACATGATGTACTGAACTCAATAGAAGATTTTTTGGGAAAACATGACTTTTTGGAAAGCTTGATTGGAGTCGATTTTTTCACTGGAGACTTAGATGAACTGGCAGCTTTATTAGAACATGATGTATTAATCGCCTTTACAAGACGCTTAGATGGGCGTGACTTTTTAGAAGTTTTTGAAGGTGAAGTCTTATTAGTGTTGCTCAACCTCTGAGATTCTAAAAGAAAACAAATAATTAGCATACATATATAATCTTTTCTTTATTTCATTAGACATATATAATATTTCTTGAATAGACCTTGTTTCTTTTTAAGAAGTTCTTTTAGGTCACTTGTTTTAGGTATAATGTCTTCATAAAAATCATCATTATTTTCACCCTCTACCGAAGCAGCCATGAGATCAAAAATTCTTTTTTTATCATCCCATCGAGATTCTCCAACAATAGAAATATAGAGTTTATAAAATTCATGTTTTTCTTTAAGAGTCAGGAGAGCATCACTTTCTAATTCAAAATCATCAAGAAAATCTGAAGGGGAAAAAGAATTTTTAAAATGTTATGCAGCAATTAGATAAAATTAAATAATTATACAAGATCAACATACCCATAAATCGTAGATAATGTTCAGAGTCCTTCTTGTCCTTTAAAAATTTCTTTGCTCGTGCTCTGAACTGCATACAAATATGAAACATTCTCACAAAAATAATATACTAATATTTACACTTTGATAAGTATACAAGATATAAAAAATATAGAAATTTTATAAATCAAAATATTTCAGTCTTAGAAATAACTGGTCTAGACAAAACATACATAGAAAAATAATTTCATTTCACTATGATATTCTATAAAGGAAAAAAAACTTAAAATAACTGACGGAAAACACTTAAAATTTCTTTTTCCTTTGTGATAGTTTTGCAAGCTATATGAAGTCGTTATAGATTAAAAATGAGTAATATTTCTATGTAGTTAAAAAAAAAAAAAAAAAACTGGAAGTGTATTTGTGTGAATGGAATAAAAAAATATGTTACATGACATTAAATAATGTTTCAATATCTTTCATTAATGATATACTATTGAAAACCATTCAACACAATTTTCCTGATATTTTGGTAAAACCATTACAAAATCCTTTTGTAATTCTGTAGCATGAAAAAAAAATTTAAGAATCGGATAATAAAACAAAATAATATCCAACCCACTAAATATATTAAAAATTGATAACAGAATGAACATATATGAATAAAAATTTTGATATTTAACAGGTTATTAATATTTATATAAAAATAGAATCTTGTAAGATAGAAACTTAATGAATTTGATATTTATATAATCCTGATACACATAATTATTCAAAATATAAGTGGTGAGTTTTATAGTCTCAGTTTATTCTGTTGAAAATAAGAAATAGTTACTCCTTTTTAAAAATTTATAAGCTTTTTTTTATTTTACACTATAATTTAAAACAGTTATTTAATAACTCATAGTGGCATTTGCCAGTATTATATACAAAATTTGCAAGAGAAATTTATTCAATATCTTTTCCTGTTATATTAGGCTTTCTGTTGCACGTGTAACTGAAATTATTGTATGGAAACAATTTACAATTCACTTCTGAAATGTTTCAAATTGTAATGATAGATAAAAAATATTTCATTGTTTATAAAATGTATCACCATAAAACAACTAACAAATAAATATATCCGTTTGTAATTTAGAAACATGCTTAAAATAATCATGTAATAAACATGTACAAAAGCAAAATTTTCTTAAATCCTGTTTTCAAATGTCTCATAGAATTCAGGTTGAATCTTACAAATAATCCACTGCTAACTTTACAGGAATAAAACTGAAAATCCTTTCATAGGCAATCATCAATGAAATAAAAAAAAACTGATTTATTTAACTGGATTTTGCTTAAATCAAATAAATGATAGAAAAACCAGAGATTTCTAATTCTTCATAACAATTATTTTAATATTACATCTTGTATTACTACACATGATAATTATATATATATTTAAAAATATGATTGCTATTTTATGATTATTTATAATAATCAGTCTTACTTTTCATTAATTAAACGTTACATGTTCATTATATTTGATGTCAAAATTCCTTTGAACAATAAACATCTAATCAAAGGCTTTGCAAAAATGTAAACAAACAAATCATTGCAGGCATAACCCAAAATGCTACTCAAAGCAGCAATCATCAGAATCTTTCTTATAATGCTCAGGTCACAGTAGAGTAGTGTAACTCCCACTTTATCTTAGTATGTGAATAAGAATCAGTAAGTCATATAAGATTTGAGTTAACTCCACGTTAAACAACACTTGAGTTAACCCATGTTGATGAATACAGCTTTAAGAATATCATTAACAAGTAAAAATTAAATTACTTCCTAATCATGTAAGCAATTATGTGTACATATCAATTTTTATTCAGTTCAGTTGTAGCAATGTAATGAAGCCTAGTGACATAGGAGTGACATTTTGCAGTACCAATGCAAATGCCGGAGGTTCTATCCTCAGGTTCGGAAAGGTCTAATCAGCTTCTCACCTCTCAGTAGGTCAATAAAACTCAGTACCAACCATGCTTGGGAGCATCACAAGCATAACACTGTGGGTTTCATGTTAGGCTGACCACCTAAACAGAACATTGCTTCACACACCAGAGTCCTGGGCCAAGAAAATAGATACACACACTGCAGACATTGGTTCTTCAATGGGCAGTCATGCCACAAAGTTTAGAGGAGTTTTTGTAGCATGCAATACACAATAAGTGAAATACACTTGAGGACATTTAATTTTAAATATCAAAGAAAAAGACAATGCTATATTACAAAGGAATACACATTAGAAATATCAGAGGAATTTGTTTCCCATTTTGTCATTGGTAACAATTGTGTTGCTCATATCTTTTATATAAGACAGACAGAATCAAAATATTTTCAAATTATTATTTTATTATTTTGAAAATACTTTGATATCACATATTAAGTATTATTCTAGATGTAGCACTAAAAAAATTTTCCCCCATTCTTAATTGTCATGGTAAAGCCATTAACTGATCCCTTATAATTTTCATCAAAATAGCAAATATTATTTTAACTGGTTTCACTTTTGAAACATTAAAATTGAAATTGCGTCAGTTCTTTAATTGCACAAACGATATGAAAAAACTTAATTTTTAAAAATTATGCTTAATTGCAATGCAGCAAAAAGAATTTCTAACATTATTTCATATAAGACAGATTAACTGAAGAATCCAAACTGTTTCTATTACACAAATGATTATATTAATAAATATATTACCAAATAAAATATTTAATAAACTACAATAAAGCTCATAACTATTATCTGTGAGAATACAAAATTGCTTTTTAATAATCAGTTTTTTTAATCAAAAAAACTAACATATTTTAACTGAATATATTAGTTGTAATCCATTAAAAAGCAATAGTTTTGAGTAGAGAATATTATTCAACTAAAAACTTAGCTTAATTACTCATTCTTTTACCCTCAACATTAAAAATGAACTTACATGCTGTAAAGAACCTTTCTTGGTATTGGTACATAAAGAGTCTCTCCGTCCACCATGCAATGTTTTTGCATAAGGAGATAAGCTGAAAAAAAATCTTTATGAATATACAAAGAATATTAGAAATTCTGATATCATTGTAGACATTATGCATTTTTTTTAATTAAGGAAATTAAAGACCAACAAACAATAGCATTATCTTGACACTTAACTGAATTTCTATTTATTCTTCACTAAATATTTTTTAAACAAAAATTACATATATGGACCAGCATTGTTTTATATTAATTAAAATTTGGTCATTAAACATAACTGATTAAATAAGTATACATCCAGGTGATTTAAGACAAGTTTAAAATTCTCTGAAAAAAATAATGCTTCTAAAATATTTTCTAATTTGCCGGCCTATCTTTTCTTGGGTTCTCTCAAAATATAAGTTTTCTATAGAAAGTTTTTCTGAAAATAAGGAATAAAAAGTAACATACAATATCTGAAATTAAAAAACATGGAAATTTAAAGTTTTAAAAATAAGATACAAATTGTTTTTACTATCATTAGTTGAAAATTTATAATTTCAGTACGTAAATTCAGAAAACATCAGATTTTTAATGTTTATTACATCCAACACCCATTAACAATTATTTTCCTTTATTTGTACTAAAATAATCCAGATCCAATGGGAAATTTTGTAAATGTTCACGAAAATGCAATTACCACTTGTAAACAAATCCACTTTTCAAGAAACAAAACAGTATTGCATTGCATATTACTAAATGATACCTAAAAATTAATTTTCTATGATTGTTAAAAACAATTAATATAAAATAATTTACATACATTTTATGTTTTGGATACTAACATATTTAACTATTTTAAAACTAGAATTTGAAAGGCTAAAATAAAGATATTTTTAAGATTAAGAGATTCATAATTTAATTATCCAAACTTTAAAAAATATCTCTAAACAATTAAAAATCAACAAATGTATTACTTAGCACAGATAGGACTCGTTGGTTCAGGTCTAACAAAGCAGCCAGTTCTGTAAAACTCATCATAATATTTTTCATTTTTTGCATAAAATTCTTCCCCATCACTTTCATCTTTGTCTCTCTCTTCTAATTGTAAAGACAAATTAAGAAAATCTGTATAATTTGGCTTTGGTAGATTCTTTTCATACATAAGGAAAATTTTGACTCCAAATTGAGTTTGCTTAGTTGGTTGAGTGAGAACTATTTTAATCCTGTCCCACATTTTATTAAAGAGAGATTTCACAAAATGTTCTGAAAAATTAAAATGAATGTTATAGCAGCAGAAAAATGTCAATATCTAAAAATTATACAATAAAATACATGTGGTTATCAAAAAGTCAATATTTTATTTTTGTGATTGTATTTAATATAAATTAACAAGTAGAATTTACAATAATGTTTAATCCATATAAAATTGAATACATATATTGAAATTGACAATAACTATTACATGCATATGATGCTTTGTCCAACAGCTAGATATTATAAGACAGTATTTAGTTTTATCATGTATTATATATTAGCTTTTTATCGTGTTTTATATAACTAAGAAAATATCTGCGCTAATTTGTAAAGATAATTTGTTATATTATTTTGTAACAGACAATGTGATTTTTCACCAATGGTGAAAATCATATTTAAAAATAGGAACATTTAATACAGTAGTGGTAGACTACAAGACATTAAAAAATGAATTAGCTTGTCATTCATTGATCTTTTTATAAATAAGAGATAATGGGTCATGATCTAAGCTTAAAATGAATTTCAAACAACAGAAATTTCACCAAAAAGTAACAAAATATAATAATAATTTGAATTGAAACCAAAGCATTGATAGTTTAGCTATCAATCCATTAAGCTATGAAAAAATTAAATGTCATTAAACCTGAAGATGGTTCGTTTGTCACTCAGGGGTCATTATTAGCACACAAGTGCTAATTAGATGGGGATATATGGATTAAAGTGGGTTCCAAAGTTTAGATCCATGTTTAAGCTTTGGAAACCGAATCGAAGACAAGAACGCTAATCATTCGGTTACCAGCTCAGCTTAACTTTGAAGATGTTGGAGACCAAAGTGACTTCAGAATCGATTTATAACCTGCAAGATTTTAGTTAATAATTTCAGAAAGGAAATATGAAAAGCTGCATTGCAAAACAATACATTCTTGATTATTTTCAATATACTTTGCTTAAAATGATGTCATGTGGTTAAAACATGATTGAATGGCACATGCAGAAAATAAATAAGTCACAGTCATCTTCTGAACCTCCAAACAAAATTATCTGAATCTTCAAATAAAATGTGTGCACAAAAGGATCCATGCACTGGAAAATGTGTATTGATCATTTTATGCATAAATATTTATTGATCATTTTATGCAGTTTTATGATTTGTACTATAAATTACATATTTTAAAAATATATAATTTTTTTATTGAGATAAATTAGTTTCTTTTGCATAACTATGTACAGTGACATTATTACACTCAAAATAGGTGATTTTTCCCTTATACTTTACTGTCCATGGATAATTTACGTTAAAATCTGGAATTAAGGATTGTGACATTAAGAAACTATTCGACTCAAAAGCAATTTAGTTTTCTATAGGCACAGAAAAATTCTGATTAGTTTTCACTTTTAGAAAAGCTTTATAAATTTCTAATTAACTATGTTTTCAAGTTTTGACATCACAAATAATACTGGACTGTGCTAACACACACGATTTTTCACATTTATTTTTGTTTTGCTGTTGGCAATAACAACATCCATAATGTGTTAGAACATAAGTTGGGTCATATGTTTGAATTAATCCAGTGAGGACATAAAATTTTTATTTTTATTTTCTATTTGCACATAATAGCACAGAAGACAACTAGTAGAAGGCTGAGTCAAAGAGAAAGTAAAGGAAATTGTTATACAAATTTGACATTTAAAATGTTAATAATGTCATCTGTTATGTAATGGGGAGATACAACATCCTCTGCCCACAAAAGTTAAAGTTAAAATTTAGATTTCTTAAAAAAAAAATGAAACAGTTGTTTTAAAAAGTAATGCACAAAGTTGATCTAGAAGAACTTAACATAAAATTTGAAATTAAAATACAAACTAAATATTAAAGAGAAAAGATTCAAAATAAGAATTCAAGTCTCATGTTTAATAATTATGCCACTTCTGGTGGTTATTGGTTCTCTCATAATCTCAACAATTTTACCTCAAGCTTCCAAGTGGCACAAATGTTTTAAAATAGCCATATCAGTCAACCATTCTGACTTTTCAATCCGTAGCAATAGGAAAGAAATTCATGCAGAAGCCAAAAAAGCCAAGGTTGGTGTGGCAAACACTTATGCTATCTATATAGATACAGTATTTTTTATGAGATTATATTAGTTCTAAAGCATGTAAAACTGCAACAGCTTTGGCTGTGTAAACAGAACATAATGTATAAAGTTTATATTTAAAATTTGTATTTCCAATAACAATACCACAACCAACATGATCACTTGATTTTGAGCCATCAGTGTAAACAGGAATGTAAGAGGAAAATTAATAATGAATGTATGAGAACATTTGTTGCAAAATAGGAGCTGTTGCTGATTTACTGTATCCACCAAAGGGATTGATTACAGTAACAATAGGAATGTTCCGAGGTGGAAATTTCAGAGAATCTGTAATTTGGATTTATAAATCAAGGTATTCAGATGATAGGAATGAGTTTGAATGTTCATAGAATGGTAGTATATCATGTGGTTGTGCATTATAATTCCTTTGAGAGAAGCAGACAATCATAGATCTCAAAGGGTGTTGTGATGCTGATAACATTTTAAAATAATAATTTAGAGATAATCGCTTATGTCTCAGATCAAGAGGCAATTGCTTACAAATCACATAAAGGCTCTAAACAGGAGAATGCTCCAGAACAGATTTGCAAAGCTGAGTGATGTACAGGGTCTAATTTGCATAATACACATGACCTAGCTGTGATCCATAAGTTGAACTACCATAATGAATTCAGAATAAAATAACCGATTGATATACACAGAGTAAAGCTGAACAATCTGCGCCCCCAGAGGTATGAGAGAGTACTTTGAGAACATTTAACGACCTTTCACACCTTTTATGCAAATCTAAGATAAGTGGTAGGAAAGTCAACTTTTTATCAATCAACTAGCCCAAGAAATGGTACTTGATTAACAGGAATAATTGTGTCTGATATCTTAATTTCCAGAGCAGGACGAGGCCCAGTTTTTCTACAAAAACGGATACATTTACTTTTGGAAGGTGATAAAGTGTGCCCATTATCATTGCAAACAGGAACAAGATTATTGACTGCAGTTTGTAATTGCTGTTCAATAAATCCCATATTGGAACCTTGCCAAGAGATTTCAAGATCATCAACATAAAGTGTTCCATGAATTGATGGTTGCAATACATGAAGAATATTGCGGATGCAAATATTAAAAATAGTAGCACTTAAGACACTTCCCTGAGGAACCCCTTCAGATTGGATAAAACAGATCCTATACGGACATTAAAAATACGAGAAATTAAAAATTCTGAATAAAAATTGGTAAATTTCCTCTGAAGTTAAATAAAGTGTGAAGAGCTTTATAATATTATGTCCTATCAGAGGCCTTCTCTATATCAAAAAAGATGTGTCTAAACACCAAATGTTGTGTCTAAACAAAGGTATTCTTAATTTGTGGAAGCTCCAAAAGGAATTTGTGTTTCAAGGTATGCAATATTATCAAGAGTGGATCTACCTTTCTGGAATCCATTCTGATAAAGTGATATGTACTGATTGTCTTCAAGTACATAAACAAGGCGGGCGTTCATTATATGCTTACAAGTTTTAGCGAGGCAACTTGTGAGAGCAATTGGATGGTAGTTATGAGGATCAGTTGGATCTTTCCTAAGTTTCAATATTGGAATAACTATTGCTTTGCTCTAGAGACTGGGGTAAACATGTTCATTCCATATTCTATTCTTTAAAAAACAAGAATGTTTTTTAAAGAATCACGTTAAAGATGACAAAGCATCTTATAAGAAACACCATCTGGTCCTGGACTAGTATTTTTAGTTTGGGATAGTGCTCTCTACAGTTCTAGCATAGAGAAATTGCAATTATATGGGTGTATCACTTTATCATGAAACATTATAGGTTTTTTTTCAACTTGATCTTTAGTCCTGAGAAATTTAGGATCACACAAGGCTGGACTAGACACTCTTACAAAATTTTCACCTAAAAGATTGAAATATCATATGGAGAAAAGTACGTGACAGCTCCTCTTTGTAATATTAGGATAGAGAAATCTTGATATAAATCACAAGTTGCTTTAACTTTCTTTCATAACTGTTTGCTAGAAGTTGATGTGACGGAGAAGATATATCTTATCCAAGATTCTTTTTGACTATTTCTTCGTACTCATCGAGCTAAGGCTTTAGATTTTTTTTTAAAGCTGTGAGGTTTTCTATAGTGGGACTCCTATGAAAAATACCACAACTTTTTTCTATTTCTTGTATGACACTTGACACTCATTGTTCCAGCATGGTTTATGATGTTTGCGTGGAACTGGGGAATACTTGGAAATCGTGCTTCATTAATTTTTTGCACAACATGGTCAATGTCCTCACTTTGAACCATGCTGTCAGTAATCACAGCTAATTGGGAGTAGTGTGGTCAATCTGCACTATAATAAGAAGAATGGAAGACTTGTGGTCTACTTATACTAGTTTGAGTTACAATTAGAGAAAAATGATCACTGTTATTTAAATCATTTTCAACTCTATAATCTCTATAATTAAATAAAGGTAGAAATACTGGTGAACAAATGGCCAAATCTAATGATGGAAAGTTCTAAAGGGTTGGTGGAAATAAGTTATTTCTGTGAAATTTAAGAGGCAAATACCGTTATTTTAAATGAACTGTTCAATTATGGACCACAAAAATTTATATTATCACTACCCAATAAGGTGCTAATCCCATTAAAATCATCAAGCAGTATAAAGGGTGTAGGTAACTGATCCAATAGATCGTTCAAATCACTTGAACACCAGTGTGGAGAGACAAGTAAAGGCTACAAAAGGTAATGAAAGATGTATGTACATGTACTGCAACAGCTTGTAGTAATGTGTTAAGAGGCTGGACAGAACTAGGGAAGTTACAAGACACAAGGATGCAAACACCTTCAGACACTGTATCAGGAGTAACATCTTTTCTCACACAGTAATAACCACTCAATTTAAAATAACACTGAGGTTTCAAGAATGTTAATGCAATGCGAATGGCAAAACACACTGCATTATACATATTAATAATGGTTTTGATATCTTCGATATGAGTGCGAGGACCTCGGCAGATCCAAGATAAGGATATCATTAAGTAAAACTAAATGCTCAGGCCTTGGAACAAGCCCTCTGGAATTCAGACAAATCTTCATTTGGAGTGTTTCATCATCTGAAGGATCTAACTTCGCTGCGCCTTTTTTAGAAGTGGTTATAGTTCTTTTACTTATAAAAGGTGACTTATGGGTCCCTTCTCTTCCATGCTTCAATTTTAGGGATCTTTGGGATTTTGATTTTGCAAAGGAATTTGAAAAAATATATTTTAGAATGGGTGAGACATTTGTATTAAAAATAATTGAGGATAATTTTGAAATTGGAAGACTTATGTAATCTGTTTGAGTACTGCAGGTTTTCATAACTTTTTTGACAGCTTGTGAATAACTAATATCTTGTTGAGGGGTACAGGATGACACTGCATGCTTGCTTCGGGGTAAGATAAGTTTTGTTTTATTTTTACAGTTGTTATTTCCTTTTCTAATATCCATGTTGGGCACAACTGGGAGTAAGAGGGATGTTCACCACCGCAGTTGACACATTTTTCTGGTAACTGACATGTATTGCTGTAATGTTCAACAGAAGCACATCTATAGCACAAGTTAAGAGTCCCCCCTACAAGTAATTTTCCCATGTCCAAAGCGTTGACATTTAAATGAACACAAAACGTTTGGGATATATGGTTGAACACTACAATTTAGGTAACCAGCTTTAATAGAATGAGATAGGGTAGGAGTTGCAAATGTGAGTATGAGGTGTTTAATTTTCATAATTGTGCCCTCTCTCTTAAATGTAATGCTTTGTACATTACATACTTTTTGGTCAATAAGATTTAGAATTTCTTACTCTGAAACATTGAACAATTCATCAGCTGAAATCATTCCCCATGTAAAATTTAACCTAGTATGGGCAGATACTATAACATCAATGTTACTAAGACATTTCAGTTTTAGCATGGTTTCAGCCTGCTTAACTGATAAAACTTCAATCAAGAGATCACCAGATTTACTTTTGCAAACATTTTTTAAACTTCCAACTGTAGCAATACGACTCTTATTAATTAAGAAATGAGAAACATTATGAAAATTGTCCTCAGTTCTTTTAATGACAAAATATTTCTGCTCACACTTCATTTGTTGCTCTATAGGGAGTAAAGAATTAAAAGTACATTCCATAAAATAGTTGGATTAATTCACAGCCCAACCAAACCACCCACCATGAAGCCCAACAAAGGGATGCAAGGTAACTGCAACAGTGCCAGCAAGGCCCTGTATGCTTTCAACACACCTATGAAGTGGCCTCCACCCTCATTGAGTCATTCAGCTGATATATGATCGCTTGGTCCATTTAAGCCGATTGATGAGTTGAGTACCACAACACATCTCCCATTCACTTGAAGCAAAGGCCAAAGTAATGTGTTGGTCTCTAGGAGCCTCAATTACCAGGACCCTCCTTTCTCGGGACATGGGTCTCCACGCATGGCAAACACGTGGGTTACTTAGTCCCCAAGAGAAGATAGGATGGCAATAGCTACTCATGGGAAGTCCTCAACCTTTTACAAGGCAACCACAATGAACAAGAAAAGAAAGAAAAATTAAAGAATAGGAGAAGAAAAGAAAGAGGACAGATCACTGGAGTACCTCAGGATTGTCACACCCATGTTTACTTAAAAAAGTACCCCCCCCCGAGGAGTTTAGTGTTACCAGAGTGCCCTCCCACTGTTCATGACACTTTGGCACAAAAATACTTAGGTTTCATTTAGAATTCTGAAGTCCAACAGGCTGTCTGAATTACAGAAGTTAAATATTAGAAAAATGAAACCAGTCTATGCTATGAAGGTTGAGGTTGACCATAAGGCTTGAAGAGAAGAATGTTGATTAGTCTGCAGTGCCACTCTGAAGACTTCTTAGAAACCTATCCGCAGGAAGGAGTTTGTCCCGTTAAAATGACAACTGGATACTTTTGGGATTTTCTAATTCTTAAACAGTGAATAGGAAAGCCCCAAAACAAAAGTAAAATGGTAGTTTCACAAAGATCCCAATTACCGAAAGAATTGACCAATGCAGAAAAGAGTAAACAACACTCCTCACTGAAGTGAATGAAACCTTTCTGAAATACATCACGGTAAATGAACATAACAGTTATGTGAATTCCTTGCTTCAAAGACCATGTCTAGAAAATTACTGACATAGCAATAAAACTGAGGAAAAATTGGCTTCAAGGACCCCATTATTAGATATGTCACTTCCAATTTTCCTGATTTGTGGAGTGATGTTAACATTCGAAAAAATCAAATAGAGGATTCAAACATAAATCAAGAAGCTGTCACTAGATGGAATTACTATTAGATAATTGGATTTCTATATTTGGCATACCTTATATCTCTGACAAAGGGAAGAATTTCAATTTAACAATTTTAAGAAAACTAAGAACTCCTTAGTTACAAAAAAACTTGTATGACACCTATACATTTCTAATAAGATTAAATTGTAGACAGGCTTAATCAGACAATTCTGAACCACCTTTTGATTTGTATTACAAAACCAGCAAGATTGGGATAAGAAGTCACATTTCTTTCTTCTCATAAACTGGATTGGAATTTACTGAACTACTTGTTTTACATTTTTCCAAATACTATATGAGAGTGATCTAAAATTAGCAGGTGATCTGTTTAAGCAGATACCAGATACTCCTACCTAGCCAATTCAATATATTGAGGGTGTATAGGTATGTTTGTAGAAATACATCAATTTGCCTGAGAAAAAAATCAACATCATGACAGAGTGCAGGAAAAACTAGTATGATATAAATATCACCAATTGGAGATATAAAGGTGATAAAGTTTGTTTTTGAAAACTGAAACTTCAAAAAGGATTGTCACCTTCTCAACAATTAAAAACATGTTGAGAAGGATCCTACACAGAACAGTTAAAGTTAACTAAAGATGTTGTGGTAAGGATACAAAGAATTCCTTCTAAGCCTAAAATTGTACACTGTGATACACTGGTTATCAATCATAAAGATACAGTAGATTAAAACTGTTAGGAATTGCACTGCCTAGGATGTGTAGTTATTAAGGGGAGGACAGTGTTTTAAAAATTAAAATATTTGCATATATGTTTCATATATTTCTGTTAAAGTGCTTGTTATTATCATTTAATTTCTTAAATTATTGTCTAAGTAATTATTTTGTGAAAATAGCAGTTTTCAAAAATGAGAAATATCTAGAATCTAAAAGGCTTGGAGAAATTTGGTGACAAAACACAAGTCAACATTTTGAAAGTTTCAAATCCATAAGACTAATAGGAGTTGAGTTATAACAGGCTAATTATAGGAATGTTCTGGAAACTACCAGCCCCCATACTGAACGGATATAAGTAACAGTTTCAGAGAAGACGTGAATTAAAAATGAAGCAAAGAGTCTGTTAAAAGCCAAGGTTATCAGTTAAAAGCTACAGTCATATACGAAGAATAGGAATAATAGGAACAGAGTCCACTGGATGTCTATTCAAAATAGATAGTAAGCTCAGTTACTCAATGCATTGATTAATTGCCATGATTAAAATTAAAAGTGTGACAATAAATACTAGGCATTATTTTCTAACTCTTGGAGCATTCATGTATTTTTAACAAATTAATTTTTTTCTTCAAATTTCAAATAAAAATCTTTAAAAAATATAATTTTTATTTTTTGGGGGAAAATACATTTGAGGGTGATCTCGTGATTTTTGTTTGGCGGCATTTCTGTTCGCACTGAATGCCTTGCAAACAGGTATGGCGGCCAAAACATAAAACCGTTATTCAAATCATACAAAAAATTAAGATTTATTTGACTTACCAAAGTCATTTTCAGCACTAGAAGATCCAACAAAATAAAACTAACACAATCAGAACACGATTGGATTTTGCCCAGTTCGGCGATCACAACTTGGCAAGAATCAAGGGGGTCTCCTCAAGTATAGGCTAATTATTTTTTTTCACATAGACTACTCTCCTTTTAATACTAATGTGACTTGGAAATTACTTTGGTGCAGGCCTTCACAACATGCTACCAAAAAAATAACTTCCTTACTATGCAACTTGTGTCTCAAATCACGCAAAATTCTTATTAATAGCAGTTGAATTTCTTTGACCCGATCAAAAACTACAGAGTGAGGTTTTGGTTAGTTTTCTTATGCTCACATTTTCACAATAATTTAACTGAGTACTAATTTATCTACAAGTTAAAAAATGAACTCAAATCCAAACTGCAAATGCAGTACATGTCAAAACTCAAGATAAGCTGAAGACTAAATCATTGATCATTCAATTATCAGCTTGCCATGTTACATTAAGAGGAATGATACATATTTAATATTCATAAGGCTTTATATGATGTTTATCTGATTTGATGGGGATTTTCATCACTAAAAAAATAGGTTTAGACTCATTAGACTTAACCTCTTACTTTCTCAAATTAACATATAATTCATGATTCTACCATTTTAAACTTACTACTCGTCATTTTAATTTCATATACACTTTAAGACATCTTTCTTAGAAAGATTAATATTCAATTATTTCATATTAGGTAAAGAATTTTGTAGTTTTGCTTATCACTTGCTTTCAGAAAAATTATTTTGAAATCTAAAAGGAATTAAATGTTCAAGAGGAATAACTGAATGAATAAAAACAATAAATGAATGTTTACCTGTAAAAATGAAATGAAAAAATTAAAGAAATAGAAATCAAACAAGAAATTATCCACATTTTAAATGAGTTTTTATCAAAATTGAAAGGTCATAATTTGTAGCTACATTTATTAAATGACACAGATAATATTCAGAATTCAGCAAAATTAATTAATCTCACACTTTTTTTAAATTTTCCTTTATTAGAGTACCAAAAAGGAATTTTTTAATTTATGTATGGAATTGATTTCTTGAATACCAAAAAATAAAATTTTCTATTTATAAATTCTACTTTCTTTTGATCAATGAATTGTTCTAATTATTTCAATACACATTAAATATAATTCCTTACCTTTTGTAAATTTAAAATCTAATTGGAGATCTTTCTCTGGGCTTCCAGGAGGAAACAAAGTAAAAGTAGGTAAATATGTTTTATATTTGGGAGGGGTGGGTCGCTTTTTGGACTTTGAAGAACGGCCAACTAATATTTCAATTGTATGACTGTTGAAATTTCCTAGGGAAAGAAAATCAATTAATATCTAAAAACTTTTAACAAACATCAGTAATTGTATGAATACCTGAATACTGTCCCTAATTTCCGTATTCAATAAAAGAATCACACAATTATTTTTTAGTACTTGCATTTTTACACATAGATATATTTGAACCAGTAGATGAAAACAGTCAATACAATACTTTATTTTTATAATTTTAATTAAAAATGATTATTTAAGTAAAAAAAAAAAAAGACTTACATTCTATTTACAATTATCAATTCAAATTAGTAAAATCAATGATTACAAAAATTCTGAGTTATGAAACACAAAAAATAGTTATAATTAAAAGAAAATAAGGATAATAAAAAAAGAATAGACATATATAAATTGGCACAAAAATAATGGTACTGTATAACTTTTTATAAAGATATAATATTTGCAAATTTCTAAGCTAAATTAATGCTATTCTGTAAATTAAGTACGGATTTTATAAATAGCATGTTTTCAATGTATTATTTATTTCAAATATATTTTCATTTTTCAGATAAAAAATATATAGAAGATAAAATATAATTAAATTGAAATAATCTCTTTAAATTAAAAACAAATGGTAATGATAGATTATTAAATAATAAATCTCCATAAACTTATCTTAAGCACAACTATGTAAAATACTATTTTCTCAAATGGTAAAACAGTGCAAAACTAACACCAAATTTTATATTATTGATATACATGACACTTCAACAAGACGGCTAGATAGTTACAAAGATGCTGCTAACTAAGAAATATACTTCAAAGTCATGAAATATTTCTGGTTCTAGCAATACATTTAGGGCCAATTTATAAAATGCCTCCTTGTTTATCCAAGGAGTTCAATAGAAGTACGTGCAAAACAATATTAAAAAAAAAAAAATCACTTTAATTGATAAGTGTCTTACATACATATGCATGTATGCATAATGTACTTTTATTGGCACTACAGCTCAGGGTAGTCAACCTGCTGCACAATATTCTTCCAGACAACTCTGTCCCTGAGTTTAATTCTCCAATTGGAAACCTTAAAAAGTTTTAAGGTCATTCAAGACATTAAGAGCCACCTTTTTCTTGATCTACCCATTGGCCTATTACACATATGCTTCCAATGCAAGATAGTTATCAGGTAATTTCTGAATGTGCTCAAGCCAATAGAAGTCTCTATACTTTAATGAATTTTACTAAATTTTTTTATGAGTAATAAGAGCTTCAAATTTATCATTAGTTCAAATTCTCCAACAATTATTTAACTGTAATGGATGGACCAAACATTTTTCTAAATATTTTCCATTGTAAAATTAAAGTCATTCACTTTTTTTATTTAATGATTATACTTAAAAAATTTTTAGTAAAAATGCAATTGAAAATATGATAAAAAAAAAAATACAAAATTGATTCTGAACTCTAGGACATTTTAAGGAAAGTAACAGAACAGTTAAGGACATTTTATTTTTCATAATTTCAATAAATAATTTACGAATTTATGAGAAAAGAAAAATATTATTAAAATACTGCAAGAGAGTAGAAGAAAACATTTAATATCAAACAGTAAAATTATGAGGTATAATTCCATTTTTAAAAAATGAGAGAAAAAGAGTAAAATACGAGAAAACCCAAAATCTTGTATATGCTATATATATGAAATAATTCTACATCAAACAGCTGAGCATAAATATAAAAATAAGAAAGCTAAATTTTCACTTAAAAATGAGAAATTTTTAACCTTTTAAAAAGTAAATTACAGGCAGGTACATAAATTAACTTACCAACTTGAATATTAAATATAGAGCACATAGACCGCAACTCAAATTCACCTTCAAGACGACCTGACTTATCTTCTTTTGAACACATCCAAGGAGATATTCCTTTCTTCATATTTTCCACTTTATATTTTGTATCCTAAAGAAAACAATTTTACCTACAAGTAAACTCAAATTTTACAGTAAATTTATACCAATAAATTAAAAACTTAAGTGGCAAATTTTATCTTAGTTTGGATCTTTTTTCCCATATATTTTTAAATAAAATATTTTTTGTATATAATCTGCAGCAGCCCATTATCCATAACAACTTTTTTTGAATAAAAGGGAGGGGAGAAAAAGGATAATATAATTCGCAGCAGTTTTATCAGTGTATAACTTAAAAATATACACTGCTGATAACAATGCTGATTTTTTATTTTATGCTGGTGGCACATAAAACAAAAAATGCACACAATTCACATATTAAATTTAATGCTATATTTAATAGAAAAATATATTTAAATAGTCCAGCTCTCCCTGTTCAGGCATCTCTGAAAGAAGGAATAATCTCAAAGTTCTCACTGAAATCATATAGATAGTTACAGTGATGTAAAAATGAAACTTGAATTGATGTTTCCAGTTATAGCAGAGAAAATTTTAATTTTCTCATTTTGCTTTCAGTAAAACTTGTAATTTGTCAGTCTTTCATAAAGTCTGACATTTTAAAAGTTAGGTGGATGTTTTTCATAAATATTTACCTTCTGGGTATTGGCATTGACTAATAAGATAATTATTGGAAGTGGAGGTGCTTAAGCTGTATATTTAAGTTAGCGACTGGAAGCAGGTATATATTGAGTATCGACAATGAGAATTTCTGTTCACTAGAAGATGACTCGTGCTAGATTGCATCGCAGAGCATATGCCTTGTTCAGTATTATAAATTCATCTTTGTAAATACTCATTATCACCTGTCTGTTTATGGAGTTGCTGTTATGCATCAGTGTTCATTGAAGTGTAATAAATCTCCAGGATAGTAAAAATTTCTAGTTATTTTTCGTCACTCATTTTAAATCATCAAGTCTTTATAGTTGACTTTTTATAGATGTATACAATATTTAAAACTTTATCTAGCAAAAGACTTAGTGCTTCCCTGTTAATGTAGCGACATAAAAACACACTATGATTAAAAATATAATTAATTGTACAGAAAAAGCATTTATGATGAAAAACATTTGATTGTATCCACCTCATTGAAAATTTTGATAAACTGAGATGAAAACACCACATTGACCATCAAGAGCAATAATTCTCTTCTGAGAAGAGAATTATTGCTCTTGATGATGATTCTGAGAAGATCCTAATAAAAGTTATTTTTAGTTTTTAATAACTTACAACACAAGGTTAGACATTTTAAAAATATAATTGCTTTGTTAATAATAAAAGAAATGGATTGAACTGTGCATGCTGTTTTACACCTTTCTGTAAAATTGATATGCTTTCACTTCCAAATGATGATATACAAACTTGGATATTTTGAGAACCAAACAACTTGGGTCAAGACAAAATGTGAAATGACAACAGCCAACAATAATCTTTCAGAGGAAATTAATTCATTCTTGAACATAATTAGACAAAATCAGTATAGCTGAAATAAGTCAGTTAAGTAGTAATGCCATCTGTTATTTTATAAAACATATATATAAAAGTGACATTTCTTTCAATATTTTATCGTAAGATTTTCTGAAGGATGTTTTTTTAAGATTATCTGAGGCAGCATAAAACATGCACAATGAAATTCAAAGCTTTTTTTAACACATAATCAAATTATATGCATGAAAATATGGTAATAGAAATATAATTCATATTTTCATAAGAAAGATTTTAATACGACTTATTTTAATGTATTTATTATTTGTTATTATTTATATATATATTTTTTATGTTGCTGTGAAAAAGATTAAAGCCCTTAAGAAATTAATTCCAAGCCCTAGGTGCCATTATGGCAATAAAATGTGCCAAACTGGTTTAAAAAAATTACAGATTAGAGAACATTATGGGAAACCAAGAAAGTAAAACCTCCAGATGCTCAGTCAGATAAATTTTTATTATCTTTTCTAAAAAGTATACATTTAATTTTTAATGTATTGTTTGCTTTCTCTTGTAGTGCAATGCAAATCAAATGCACTTCTTGGATGAAGTCTTGGTGACAAGTTTTGCTGTAAGAGCCATGACCATTCCAAAAAATTAATGACGTCATAAAGAACAGGTTTTATTTAATTGTTTGGGTTTTCCTTTTTCTTTATTTATTTTTCTTTATTTTTTTTTTTTTGCTTAGAAATTTTCTGAGAAGTAGATGATCAGTCCATTTCTGTTTCAGAAGAGGATATATCAATTGTTCTTTAGTAGTTCTTTTCTCAAGATGTCGGTTTTTCTAAATTTTGCATCATCAGTCTTGGATTTATTAGAAGTTGGTGTAGATTTCATTGTGCTATTAGTAGTTGAAAGTATAGTAGTGGAAATTGATGACAAAGTTGAAAGTGGAGAGGATACAAATTACTATTCTTTGCTGGAGTGTTTATTTTAGGCTCTGTAATGCAGAAAAGAGGAGACACCAACTTTTGGTGTTCTAAGTAATATTCTGTGTTATATTGACTACAATTACTTCTTTTTCTTGGATCCATATAAGACAAGATTTCATAAACACAACATGTGAACCAGAACAATCATAACAGTAAAAAATTTCTGAAGTACCAGCATAAGTTTCCTGTCTAGATTTTGCTTATTTTCCACACATAGGAATAGCATTCTGACATGCCTGTGAGAATGACCATATTTCTGACATTTAAAACAATTTTAGGAATCTATGTCTGAAGTTTGCAACTTATATAACCTGTTTTTATGGATTTGAGGAATACTGGTGTCTGAAAACTTAACACAACATGTTGGGTGGGAATAAGTCTACTATCACACCTAAAGTCTATACAATGTGCAACATTTTGCTTGTCTTTAAGAAGTCTAGGTAAGAAACAACAGCACAAGATTTGTTTAAAGTTTTATGAAATAATGTTTTGACTGGAAATGATCCCAGATTTTTGAAGTTACTGATTAACAAAGCTTTTTCTTTGAATCAACTTAAACAAGGAAATCTCCAGATTATAATTTTTTGACATTTTATGTTACCAATATATGATGTATGAAAGTTTTGTATTAGAAAAGGTGATACTACATGAAAAGTGTCAGGAGTGCTTATCAACAAGTAGGAAGTGGATGAATTAGAACCCATCAGATATTTTAAAGGTTCAGGCTAAACTGCAATCTCCCTTACCATGGAGTCCTATAAGGAGTGGCAGCTACGAGCTCTGAACATTCCCATTCTTAGTGCTTACCATGATTCTAGATGACGTCCATATGCTGGGGTTTCCAGCGGATGCAAAGATCACACCCTTAACAACAAGCCCAAGGATGTAACCCCTTTGCTTGATTCCTAGCAGACTAGCCATGAATGTAGCTAGGTAGCAGCTGATTGATACACTGGGAGCCACAGTATACTACTTATCCTAAGAATTGCCATGCATGGCCAACATGTAGGTATTTTGACAGTCCATGAGAAACAAGAAGCAAACAAAACAACTACAGCTACACATGGAGAACTTCTTCACTTGCTGTTGAGGGATGATAAAAATAATGAAAAGAACAGAAGTAGAAATTAAAAACAGGAAGAATAAAGATCCCTTGGTATACATGTATATATTATATACGTTTATATATACATATATAATATATACACATACATGCCTACACAGACACATATATATACACACAACATTGGGATTGCAACGCTCTTAATCACCTAAAGAAGGTCAACCCCTAGAGAGAAAGTATAAGATAGAAAGATCTACTGAAAACTCAATATAAGCTGTTTTAAGACAGTAGGAATTTCTACTGGTCATTACAGTTTTAAACCATTTTTATAATGGGAGTATTAAATAATCTTATCTGCAAAGTATTAAATGATGTTATCTGCAAACAATTTAAATACAATAACAGTGAAAATGAAACACTATGAATACCATCCATAATCATAAAAATATGCTAATTACAGAACAGACTTAGTACATTTAGATCAGTAAATGGTGCAAAATACATGATATTCTGAGACATATAAAGGAATCTGCGGAAGCAACAATAGTTGTGTAGGTTTATAGGTCAAAATAATTTTCTTCCAAATTGTTTTTCTATTTTATAGAAATTGTTCAACATTGAGAATGCTAAAGGTTATGGCACTTCTAGCAGGTAAACACATATAATAGAGATATGGTAATCAGGCTCAGATGAGGATTTGTCAATGTGGTAAAAATCACAGTGGAGAGAGGCATATAAGCAATGCCCTGTATAATAGGTATAGCAAAGATGGTCAGAAGAATGGAATGTAGATGTTCTCAAAGGGATGTCAGATGTATGGACTGACATATTTTCTTGGTTGCACTGGTGTCTACATAGACTGTTTCCATTGATACAGCAAGTACCAAAAACTTTTGATGTGCTCCCATATCAAGCAGGACTATTATTCATTGATTGGCATCACAAGCTATACATTCACAATAATTATTTGTATATATAGGTTTATTGACTGCATTTTATAGCACAAGATCCAAAAAAAAATAAAAGCTATGACTTATTAGATTTGAATTTTATTTTCTTTTACAAAAATCCAAGCAATGATAAAATTTTAAAGTAAATTTCACACGAAGAATAAAAGAAATTCAATGAAAAAATGTAAAAATATGTTGCACAAAATATTGTCATTAAATGTGGCCCAATAAACTATTGAACATTGATATAGTCACTAAGCCTATCATAGCATAATTAACATTACTTATTATTTGTAGCAGTGTCTCTTTTTATTACATAGAGTGCATACATTTTACAGGTTGTATTTTTGTGAAGTAATGAATAATGGAAACTTCATTACATATCCTTAATTCATAAAAATGGATACCCCACTAAAACTTCATAAAATAAGAGCATAACTAGTAGTAAAAATATTAAAAGTTATCTATTTGTATATTTATATCTTTAAAAATATGCTTTAATATACTTGCCAAATTTTACTCGTATTGTATAAATGATTATTCCTTCCCATCAGCCAACAAAAAAAAATCTACTTCTTGATTAACAGATAATTAGTAAGTCCGGGCACAGTAATTACTGAAAATCACCAAATATATAAAGGATTCAAGTACCTTTTATCATAAAATGAAAACATGAAATCTAAATTTTATTAAAGTTGTTACCATGATAAAAGTAAGAATAACTTTATTTGTCAAATCATTAATATATACTAAAATTTATCATGCATGTGGTAGTTTGAAGTGCTGGATACTATTCGGCACTTCAAACTACCACACGCATGCAATCAGCAAACTAGTGTACAAGTTTGCTGATTTTCCACTGCAAAGAAACTTTTACAATTTTTAATTTACCAAAGTTGGTTTGGTTTGTAACTCAGTCATTTTTTTCATTTGAGAGCTAATCAGATAGGGACCTACACTTTAAAGTGGATTTTGATCCACTACAAGCATATAAGCCTAAGATAAGATTTGAACCGAGACAAAAGTGCCAACATTTAAATAAACAAGGTAAAGGCTGATAGCTCAGCTCGATTTACTAAGAAATAAGATTTTTAAATAGGAAACTTTGATGTCTTGCAATGGATTGTGTAAATGGACATGAAATGAAATAATTTTGAAGTGAAAATGTGAAGAAATGCAGAATGAACAATTATACACACAAAAAATGAACATTCAAGAAGAGACTTATTTAGCAGAACTGGTACAGATGTTGTATAATATATATGCCAAAATGACACGATTGTGATGTAAAGCTGAGAAAATGTCGTAATTATGACATAATGGAATAGTTTTTAAAAGTTAACACATACAAATAATAAATTTAAACCTGATAAGTAAAAAGCATAAATAAATATTTTTGAAATAATAAGATATTTTTAAAAAAAGAAAATATATGAACATTATTTTCGGAAATGAATACAAATTAAGAAAAAATCAGAACAATAATTTTGAAAATGTTACTATGAATTCTACATAAATAGGAACACAAATTCTTATGAAAATATAAGAATACCCACAAAATAAATATAAATTATAACACAGAATTCCAATTTTATCAAATAATTTTAAAAAAGAAAACATAAGAAGATTATTTTTGCAAATGTAAATACAAATAAAAAGTTCACTAATATTTTAATAAAAAAAATTTAAATTCCATAAACTAAAGAAAGCATATTGGCACAATTTTAGACAGTACACACCTCCCAATTAATTTTTCTAACGATTTCCCAAAAAACATTAAAAGGATTCAATTTCCTTTCTTCACAAAATAAGTAAAAACCAAATAAATTTGAAATCAACTTGATGATTATTCATTGGTAATTTACTTTTAACTTGTCTCTATGCGCTTTCAATAATATTTATATGGCAGCCTTTTCTGAATCCACAAAAGTGACACTATGCTTAAGTCAAATGTTCAAGGCCCTCATTTCCTAATGAGTGATACATTTTCCAAGAATCAGAATAAATGGCTGTTCCCGGCTGAGTCCATTGTTTTTTAATGTCAACTAAAATTACTCTAGTTCTGTTGTGTACTGCTACCAAAAAATCTTTCTGCTACCTTTCTTGACACCACCAAACAACCTACTAACCTTCTATGACATGTCCTATATAATATTTCCACTTTCCGAATTTTGATTCAACTTCAATAATCTTTGCCTTATCAACTATTTTCTCTAAAAATGACTAAATAGAGAAGAGCGTTGTTTCATTAACGGGTTGCTTCCAATCTGCTAAAGCATGATTGTTAAAGGAATATCCTCTTTGAATATCAGTTGCTTAACTACCACAAACAATTTCATATGAAAAAAAAAATTATCAATCTTCAATTTGCTGCAAGAAAACCAAGACCCGGGTCTGATCGACTTTTGGGAATCACCAAAGTTTTTCTTCTGAACTTCTATGGAAGAAAAGAATATAACCATTTAAGAAACTTTTCTATGCCAAAATTCTCATTCAATTTCAGCATTTTAAACAAACCACCTGACTTCAAGTACTATAATTTTACGCAAAAATTCCAAAATTATTTCCTTCTTAAGCAATTTAAAAAAAAAAATTTGCTTCTCAATCTTGACATAAAACCTGTTTACCGCGTTAGAAATTAAACATCAGTACAGAACTCACAATACCTTGGTATCTCAAAACAATACTTTGAGAAACAGACATAGTTAATAGTAAAAATATTTGAAGGACTATACAATATACGTTAATCAGTTCTAAATGCATTTAAAATAAATGATATATATAAGAATAACACGTATACAAATAGATTATATCATTATAATATCACCAAATAACTCTATAACCTATTACCTCTGACGTATAGGATATAACATTATCTATATATATTCTTGGTTTCAAGAGCATTTTTATAAGCAAAATGTTATATATTACACCAATAAAGATGGAAACATAAAAGATCCCAAATTCCTTTAGTTACAACATATGTTTCTTCACTTGACAGTGGCGAGTATCAATCACTTTTTCGATTTCCAAACACTAAATAATTCGCATTCACTTCACTTCAATCACTTCTTTTCCTGCAACTTTGCAAATCAAATATTCCTTGAAATTGAGGAGATTATTGTGTTACGTAAAACTAATCATCACCAACACGATATTCGTCTCCATCAAACAATTTCATTAGTTGTCTTTTCTTTCACTGACATATAGACATTCTTAATTTCTACTCGTATTCCAAAGCAAATACAAAACTCTCTCCTCCTGATCTTTCTAAAAAAGGTTACCAGAGGAAGGATGGCACAAACTCTGCGATTCACCACAAAATGTATGGGTGAAAAGTAGAACAGATTTGTGATTTTGCTGCATTGGGAAGGATCTTGAATTGAGAAATATGATCGTTGTTTATTGCGTGGTATTAGATTTGAATTTTACCAAAGCCAGTACCCATACAACCAGGTCCGTCTAATGGACGTCCACGAAAGGTCCACCATATACAGTGGACGTCATGGATAATAAATAGACGCCGTGGATAATAAATCGGCAAGACCTCCTAGATAACAAGGCCGTGACAGTGAATAATTATCATCATCGGAGGGAACGAAGTTCCCAAGCTCTGTGAAACTGCGCGATGGATAGGTATCGGTATCAGTTTCTCTAAGGATAGAATATATACTTATTAAATATGTAACAAAATAACAAACGTAACTGGATGAAGATTTTATGTTAAAACAAATCAGATTCATTCTCAAAAATATATTATTTAATATTAATAAAGTAATCTTTTGAAATAAGGAGATTGTAATAAAATGATATCATAATATCGACCGACGTTCAAAAAACTAAGAAAGTTTATTTAAATTTTTCATTACCGACCTTTCATTTATGGTTTTCATTAATATTTCCTAATTAAAATGACATTTATATTAAAAAAACATATTCATAATAAAAAGTATGCACTAATTAATACCAGAATTGATCAAAAAAGAGTTTCAATTGAACAAATGATTAAGGATGCACATGTGTTCAAAGTAAAATTCTCATTTCTATTCTGGGGAAAAAGTACATAAAAATTTTAATTTTTTTTACGATTATAATCACTATCACAGAAGGCAGGAAAACATCTTAAATACAAATAATTCAAACACTGTACACAATTAAAAATATTCTTCAAAAAGAAGTAACAGAGTATTTTTTTGATTATAGTATTTATTTATATCAAGGTATAATCAAACTATCTAGTTTATCTACAGGTATAATAATGTAAAGAACGCATTTTTTATTTGATTACAAAAATAATTACAAAGCATAATACAAAACTTCAGTTACAATGAAAATATTTAGTTCAATAAATTATTTGAAAATTATATAGCTTGAATACAATTAAAATTATTTGAATTATACAGTAAGAAATTATTTTTTGTAAGTGAATGCATTTCACACCCAAATCCAATAAGACAACCTAAAAAACAAACAAGAGAAAAAGATATTAAAACTATATAAACATTTTTTAATAATAAACTAATAACAGTTTAAAGCACTTAATTTTCACAGAGATATCTTTTTTATTAGGTGCAATATTTTAGAAATTATTCTAATAAACTCTCTGAAGTTTTTTACATTTATTAGCACCTTTTTTTATTTTTCTCAACATCATTACATTGTTTGGAATAATTATTTAAGCTGATATTCGTAAATGTTTTGATGACTTTTTAAACACAAAAAATCACAAGATTTATTAGCTTCTAAACACCCATTTTCAAATATAATATTATTTTCTTCAAGAAATATTTTAGTTAACTTTACCAGTAACATTACTTGATTTTTACAAATTAAAAATTCATGTTTATATTCAGTTATAGAAACTACCTGTAAACATATTAAATAACAAATTGATAGTACATTAATAATATGTAAGTAAGGGATTATTTCTCTCTCTCTCTCAAACCTCCTCTATTCAAAATATATAAATATTGGAAATTCTCATGAGATTTTACATCAAGTTCTAAATCTTTTGAGGTTACGTAAGATGGAACACGTGCCTTACATGAGAGTTTTAATTTAAGAACACAATATCCTGCAATATATGTTAGAACTTTTTAATCATTTTTGGTTAAGCTTTCGAAAGGTAGATTATCTAAAACAATAATAAAAATGTATCAACATTTATATCACCAGTTATGTCACCTTCAAAAGAGTGAGAATCAATAAAATCTGAAATGCTGAAACTGACATATATTTTAGATATAGTATGTAATAAACATTTTACTCTTTGTTTTTTTCTGCTTCTAAAATTTCTTTCAATGATATATAATAATTTGAACCAGACATTTGTCGATACTGACCAAATCTGGCTTCAAGATTATCAATTTGAAATTTGCCACATAATAATAATATACATTTAATTTACACATATATATTTTACATTTAATTCAGTAAATATATACATAAAAATTGATATCATACATTAAAGAAATATGGCAAAGAGCAAAAAAAAAGTCTCCATGATTATTTTTTGTTTCATATTTTCCCATGCTTTTACCCATAACACAAAATTCTGTAGGAATTCGATATTGCTTTGAATATGTTAAGTTATAGGCTCACAGAAATTCAAACGTAAATGCTTACCTTTATTTATTTAGAGATTGAAAATAACTGCCTTACTTATGATGTATCTTAAATCATACGGTTCAAATAAAAAGGAATCATCAGAACTTTCAAAAACTATCTTGGGGAGAGTGATCGGGCATAAAATCCCATCTGAAATTAAAGAGCTTTTATCTATAGTAAATTAGAAGATATTTGTAGATAAAGCTCGTCGATGTGGTGTATGCTTTAAATTTACACATGCAACTAAGAAATGTAAGATACAATCAGCTTTGTGCAGACTTTGAGGCTCACATCACAATAGGGATCCTTGTCCTGCTGATGTTCCATACTGCGTAAACTGCAAAGGATCTCACGCCTCAGATGATCCTGCATGTCCATCTCGTGAAGAAAAAAACCCTGTTTTAAAATTTTATAGAGATAAACCATCCGCCTTTAATTGAAGCAAGAAGACGATTTAAAAGCTCTAAAACTGATTTGTAGTCACGTCAATCGTCACGAAATTTTTAAAGCCAATCAACAAAAATATCTTGGCTATTTAAGACCAACAAGAAGCTATTCTTAATGCTATTTTCCTGAAATTTCAAGAAACTATATACAAAGTTTTTGAAACTGAAAGTCACTCGTCTTCCCCTGATTGAAGAAAAGCCGAGAAAAGTCCTCAAAGCCAAAATCATCGCTAACCCCAAGTAAAAGCAATACTCACTTCAATCCAATTTTGCCTGTAAACTCTGTGTTTAATTTTAATAATTCTTCAGAAATTCAAGAGGATATAACTGAAAATTCTAAACTTAGAAAGGGAGGCAATAAAACTTCCCTGACAGTGGATACGCAACTTCTATCCTGGGTGCACCAGCCCTTATATGTCCAAATTTAATCACAATATTTGTTACCTTTCTCATGTTCTCATTAATTTCATGGAATACACGTAGTGTTCTAAATAAGCGCCCATACATGAAACTTCAATATTTTTCATGCTGCAAAAGTTATTGCTGTACTAGAAAGTTAGCTAAGAAAATTTGACAAGATATCCTTATTTATAACAAAATAATCTTTCGTCGGATTAAAGAAAATAGCCGTGGTGCTGGTCTTTCCTTGACAATTAATAAATTCATTTCAGCAAGTCAGTTTTCACCCACCGTTCTCTCAGATAATGGCAGAGAACTCTTAGCTATCAAAATTACTGTGGTAAATACTACATTCTTGATTATTAATGTTTATATTCCACCTGGGAATTTTCGTCTGAGTGGCTTCATACTATAATTCAACCTCCTTATATCCTCCTCAGAAACTTTAATCTAACGTCGTTTGGAAACTGCTCCAATTCAATAAACACAAATAATTTTCTTAAATTGATTCCAGAAGAGAATTGCTGCCTCTTGAACTCTGAAATTCTAACCCATTACGGTACACATTATAATCCTTCATTCATTGATTTCACTTTTGTATCACCAGAGAGCTATCACCTAAGTCATATTGATATTGACCTGGATTGTTTTGGCAGAGATAATTTGCCTTCTAAGACCAGTATAGCTATTGAATATATTGAGTATTATATAATATTATGAGTAGAACACGAATCCTGTGGTCGGATTTTTTTCTTCCATAAACTCGTCTTGAAATTTCTACAATCTTCAGACTATTGATCAATTCAATCATCTCTGCATTAATAAACTTCACACAAGTTTTGATGATGGCAGAAGATGCCATCTAAATTTTATTTCCGTCTTCTAGATCTTGTTCTCCTGAGCCAAAAGAAATGTCTTTGGCAAATTGCTAAACTCACATGTGATAAATACATTTGGATAGCATATAAAAGAATTGCAGTGGAACTACATCGACTCCTCCTATCTCTTTCTCAGAAATACTGGGATAATTATCCGCTGGAACCTCTAGAAATATTTTCAACTTGTTAGAAATCTCAAAAATAGAATAACAATATCTCCAATTTCACATTTAATGATTGCCTCTTTAATGATGACACTTGATTACCTTTTCACCCTGATGAATACGATGAATGCATCATGGATAACAGGTACTGTATAAAAAATATGGAAATCATCTATTGTGTTTCCAATCTTAAAACCGGGAAAAATTTCCAATCTTGTGGGATCTTACCTTCCTATATCTATAACTAGTGTTATCTGTAAATTAATGGAAAGAATAATTTTGAAAAAATTTATTGCCCATATATCCACCATGTCTTACTTTCATCCTAATCATGATAGATTTCTGCAACATTGATATTGTGACACAGCATTTTATCCATCATTCATCATCATATAATTTCAGCCAAATCCTCGAGAAAATTTGCTGTTTTGGATGCTCAGGGCTATTATTCAGTTTGGTCAGACAGCCAGATCTATAAATTGCTTCAGAAAAGCATCAAAGGAAATGCTGTTCTTTTGATTCAAGAATTCATCACAAATCGTTATTTTCAAGTAAAGTGGAGAAATGAACTGTCTCTATCAGCCACCTCTTATAAGGGAGTTCCAGAGGGGAGTGTGTTATCACCGTTTCTGTTCTCAGTGTTTATGGCAGACCTCTATGATATCCTTTCTCCCCCCCCTGCATTAAATGTTTCATGTATGCAGACGATAAATTTCTAATGTAAGAATCTGTTAATTTGGGAAAACTTCAGATGAAACTAACATTTGCACTTGGAGTATTGCAAAACTGGTGTCAAGATTGGAAGTTGTCTATAGAACCACAAAAATGTTCTGTAATTAACTTTTCTTCTAAACGTCAACAACCTAATTTCTACTTGTTTATCAACAATCATCCTATGTCCTGGAGTAAGAATATTCGAGTTTTGGGATTGAATTTTTCACACAATTTATCTTTCCACCATCATTTTTCTGAAAAGAGAGCAGTGGTATCAGAAAATTGAATGCCTTAAAATGTACTACAGGAACTTGTCTAATTAGCTTTTGTGACAGGAAATAGTTGGAGTTATGGCTGTCATATATTTGCTTCAGCATGCGCAACAGATTGAAACCCCATTAAAATTGTATATCACACTGCGTGCGAATTGCCACAGGTCTTCCTAAGTGCACCCAATACAGATATTTCTACAAGAAGCAGGAGTATCTTCTCTTCACTCCAGGCATAATATGCTCTCTTCAAACTTTTACATTCGGAACTTTAGAAGTAAATCACTATACTCTTGAGGCTCAATTTTGGAGAAACTGATTTAAAATCAAGTTAACCGTAATCTTCCTCTGGCCATCAGAATCAAAAAGTAGCTCAACCAGCAAGGAATACATCATGTATGTTAAAAGCTCCATCAAAAGTGTCAATAAAAAGTTCCATTTGTTGCCCTTTTTAGACTAAATAAATGCCAAAAGGTAAAATTTGTAAGCTCTTTAACAAGATTTGTGAGTCATCATGACAGAATTTTGACTGATGTTTCCAAACAGGGATCAAATACGAGTGTTGACATATGTAATTTTGCAAATAGTAACTGAATAACAGGAAATATTAGTTCCATAAACTCTATTTTCTCAGCTGAAGCCATGGCACTACTTATAGCAGTCTCTAAAATCTGTGGTGGACCAGACAAATATGTCATTTTCACAGATTCGTTTTCTTGCGTCTAGGCTTTTTCTGTTTGTTCCAGGACATTCCCAACAATTATCCATTTCTTAAGATCATTTGTAAGAATCTGAGGAAAAAGAAATCTATTTTTGATAGATTATTTAGTATATTCATCACATACTAGTACACATTTCATCTGACAGTATGTTATAATATGTGTTGAATATACTAAATAATCTACTATATAAAAATGGCTGATTTTTACCTGTTATTTTCATCATTACTGCACGTGCTTATGTCTATTCCATATGGATCTTCTCCATTACATAATTGTAATTTATTTTATAATTTTGAATAATTATAAAATAAATTGCAATTATGTGATGCAATTGCAATAATAATTTTGTGCTGATAAACAAGTGATGTACGAGGCACACTTGGCGCCATGATTCGCCTTTGAATGTGCTCGAGGGATAAAAACTCAGCAACAGTTGATAGGTTGATCGTTACGTCAGAGAACACTTCTTATAAGAATTTCAATATTTCATATGAAACACCAAGAAAAGAACTTGATAAATATTAACCATAGACTTTTATTTTTAAAATTCTGTTAAATGCTGTAATCGCTTTTGAGATGTATTTAAAAATGACTTCTACATATTGGTACAATAAAAATTTTATTAAAATCAGAATTTAATGTAAAGGATTTTAAAGTAATATCTTACGTTGTTTATTAATTTTATATTTTCAATGTTCAACTATTAGTAATATTTTAAGTAGTTTTTACTCCGATTCTACGCCAAACTTCTTCCCAAATATGATGCCAAGGCGACGTTCGCAATCTTGTTATGGTGCTAATGCACCATAACAATATTTCATATTGATTGGAAGATGACGACAAGCAAAAAGGAGAGATTGATTACGTATTACATAGAGTTAGGCGAAGTCTTATTAATTTTCTAGTTCCACAACACTCAATCAGATTTTATCACTACAATATTAATCTTTTCAACATTTCTCATTATTTTCTAACTACGAAAAATGTTAATTTATTTTATGAAACATTACTTCTGGTCACTGTAGTAAGTCATTTTAAATTATGTAACATTTTCAAGTAAAATCTTTATGTGCAAACTTTTCTTATTCGACAAATATATAAAATTCAACACACATCAGTTATTTTATAAACTGATATATCATTGTTATTTGACCAAATAGTAATGGCCTTCTTACAGCACGGAATACTATAACAAGGTTTCGTTCTAATTATATAGCGTAACAATGAGAATACATACCGCCCCGTGCTCTTATTCTCAAGGGGTAACGAAAAATGGCCAGTTATGTTTTAATGCGATTTTTGTAGTGTAAAAAAAAGCAAAGCAGATAGTTTAAAATGAATATTTGATTCGCTAAATGCAGCGCATTAGGGATGAATGACGTGAGACTATATTGATTTAGAGTTATTGTGTGATACGAATGAGTAAAAGTAAAGGTGTTTTTCGTTTCTGAACTTACTCATGATCATATAAATGTCATACCATATCTCTGCCCCAAATGCCAATAGCTTCACGTAGTTCGGAACATTAGGATATTTTCAACAAGATCATTATAATGAAATAATCTGTTAAGAAACATGAAAAAGTGTAATGATTAAGTAATGTTTTCTACTAGAGCTTAATATTTCAAAATTTTGAGGTGGGCCAAATTTCAGAAAAATAAAATTATGTGAATTGAGTGCATATATCTTGGAATAAATAAAGTGCTCTTAAAGGAAAATAATTAACTTTGTGACCTTTTTGGAAATTCGTTATAATACCACATTA
This sequence comes from Latrodectus geometricus, assembly GCA_026290005.1. Lineage (NCBI taxonomy): Eukaryota > Metazoa > Arthropoda > Arachnida > Araneae > Theridiidae > Latrodectus > Latrodectus geometricus. Next base: position 268,994 of record JAPDSC010068425.1, read on the forward strand.
TGTTCAGGTTTACTTTATAAATTTGATACTTTTATACATATATTTTGATGTAGAGTCCAAAGTATCATGAAAATTTAAATTACAGATTCAATAAATAAATGATTTAAAATATAAAAACAACATGTGTGAACAAATATTGACTAAAAATTTCTTGTAAGAGCCTGAAGTCCATTATTCTTAATTAATCAATGAGTTGTGGATAACCTACAATCCTCAATATTAATTTTACAATCAATATTAGTACATATATCGCATTTCATTTAGTTATTGAGAATTAATTAACTGCAGCTGTCAAAGACATCCATTTTTCCCACATGGAACCCCAGGAACTATGCAGTACCTGAGACAATAAATTTGTTCTTATCGGTGATAATATGGGAAATACAGAGATAATTCGTGAAAGGCTATTAGGTCCTCCATGACAACTGCGATTCCACCACATAAATTGGAATCAGATGTAGAGGGATCAGCTGCATTCGGAGAATTTATTGTCCCTTCACCACTTACTTATTTGAATCTGTGGAGATAACTGGAAACTTGCGATAGAAAAGTGACCCAAGAAAAATGTTCTAGAAGTTTCTAAAGATTGAAATTAAATCTCATATAAAGTGGGAATAAATATTTAATCATGATTACCAAATATAGTGAGTCTGATTCCATTAACGGCTGACTCTACCTTTAGTTCAGTCTTACGAGACTGAGTACGCTACTTTATATAAATTTTTTTCAACTAAACGAAATTTGTTTAAGGGCTACATATTTTGAGATGTTAACTGATGAAAAAATTCAGAAAATAACTAAATTATTCCAAAAAAATAATAAACTTTATAAATAATAGTGCTGATTTCTATGATACATTTTAATTAAATGTTTGATAATTTTTTATATCAAAATGCAAGTATTGATTCATTAACATTAGTTAGCTTTTTTGGTCATAATGCTAATGCAAATAACAAACGTTATTTTCAAATTTACTTAGAAGTAAAGTATTGCTGTATGAATAAAATACTGATTAATATATTTTATTAGTTTTATCTATGGATATTTCATATTTCATTTCTAAAGAAACATATGCTTTTCAAATCCTCAACTTTAGCTCAGGTATTAAAAATAAATGAATAAAATAACAAACTTTGAATCAAAATCGATTGGTATAACCATAGATTTGAATTAAAACAATATTTTTGACTTACTATTTTAATTAAGGAAATCGATGACAACAATAAATGAGATTAATGATCAACTAAATAAAGAATTGAATCTCCCGTTTTGTGACAGATTACGTAAATTGACAGATTTTAGAAAATTTTTGGTAATTAAAAATTACTAGATTCATGATAGATATAAGATATTACTAATACAAAAATAGGATAAATCTTGATGAAAATTACAATATACTATGGAAATTGCCAAAATTTGTTGACCTTTCTAAGTCATTTTTACAATTTGGTTTTTTAAGATTATATTGCTCCCGAAAAGTTAGCTATTTATTTAGTCATTATATAAAGTTCTTGGAAGTGTAATATTAAAGCAACATTTCCCTAAAAAAAGAAACAAGGGTGAATAAAACTTTATAAATTCGTTATTTTTAATACACGTAAAAAGTTTATTTCTATTTATTAAAATACAGCGATTATCATCGCATTTAAATTTAAAAGGATGTTTTAGGGATGTTTTTATGTCTTCCTCTCCTTTCTAGAAATAAGAATTTCAATACAGTATTTTTCTACTATTATAATTATATATTAAAGGTGCATTTTGAAATGTATTCACTGAAAAAAGTGCTGACTTTGAATTAATAGTATAAGAAATCGCTGTGTGATTGAGTAGGAAGTGAATTTTAATGTATTCTCCTGTACAGCAAAAAAGATATAAAATAAATAATACCAGCAATATGCATCAAATTAGAGGTCTTATAGATTAATTTTAACCATTTGAAGGCTGAAGAGTTTTCTTATATATATGCTAAAAGTGAAATGCGTAGTAATTTAATTAACAAAACAAGAGAGAAGCGCGATAGCGCTTCTCCGCATTTTTTGGCGCATAACAAGCGAAGTGCGATAGCTCTTCGCCACACTCTAACGGTTAAGATTGATTTCACAGTATTGTTTTCACACATGTGGATGAAAGATATATTTTCTTGCTTATAGTCACTTAAACAACCAGTGGCGTAGCGAGCTTAAATATGCCAGGGTAAAATTCCTAATTTAGTACCCCCCACCATAAAATTTAACTGTACTTATTAACAACAATAATAATCTGCTGTATTAATTATAGTGCATATATTTTCCTTACTTTTGACTAAGCATATTGATCAATTACTTCATCATTATTGATCACTTCAAATTTTTCTCGTTCTGCATTTAAAAATGTGATGTCACTTAGGCTATCTTATTCCATTGTTGAACTTAAATGTCAGAATTAATTTCAATTCACTGCATAAACGTTCAAAACTAGTAATTCATGTTGAAACAGTAGGGGTAATTTTTGAAGAGTGACTCTCAAATTTGGGAAAACAACTTCATCATACGATATAAGAGAAGTAAAAAGATTTAATGTCATATTTTTCTTTAAAACAAAGCCATCTTCTTTCATATATATATATATATATAAAGTTTTTCATTTATTTAAATTATCACTAGAAATTAGACTAAACTGGTGACCCCTGTTCAATTAGACCACATGTCAAAAAATGATTGTTGAGCAACAAACAAAAATTACAAGTATTGATATAACAAGAAAAATTTATCTCCTGATTTTACTTTGTAAAATTTTGTTGATTGTTTATTTTACCACTGAAAAATTTCGAGTTTTTTTTAATGTTTAATAATACTATTTCTTAATATTTTAAAATATATTTCTTTATTAAAGTTAGAGTTACATTTTATTATGAACGCATTGTTTTACATACTGGTAACCGAATAGTTAGCGTTCTTGTTTTCAATTTAACAGTTCATATGTTCGAATTCCATCTCCAGTTCGTCTGTGTAGTAGTTTGAATGAATTTTAATCTGTAGGTCTCGATCTAATTAACTATCGTGTGCAGCAAATGATGGTTGAACGATAAAAACTTGCACAATGGTAGGCTTTTTCAGTCAATAATTTAATAACATTCAAAGATTTTTTAATTTTTTTTTCAATGCAAATATTTAAGTACGATTTCATTACATTAATTTAGCGAATATTTGAATTTATAGAAATTAAAAATTTGCGACATTAATAGTCTAAACTGTAGAAAAATTTTCATTACACCAGAGGTTACAAATGAAAATGATTAAAAATTTAGTGATTGAAAGATTTATGAGAAGAAGTTTCTTTATTTGAAGCAACATAATTGCCTAAAAGTAATTATTTTAGAATCACCCATCCCTTTGAATAATGAATAATATTCAAACAATCCTGCCAGTTAAACTCCTTAAACTGTTGGTAATCGAATGAGTTGATTGATGAATTATTCTTTAGTTTTATTTTATCACTTTTATATATCTATTTATTCTGTATATTCGAATAATGTTGCGAAAAGAATTAATTCAAACAAGCAATTAAAACTAATTAATGATGGTCAAATGACAAATTGAAGTAATACCGAAATAGTAATGAAGGTTAAAAAAAAACTTTAGTTAATGAGTAAAATTCGTTTTACATACTTTTCAAAAATTAATACTGAATTTTATGCCAGAATTTATGAAAATATGTATGGGCTAATTATTTATAATAAAGTTTGTACATCAGGATACATAAAAAATGCATGCAATTTGATAGTGGGATTATTATTTTAATACTAATTTATTCCATCGTGTTATTTAACCCATTTAAGCCCTTCAGGGGGTTTACTTTCTTTAAGTAAACACGGGTGTCACAATCCCGAGGTATCCCAGTGATCTGTCCTCTACTTTCATATCTTCTCCTATTCTTCCTTGCTTTTTCTTTCTTTTCTCCCTCATTGTGGTTGCCTTGTAAAAGGTTGAGGGCTCCCCTTGAGCAGCTATCGCCGCCCTGTTGCTAATAGCTTCTCCTGGGGACTAAATCATCCACGTGTTTGCCGTGCGTGGAGACCCGTATCCCTGGAAAGGAGGGTCCTGGTAATTGTGGCTTCCAGAGGCTAACACATTACTTTGGCCTCTGCTTCAGGTAAACGGGAGGTGTGTTGTGGTCCTCAACTCATCAATCGGCTTGAATGGACCAAGCGATCATATATCTGCTGAGTTACTCGATAAGGGTGGAGGCCACTTCAGAGGTGTATTGAAAGCGTATAGGGCCTGACTAGCACTGTTGCAGTTATCCTGCATCCCTTTGTTGGGCTCCGTGGTGGGTGGTGTGGTCGGACCCTGAATTAATTCAAATTTTTTATGGAATGTTCTTCTAATTCTTTACTCCCTATGGAGCAACAAATGATATGTGAGCAGAAATATTTTGTCATTAAAAGAACTGAGGGCAATTTTGATAACGTTTCTCCTTTCTTAATTAATAAAAGTCTTATTGCTACAGTTGGAAATATCAAAAATGTTCGCAAGATGAAATCCGGTGATCTCTTGATAGAAGTTTCATCAGTTAAACAGGCCGAAACCATTTTAAAACTGGTAACATTGATGTTATAGTATCTGCCCATACTAGGTTAAATTCTACACGGGGAGTGATTTCAGCTGATGATTTGTTCAATGTTTCAGAGGAGGAAATTTTAAGTGATCTCGTTGACCAAAAAGTTTGTCATGTTCAACGCATTACAGTTAGGAGAGAGGGCACAATTATGAAAACTAAACACCTCATACTCACATTTGCAACACCTGCACTACCTCAGTCTATTAAAGCTGGTTACCTAAATTGTAGTATTCGACCATATATCCCAAACTTGTTCCGAGGCCGGAACATCTAATTTTATTTAATGGTATCCTTCTTATCTTGGAACTGTCGTGGTCTTCGCACTCATATAGAAGATATCAAAACCATTATTAATATGTATAATCCAGTGTGTTTTGCCATTCAGGAAACATTCTTGAAACCTCAGTATTGTTTTAAATTGCGTGGTTATAACTGTTTGAGAAAAGATGTTACTCCTGATGCAGTATCTGGAGGTGTATGCATCCTAGTGTCTTGTAATTTCCCTAGTTCTGTCCAGCCCCTCAACACATGACTACAAGCTGTTGCAGTACCCGTACATACAACATCTCTCATTACTATTTGTAGCCTTTACTTGCCTCCCCACACTGTTTTTCATGAAAGTGATTTGAACAATCTATTGGATCAGCTACCTACACCCTTTATACTGCTTGGCGATTTTAATGGGCATAGCACCTTATGGGGTAGTGATAATATAAATTTTCGTGGTCGCATAATTGAACAGTTCATTTCCAATAACAGTATTTGTCTCTTAAATTCCACAGAAATAACTTATTTTCACCAACCCTCTAGAACTTTCCATTCATTAGATTTGGCTATTTGTTCACCAGTACTTTTACCTTTATTAAATTTTAGAGTTAAAAATGATTTATATAACAGTGATCATTTTCCTCTAATTGTAACTCAAACTGGTATAAGTAGACCACAAGTCTTCCACTCTTCTTATTCTTATTATCGTGCAGATTGGCCACACTACTCCCAATTAGCTGTGATTACTGACAGCATGGTTCAAAGTGAGGACATTGATGATGCTGTGCAAAAAGTTACTGATGCACTTCTAGATGCAGCCAAAAGCACGATTCCCAGGCGCTCTCCAGTTCCACAAACATCATAAACCATGGTGGAACAATGAGTGTCAAGTGTCATACAAGAAACAGAAAAGGTTGTGGTCTATTTTTCGTAGGAGTCCCACTATAGAAAACCTTGTAGCTTTCAAAAAATCTAAAGCTTTAGCTCGTCTAATACGAAGAAATAGTCAAAAAGAATCTTGGATAAGATATGTCTCTTCCATCACATCATCAATTTCCAACAAACAGTTGTGGAAGAAAGTTAAAGTAACTTCTGGCTTATATCAAGATTTCTCTATCCCAATATTACAAAGAGGAGCTGTCACATACTCTTCTCCATATGATATTGTGAATCTTTTAGGTGAGGCTTTTGCAAGGGTATCTAGTCTAGCCTCTTATGATCCTAAATTTCTCAGGATTAAAGAACAAGCTGAAAAAAAAACCTATAAAGTTTCATGATAAGGAGATAATACCATATAATTTCAACTTCTCTATGCTAGAACTGCAGAGAGCACTGTCCCAAACTAAAAATACTAGTCCAGGACCAGATGGTGTTTCATATAAGATGCCTTGTCATCTTAGCCATGATTCTTTAAAAAAACATTCTTGTTCTGTACAATAGAATATGGAATGAACATGTTTTCCCCAGTCTCTGGAGCAAAGCAATAGTTATTCCAATCACAAGTTGCCTCGCTAAAACTTTTGAGCGTATGGTGAACGCCCGCCTTGTTTATGTACTTGAAGACAATCAGTACATATCGCTTTATCAGAGTGGATTCCGTAAAGGTAGATCCACTCTTGATGATATTGCATACCTAGAAACACAAATTAGGAATGCCTTTGTGTGGAGACATCATTTGGTGTCTATCTTTTTTGATATAGAAAAGGCCTATGATGGAGTTCTTCGCACTTTATTTAATTTTAACTTCAGAGGAAATTTTCCAATTTTTATTCAGAATTTTTTAAATTCTCGTATTTTTAATGTCCGTATAGGATCTGTTTATCCAATTAGAAGGGGTTCCTCAGGGAAATGTCTTAAGTGTTACTATTTTTAATATTTGCATCAGCAATATTCTTCATGTACTACAACCATCAATTCGTGGAACATTATAAGTTGATGATCTCCAAATCTCCTGCCAAGGTTCCAATATGCAACTTATTGAACGACAATTACAAACTGCAATAACCTTGTTGCTTGGTGTGATGATAATGGGCACACTTTATCACTTTCCAAAAGTAAATGTATCCATTTTTGCAGAAAAACTGGACCTCATCCTGATCCAGAAATTAAGATATCAGACACAATTATTCCTGTGGTTAGGCTAATTTTTGATAAAAAGTTGACTTTCCTACCACATATTTTAGATTTGCGTAAGAGGTGTGAAAGGTCACTAAATATTCTCAAAGTACTCTCTCATACCTCTTGGGGTGCTGATCGTAAAGCTTTACTACGTGTATATCAATCGGTTATTTTATCCCGAATTGATTATGGTAGTGCAATTTATGGATCAGCTAGGTTATGTGTATTACGCAAATTAGACCCTGTACATCATTTAGCTTTGCGAATCTGTTCTGGAGAATTCCGGACTTCTCCTGTTCAGAGCCTTTATGTGATTTGTAACCAATTCCCCCTTGATCTGAGACGTAAGCACTTATCTCTAAATTATTATTTTAAAATATTATCAGCATCACAACACTTTTTGAGATCTATGGTTGTCTGCTCCTCTCTAAGAAGGATTTATAATGCACGACCGCATAATATTCTACCATTCTATGAACGTACAAACTCTTTTGTATCTTCATCTGATTTCCCCAATGCACAAATCCAAATTACAGATTCTCTGAAATTTCCACCTTGGAACACCCCTATTGATAATATAATCGATCCCTCTGCCGGATACAGTAAATCAGCAACAGCTCCTCTTATTTTGCAACAAATGTTCTTATACATTCAATATCAATTTTCCTCCTTCATTCCTGTTTACACTGATGCTTCAAAATCAAGTGATCACGTTGGTTGTGGTATTGTTATTGGAAATAAATTTTACAAATATAAACTTCATACATCATGCTCTGTTTACACAGCTGAAGCTGTTGCAATTTTACGTGCTCTAGAACTAATACAATCCAACTCTCATCGAAAATACTGTATCTATACAGATAGCATGAATGTGATCATGCAATTAGACCATTTTAACGACAAATGTCATCCAGTTATTGTGGAAATATTAGATATTTTAAATACATTGAAGAGTAAAGGATTTGATGTTGGTTTTGTTGGGTTCCTAGTCATGTTGGCATTGCTGAGAATGAGCTTGCAGGTACTGCTGCTAAAAATGCCACTGACCCTTTACATAAAGCATTAACATTTTTTGACATTAAACAAATTGTCAAAGACTTTATTTCCTCCCACTGGCAAAAAACTTGGGATTTGCAGATAAACAACAAATTACACAATATATCTCCTCGGATTCTTCCATTTCCAGATGTTCCTATACGAAGAGTTGATGTAAAACTTACACGCCTTCGCATTGGACATACTCGATTTACGCACAAGCATTTATTCTTGTCTCAGAGTGCTCCGATTTGTGACATGTGTAATGTACCGTATACAGTACATCACATTTTAATTGTTTGTCCTAACTTCAATGATTTACGCTTAGTATTTTTTAACAGAACAAATTTAATTTCATCAGATTTAATTGGATCTAAACCACATAGAAATTTGTTCGCATTTTTACGTGCAATAGGTTTTTTAAATTCTATTTAAATTTTTATCCACTTTAATCTTTTACATAAACTTTTATTAAATTTTTAATATCCTTCATCTTATATATTTGACTAGTCTCTTATTATTGAGTCTCTCGTTTTAAACATTGTTCGGTGCAGAAATGTCCAGTATTGGACCTTGCACCAGTAAACCACACAACACCAAACCTTACCCCATTTAAGATAATATAAAAAAAAAGTTTGATGTCTATCATATATTTGTTATCACTCTGAGGTTTTTGTTTTTCCTCATTATTTGTATTATCAATATTTTTAATATTTGAAGTAAAAATTATTTTTGATGATCAGATTATATTTCAATATACATTTTAATTATTGTATATAATATAGAGTATAGCAAAAATTTTGAAAATTTCGTTTTTTACAATTTCTGAGTAATTTTATCATGGGATTTCTATTTCTTGTTTTTCAATAATAAATTTCATTTAGTATACATGCATGTATATTGTAAATAATCTAATAAGAAAACACTTAAAATTTCTAACTAATTTAGCAAAAATTTCTAAGAAATTCCGAACTTTTTAATACAACTCTTTCCATTATGGTTAAATTATTTAATATGTGACAGTTATAAATATATTTGATTCTTAATGAATGTAAAATAATTCTAATGAAATCTCTGCTTAATAAAAATCTGCTAATAATCTGAATGTAATTCAAATTTCTTTAAAAAGAAAAATAATGTGTATCTCTATACGAGATATGGTATATAATAATTTTAACCTTGTAACGTTTAATAAAATGCGATTCATAATAAATTTGAATTTGACAATGCGTTTATGAGTACTCAACTTTTAGGTTTACAATACGTAGATATCAGCAATGATTGCGCCAATGTAGTTAATCTTGCCGAAACATTTTGAGTCTCAGAACACTTGACTTAATCCGAGCTAAAATAATTTGCGCCTTTGCTCCGCGCATGCGCATTAGTATATACAAATGAAACCGAAAGAAGTCTGCTCTTATTGTTTTATATCCCATCTGCTCTGATGGAGTCAGATTAATATAGTAGTTTAATTTTACATAGGAAAATGTTAAAAATAATGATGTAATATTTATTAAATCTTAAACTTTGTTTATATATGAGATGTGTGTTGATTTTATTACTGAGATACAGAAAACATTAATAGAAATATTCATTGAAAAAAAGTTGTGTATAAATGAAAGTATTATATGATATCAAAAGCAAATAAGTGTATCCCTACAATATTGGCTGTATTTAAGATCAGTTTTTATGTCGATTAGCTTACAATCGACACAAATTATAAATTAGCTTAAAAACTTCAAGTATATATACCTTTGTGTATATCGTTTAATAAACTGAAAAATTTTCAATAGGGGAAGGGCTGGTGATTCCCACACTGACAGTCTATGTTCTTTGAAAAGTGTTTAAAGTCGAGAAATTAAAATATATACCTATATTTTATTTATTTATAATTTATTTATAAAATTTTTTCTACAAAACTACCTGTATAATTAAATGTATACCTTAGGACTATATATACAAATGAATTGAAATTTTTTTTTTGTCATAAAACTAGTCACAAATTTCATATGCATTAGCCAGTTCTTTTGTATGATACAGAGTTTAAAGTTTTTTTTATGATTGTTATTAGGAAAAAAATATTTCTAGAGTTTTGTTTTCTTCATGTAAACTTATATTTTATACTGGACTGGTGCAGAAACACATCTATCAAGAGGATTGCTTCAGATTCAAAATTTTTTCCTCCATCAATTATTAATGTTCGCACTATATCTTTCTATACGAAAAGTATGGAAAAGATTTAAAAAAGCCAAAATTTCCATCGGTCTAATTATGCAATATGAAGTCAATTTGTGGAAATTATTTTAAATTTTAATTAAAGTTCATTTTCGATACTTTGTACAGAATGATTTTATTTTTATAAAAGATTTACAATGGAAAATTGAATTACTACCAGCATGTCAAGATTTTTAAACTATGTGACTCAATTACATAATTTTGATATTAATTTCAAGCATTCCAGATAATTTTAGGTTTATCACTCAATGGTGATTTTTTACTCACAAAAGCTAATTAGACAGGTACCAACAATTCAAAGTGAACTCTGAACTGCTACAAACATTGAGGTCCATAGTAGGAATCCAACTTAAGAACTGTTGAATCGAAGACCAGGGTACTAATGATTCTACACATTTCATTCTAGTATCTGAATTTTAAAATGATTTAAATGAATCATAAAAAAATCATATGAACTTACATTTTAAAGTTCTTTTGCAGTGTATGAAAAATTTTCAAAATCGAAATATATGAAAGATTCTTTATGTTTATTTCTCATGAACATTTACTCAAGTCAGATCTGCAGTTTAAAGTGCACCCTAAACTATAAGCATGTCTAAAGTGGGAGTTACATATTTTTGATAGATCAGCAATATTCCATTCAGCAAGAGCAGAAATACTTGGGTCATTTTACTACCTCTCTTACATACTAATATACTATACACTTAAGTTTTTATAATAAAAATACTTTTATAATAAAAAGTATTAATATATAAATAATTTTAATATATAATTAATATACACTGCTCAAAATAATTAAAGGATATTACGGTTTTAGGTGGATCTTGTGGCTGAGAAACTTTTCAGCTGATTGATACATGATCGACACACGTAGTAGGTTATACAAGTATAAATTACACATGTTTGGAGGAAAAAAATGCATTTTATTGCGCATTTGTGTACAAAAGGAAAAAAAACACAATTGTGCATATGAGAAAAAAGAATAAGAAAAGGTGTTTCCTTTAAAGGAAAGCATTTTCAGTAGGGGGTATGGTTTCCACGGAGAGCAAGCAACGTTGAACACCTTTAAAACTTGGAGTCAATGAGGCTATTAATCACGAGTTGGGGTATTCTGTTCCACTCTTCCAGAAAAGCTCTTTCCAGTTCTTGGAGAGTTTTTTGGGGTGATTTGTGGCCAGTAACTCGCCTTCCTAGAGCGTCCATAACGTGTTCTATTTGATTCATGTCTGGAGAACACGCTGGCTATTCCATTCGTACGATTCCTTCTTTGAAAAGGAAATCCTCCACCAGATTAGCACGATGTGGCCTGCAGTTATTGTCCATTAAAATGAAGTCATCTCCGATTGCTGAAGTATAAGGGACTACAATAGGTCTGAGGAACTCATCCCTATATCGGCGACCAGTCAGAGTCCATCTCAAATGATATAGAGGTCTGTGCGCCTGTCAATGGGGATGCCACCATACACCACTCCTCCACCACCAAATATGACACTTTCGTGCACGAAGGCCGGATTATTCTTATTGCCACGGTCCCTCCAGATGAAAATACCCCTATTATCAGGATGAACAGAAAAACTGGACTCGTCAGAAAAAAGAACATTGCTCCATTCATTTCTTCTCCAGTTCACATACTCTGTTGCCCACTCCCTGCGGTCGCGACCATTGAGCTAGCAGTACTACTCCTTGCTCCATGGTCGTGACGATGCTTTGATGTTAGTTTGACATTATCATCGGTCGGCGAGCATACAGACCTACACCATGGAGCAGGTTTCGGACAGTCTGAGTTGAAACCGTGGTCTCAGTAGCCGAGCGAAGGTATTGTTGGAGAAAAGTAGTGTTCATATTTCGGTGTCTACGAGCCTTTAGCACTAAATAACGATCTTCGTTGAGCATAATTGCTCGTCTACGACCTTGCTCTGGTCTTCAGCCTGCACTTCCAGTCTCCAAAATACGGTTCCAGGTACTGGAAATCACACTTTGTGACACTCCAATGGCTTGATCTACTTTGGCTTGAATGTATCCCCCTTTTAACCTACCAACACCTCTCCAAGCTTCTCAGATGGTTAAATGACTTCGCTGAGATATCACACTCATCGAAACATCTCATCGCCGATCATTGTTTTCTTCATTGTCTTTTATTCAATTGAAAGTCAAATTTCATTCACTGCCGCTGAAGTGACGTTTTTGACGTCGAACTCAAAAGTAGCATACTTCACAGTTTGAAAGTCAGAAAAATTTGCATTTGTGATTCTTTTCTTCCATTTTCGGAAAAATTCTTTTTCGCTTATCTCTTTATTTTATGCAAAACTAACAGTATGCTTTAATTGTTTTGAGCAGTGTATGTTCTGACTAAAACACTTTTAATGATTAAGACGTTTCCCTAAAAAGTATCAAATATTAATTCGGGTTCAAATGTAGGAAGTTTTCCTATCAAAATCAACCAGAAATGAAGACCAAACTCTAATCTTCCAATTTAAATTGCTGACTTAAGCAGACTTCTTCCGTATTTAAATGCCTGCGTTGCGTTGCCTACGCCTGCGTTGAGAAGAAGTGCGGAGCAAATTTCTTTAGCTGGTAATAACAACAAGTCTGTAACATTTCGTAGAGGGAGAGCCTTTCTTGGTCTGTGGTTTAGACGAACAAGTAAAAAAATTTAATCCAATAAAAATATTATATTTGTTTGTTTGACACGCATAATCTTGTGCTTATAAGAGCATAAATTTTTTTTTTGATCTTATTTGTTTATCTATATTAAAATCGTATATTCATATAATAGGATTTATTATTATGAAATATATAGCATTACCAGGCTTTCCTTGTTACATTTTCCTAAAAATTGCCTATTTTTTCATTGACGTAAAGCGGGTAAAGATGATTAAAATATTCGTGATATGTTTGTTTGAGGCTATTTATGAAACTTTTCGCTCTTCTTTTTATATCCATTAGTAAAATACTTAACCGTAAAAAATTCGTTTTATCTTACTCTTTAAATTTCCTCACAGCAGGTCATTTATATGCACAATTTGTGATTGTTTTGTTTCAATTGAAGCTACTGGGTAAAATCTATGGAAAGAAATGTGATAAAGTAGAAGCTAATCTGAGTATAACTGAGTTTTACATTGTTATGGTTAATTAGCTGTAAATTAAAAAAAAATTAAATTGTGTCATATATGCAATTTTGTTACAACTAGAGATATCATTATAACCATGGAATCTTATGCAAAAGCAACTTTTTAAGCATTAATTTTTATTAAATGATAAATAATTTATGTGGAATATAGTTATGTAACATGTACTTTTACACAATATATGTTGGTTATACTTAAAAAAACTTTTTTGTTATGGAATAATCATTGTAGATTTAAAATTGAAAATTAAAATTGGTACTTTATCCAGTAAAAGTAAGGATTTAGTCAGAATAAAGATTATATTTAAACTAAGCATAAGAGTGAAGTTATTTTTAAAACAATCACACTCATCACATAATGTTATCTTTGGCATTCAATGATGAATTCAAATTTGAATATTAAATTATGGAATATTTTTAAATTGATAAGTATGTATTATAAATCTTAAATAAATACTTGCATTTGTAAAAAGCTTTAATGAATAAAGTTCAAATAAAAAGTTTAACATTTAATAGACAAATAGGACAATGGTTCATTGCACAAATTTCTTCTAGAACAATCTGTTTAATATTTTATGATTGTCTATTTCATTATTTAACAACAGTAGCTTTTCTACTTCCAAGTTAAAATCTTTACTTTTTATTTTCTCTGATATGAATTAGATTCTAAAATGTGATTGTATTTATTTTAATAGAAAATCCTGTAGACATTACTCTTGAAACTACAGAAAAATTATTAGATCTAGATCAAATGTAATCAGTTTTTAAATGTTTGAAGTGAAGTTTAAATGAATTATGTATTAAAACTTGTGTTTTTATCTTAAAAATTATTATCAGTATGATAAATTGGATTTGAGTGTAGCTAAGTATTGTATTGTTTAACATACATAATTCTTTTATAGTGTTGACGGAAACTTTTTGTATTCACCTGCATTAACAAGACTCTTCTGTAATATAATTGATTATAATAAAGTTATGTAATTGGAAAATCGTCAATTTATTATAATATTTAAAGTCAAATTTCTATGAATATTCATTAATTATTTATATTTTAAAGATAAGAAGTAATAGGAAAATTATACAGAATTATTTAAAATACATAATAAAAGATATAACATTGTATTAAATATCTTTTCTATAGAAAGAATTTTTTTAGAATATAAAATATCATTTTTTATCAAAGATGTTTAGATTTTAAGTCACTGTAAATGATTTAAATATTTTGAATGTCTTTTTATTTTTAATTGTACGAGTGTGCTGATTACACATATATTTAACTCTCTGGTAATTTTTTTCCCCCTTTGTGTATACAATTTAATTTTGTTAAATTTTCAGATTGATTATAGAGCCGCTACATTACTGTAAATGATGGATGGAGCTTTTTCGTTCTTTTAATAAAGGGAATTTTATACCAGTGCTTTTTACCAACTGTTCGCTTTAATATAACCTAGTCTGGAAACATTACATTTCTGTTTTATTCACTCATACTTCACTTTTTTATATTTAAAATATTGCTTATACATTTAATAAATTAATTTGTAAAATATTGGAGCTGCTGATTATTTAATGTAGCATCTTACATAATAAAAGCAAGTGTAATGTGTCTGTCTGCCTGTCTGACCGAGCTCTCCAGCCAAATCTATCGCACGCAGGGACCTGGAATTTTTTACACGGAAGCACAAAGGGGCTGGCCACCAGACCTCGAAGCCCGATTTTCGATTTTTGAATTAGAAAAATTAAAAAAAAATAATTTATAAAACTTCTTCTTGAGATCGCTGCTCGCCGATAGCTGATTCCGGGGTTGTACCAGCTCCTTTTGAGAAACAATAGATGGCTTTTTAACAGATGGCTCATAGTTAGGATATATTGTTCCTTTTTATCGACGGGGAATGTTGTGTGTGTGGGGGGGGGGGAAGAGAGACAGTCTACATGTCCTACACTACTATTCCTGCGCTATTCACTTATCTGCATTTTCTAAATGCACGGGCAACGCCAGGCGGGTACAGCTAGTACTGAATAAATTTGTGGCAGAATCCTAGTATGGGCAATAAAATTTACCAAACTAGCTTACTGCATCGGAATGCGTTTGTATGATGAAACTTTTGTTTTATGACAAAACTTGGTTGTGTACATGTGTTAAATTTGTTTTTATTTGATTTCTAAAGCTTTTGAGGCAGAGGATTTACTGCTTATATTTTGAACTTTTTTTTTTTTTTGAAAATTAAGTTTTTTAATATTAGTTTGCTGTGAATTTCTTATTTTAAGTTTCAAAAGTAAAATTTATTTTGAAAGTTTGTAAAATAAATTAATTTTTATATTGTTTTCATTATTATTTCGGATGATTATTTTCCTCTTGGAGTATATATTGTAACATAACTATTCTGAAAACATTGTGGCTGAATTTTTGGGAGCAATAAAATCTGTTATCCAACCAGTGCAGATGATTCTGCAAGATTAATTAGAAACTGTAGTTTTTGAAAAATTGTATGTTTACATTATAGATGTAGCATTATTCTCCGGTTGAATGCAGCCCTAGATTGCGTTACACTAATGTTTTTTTTTTTTTTTTTTTTTTTTTTTTTTTTAAGATAGTTGCCACTGCCCAGTTAGTTAAAATTTGAGTTTTCTCAAAAGTGTATTTCATTTATGTTATAGATTTAACTTTATTGTCCAGTTGTCACCCATTGTAGATTGCATGATACTTAGTTTATATTTGTTTTTTATTATGTAATCTTTGTGAAATTAGTGTCTAGTTATTAGCATTTTAATATTTCTGTAGAAAGTAGTTGTAATGAAATATTCAAAATTTGATGTTTGAAATTGAAAATGGTGCACAATTGCAAAATTGAAGTTTTAGTTTGATCGGTATTTGGTAACAGAATATTGTGTGTAGTGATATAATATTGATTGGCGAGGTAACTGCACAATGCTTGGAACAAACTTTGGAATTCACGCCAAATACTCTCATTTACCAAGGATTTTGCCAAGTCATAAGTAATAACAACAACAGTAATTATTATACATCTTTATATAATTAGATCTACTTAGCTTAGAAAGAGATTAATCTTATCACATAATAAATGTCTACATTCTAACTTTATTCCTGAATAGCAATGAAATTCACTATGTTACAATTTGAAGTACATATTTATTAAAAAATCAGTATTCTGATTTAAAACATATGTCACAATACATTTTAAATCTGAATACTGACTTTTTAATAAACCTGTAATTCAAATTCCAGTTCAAGATTTTAAAATTCAGTCATTTTTTTTCACTTGCTTGATAAAAACAAAATTATAGTACTAAATATACATTATAAAAACAAATGAGTAAATTTGACTAACGTAAATAAATTTAGCAAAACTGAAAAATATAATGTTCACATTTTCAATAAATAAACAAATGCAAGTATAACTTAAAGTAATACAAGCAAGATAAGATTTTATACATTATTTACAATCATTCAGCATTAAAACATAAATATACAAATAAAATAAACTTCATGAACATATGAGAAATTCAGGTCAGAAGTATACATGAGGCAAATAAGAAATTAATCTTTGAATAAGGTATTGAAATGATGAATCACTCCCAATTGTGGTATTAATCCATAATTGGGAGTGATTCATCATTTTCCATTTGTTCTAAAATATACCTGAAGGCTTGCTTGATGTACTGTGCCTTAAAGGTCGAAATTATCCCTTGATCTAACGGCTGCAATAAAGAAGTCGTATTCTTGGGTAAAAATACAACTTGCATATTTTTGTGATGTAAATCTTGAGGATGGTCTGGTGCATTATCAATAAAAGAAGGGTCTTAAAAGGCAACCCCTTTTTACTTAAATACCTTTTGATGTCTGAGACAAAAAAGTTATGAAACCATTCATTGAAAAGTGTGGCAGTAATCCAGGCCTTCTTATTGGCCATCCAATAAACAGGAAGGTTGTTGATCTTTATTCCTTTAAAGAAGCGTTAAATGATCGATTTGTTAATAACCAATGTTTTCATTATATGATCACCTGAAGCGTTGCAACAGAAAGTAACTGTTATACGACTTTTCGCTGCTTTATGATCACTAGCTGATTTGTGAGCTTTAGCCAAGTAGGTTCTTTATGGCATTTTTTCCCAAAATAACCCGTATTCATCAGCATTGAAGACCTGGTCAGGAATGTAGGAACTAACGGCTATAATTTCAGCAAAGTTTGACGGATGTTGTTGCGCTGCATCTTGATCAGCGGATGCTTGTTCACTC
The DNA here is from genome assembly GCA_026290005.1 of Latrodectus geometricus. NCBI lineage: Eukaryota > Metazoa > Arthropoda > Arachnida > Araneae > Theridiidae > Latrodectus > Latrodectus geometricus. The sequence continues at coordinate 286,629 of JAPDSC010068425.1, forward strand.
TTCAATCTTAGATTATGTAAAGAATGTCTTTGTTTAAATCTTTCAAACCAACCATGGCTTGCAGAAAAAGATATTCTTTTCAGCTAAAGAAGTGGATGGTAATTGATTCTTAATTTTTTCATAAATCTTCAAAGCCTTATTTGTAATTGTATTGGTATCAATTGGAATCCGCTTTTAATTGATCTCTTCTAGCCATATCATTAATGCTTTTTCTATATTTTCCATTGCAGCATCCCTTACGTATGTAGTTGTGTTGATACTCGTAGAAGATCCAGCTACTTCACTTTTTCTAATGGAGTCTTCATTTTTTCTTATTGTCCTTATTGTGGCTTCATTCATAGAATAGAATTTAGCAACATCTATTACTCTTTCTCAATTATGTAGACGATCTAAAATTTTAATTTTGCTTTGTAAAGATATAACTTTTCTTTTCATTTGTTTTTTTGTAATTCCTTTTGTCATGGTAAAACCCCTAGAATTAAACTTAAAATGTTAAAAAATAACTTAAAATGTTCTTTACTTTTTGAATTTACTACAGGTATTTGATTCGATTTCTTAGACAAGTCTCGGAGAAAGACTGGCAAGAGACTCACGAGAAACTTTCAGGGCGAACCTCCGGTTTGCCTATCTGCCCTCAGCTGGTGCATCTGAAAAGTTGAATAACGCGATCTGGCACGCAAAATCTTGGCAAAGGCTCACCACGTTCGTCAACTATCCCGGATCTTCTCATTCCGTTCTGGTGCAAATTTAAAAATTGTGTAAAAGTGAAATCATGTAAACCGAGTACTGTGTTAATCAATGGATAGGTGTATTTAACTTTTAATATTTTAACAATTTTTCAGCTTTCCTTTGCTGTTTTTTTGATAGTGCAAAAATAATAATTTGGATTTCTTATATCTATTGATCTGGGAAAATGAGGATCAATTATTTCTGGCAAAAGACAATCAAAATAAAAATCATTTAACATAGTTTTCATTTGTGTCTCCCAAATGATATCTTTAAAAATTTGTTCAATTTTAATGCCTTTTGGGGAGCAAATGGCAAACCAACAAAAGTTCTGTTCACAAACATATAATTGCCCTTGAATTTGGTAATAAAATTAATGTTTTTTATTTATACCCGTAATTTCTTTTGTTTTTATGTCTTTTTTCCAAAAATTGAATGCAGAGTTTTCCACAAATTTTCTCGGGTGGATATTGTGACATGTATATAGGCATTAAATTTCAACAATTCCTTCTGCCAATTATTATGTCTCACATGTCAGCTAAATGATGCAAATTTTTATCAATCATTAAATATCAAATGAGAAAAGGTATCCAGATGAATATACATAGGTTTGTTCAGCAGAATCTTGTAGTTGAAGAGTTTAGTATGTCTGTGTATTAGAAACCTGTTTGGTGACACATCACATCATGGGATACAAAGTGATTTATGATTGTTGTAGACATGAGGGAAAGAAAGTTAGTCATATTATTTCTTCATGAGTCATACAAGTGATAAGGAGCATGTCTGATTCATGCTAAATTTCCTTCCTGTTGTTCTTTAGCATCTGTTTAATAATTGTCCCTATTACTGTAGTTTGTTCCAAAGCTATTTCTTTGATACAGCATCCCCACAAGAAAAAAAGGTAATAATATTACCCATCTGTAATTTTTTAATTATTCAGTTTTTAGCATGTCAGCATGAATAAAACAAAATAAATTATAATGAAAAATTAATTATCACATAGAACATAATAAAAGTTTCCATATCTTAACTTCTATGTTACACGTAGCCAAGATATTGGGCTTGTTTATTACTTTAAAAATTAAAGCATTTCATCTCAAACATCCTATACAATCATTATTTATGTCTTACAGCACCTAAGTCTTAGATAATGTTTACCTATTCTTTTAATATTTTATTACTTTCATTCCTTTCTTGTCAAAAGTAATGGCATTTATTTTTTTATTTATTATTTTTTTGCATTGGGAATAATTTTTTCAGATAAATCTTGTGTGCATAATATAATTCCCTTAAGGATACTTTCAGCTTTAATATATATTGAAGTGCTTTTATGTTTTTCCACTGAACTTTTACAGCAAACCAAACTTTTTCAAATATATTTATGTGATTCCTTAAATTTAAAATTTATTTAAATTCTTATTAGATGCAATATTTCATAAAAACTTATGAAATAAAAAAAAACTATAAAGCTGCCAATATTATATTAATATCTTATATTTATTGGTCGTAAGATTAATATATTTGTCTCAATATTATTTACTGATAAACATATTTTCATTCTTACTACTGGATTTGTGATTCTATAAAAAAATATATTGAAAATGCATTTTTTTATATTTATTTTCTCTAATTTTTAATATATTGATAATCTTGTTTCAAAATAGTTGAAAGTAATGTAATTAAATAAAGTAACACCATAAGAGTTTAAAATATTTCAATCTTAAAATCTATTTAAATGACAAAAGTAAAACTAAAAGTACATATCATAGCTACGCTAATAAGTAAGAATTTAACATGCATTATTTACAGATCTTTTCTGTTTTATACATACTTTGTTGAGTGGAAAAGCTAATTCTCCAGCAGCTCCCTACTGTATAATGAAACATCGGAAATGGTATGTGGAGAGAAGTTTTTCCCAGAAATTTCACCCTCCTTAGATTTCCCTAGTGTATAATGAAAATCAGCCAAGTTTGGTGATAAAAAAATTTTCTGTTCATTGTGTGCAGAGCTTGGTTTTCTGAAATAAGAGTGAGTTTTCTAATCAAAATATACACTGAAATACTGATGTAATCAAAATCATTTTTAACTTAAAATAAATGAAAATGTTTATTCTGTAATTGTACGAAAAAAATAGGAAATTTATTTAAACCAAATTTTATACAATCTCAATGAATTTAGAATTTGGTTGAAATTTATTTGGAAATATTTTGACATTTTAAAAATATTTTTAAAAATTAAAAGGCTTAAAACTTTAATAGAGAGGAGAGTATCTCAGTTTTTGTAATTTGCAAAAAACCATAAGTTTCTGTTGTGAAAATAGCACTTGTTGCACATTTAATTATGTTCCCTTGGATTAACATAGGATTCAATTTTCTTGAACAGAGGTATAGCAAGGCTTTAAATATTGGTTTTACAGAGCATGTTATCCACACTCTATCACTCACATGATCATTAGCAGGTTTTATTGAAACTGAATCTAAATTTGAATTTAACTTTTCATTTGTTTTGATTTGTATAGTTTTTATAGTTCCTGGTAAAACAGTTTAGAAACTGAGAATCAAAATATACTACTTTTATTGTTTTCTATGTTCATAACATTAGTTTTTAATTCGCTGAATGAGAATTCTGGTAATTTCATTCAATAAATATAGTTTCATTATATAATAGTTTTTTGGAAAAGTGAATTAGCATTTTATGTTCTTAAAAAAAAAAAAAAAAAAAAAACACTGTTTAGTATTAGTTAGCATTTTTTTTAAATACTGTCTTAAGTAGTATAGACACCACTTTAAAATTCCTTAAGTATTTAGTTTTAAAAGTTACTTTTTTTCAATTTGTAGCACATGATTTGAAATACCTTTAACTTGAAGTTTACATTGTGATAGCATCACCCTACTTAGGTTAGTTATCATTTAAAAAAAAGATCTTTTTTAGATTATAAGATTCACCTGAATCTGAAAGAGCATTTACATTAATATTATTTTTTATGATTTTATTTTTTATATATATTTATGATTTTAATAACTGGTAATTTATTATTTATTATGGGCACAACAATGTAGGCACCTGTGCAGGTTTATTATTGGAGCTGTGAGATGTAATCCTGTGTCCCCTATTGCTTTTTTAATCGATTTCTTCTACCTTTTTGGGAATTGTTTTGTGTATTGAAATACCAAGGTCTTTGCGTTTCATGTTTGATTTTATGGCAAAAAGAAGAAAAGACTATTCTGTATATGGCTTCTTCATACACATGTTTTTTACATCTGTTGCAAAAGAAACTAGGTATTTTTTTCTATTTTGTGTTAGTATTCGATTTTTTAAAAAATTTAGCTATTTAAACTTGTAGATCATTTGTTTATTTTGTAAACTTACCCTGCATTTTTACAAATTTTTTGGTGTTACATTCAATTAATGATTTTAACTCATTTATCACCTTTGAGTCACCCTGTAAATTGTTTTATATTGTCTAATAGGTGGTCTATTCATAGAAATGCATTCCTCTAAGAGAATGACCTGTTTTTTAAATTTATTAGGCTCATAAATTTTAAAGGCATTATTTCTCTTAAAACTTTAGGCTTAAGGTCATTTTTAGATGTGGACAATTATAAGTCCAATCTATATTGCTTGAATCGGGGACTACTTTCACATTTGTATGATAAGTCTTTGATTTCAGAAAAATATCTTTGTTCTGATTCTGAAAATAATAGTAAAGTTAATAAACCGACCCACCATAAGGTATACGGTAGAAGAAGTCACTTGCGACAATAATCCTGGGAACTTAGACATGTGTGTCAAATGTCTTGGGCTTCGCCACCAGCACAGCCATTGCTACTGCCAAATCATCTGGATATGAGCTACCCCAGATTGCTCTCCACGGAGGCTCACCCTCCTCCTGAAATGGGCCATCTTGGCCTTTATTAATACCAATAACAATACAAATTGTTTGCTAAAAAAAAGGAAAAGAAAAAATAAAATATTATAATGGATGGACCAATCTGGCCTATCTATAACTTAGAGTTTAACAAAACTAACCGAAAATCTATACAAACAAAAGTCCTTCCTTTATGTCTGTAACTTCTTTTGTATAATTTTGTTGTAATTCCTTTTGTATAATTTTCTTTATACACTATTTCCTTTCTTCACTTTGATTCTTTAGTAAGTTCTTTAAATCTATGTTTCTAAAGTTTTTAGGAAACATCTTTTCTCTTATATCCCTGGCGCAGCTTGTCCTTTTTGGACCTTGTGCCACAAAACCCAACCAACCAACCATCCCTTATATCCCTATATTGTTTACATTTGTACACTAAATGTTCTGGATCTTGTATTTCTATGTTGTGAGGACAGAGATGTGTTTTATTATGAAATCTATTTCTGTATGTTCCAAATACTCTGTGCTTCATTAAAATCTGGTTTATGTAAAAGTCTGCTAATATTCTCTTGTCTGATAACTTTGGATATAGCTTATGTTATCTTTTTGTTTTAGACAAATTGTCTCATTTATCCTGCCATCTTTTTAAGTTCCATTCATCCATTTTGGTTTTAATCTGTCGTTTGCTGAGTTTTACCCTTTTATCTATCTCTTCTCTATTCATTGCTTCCTCCACCGCCATATCTGCTTGTTCGTTGTATTCTATTCCTATATGAGCCTTGACCCAGTGAAATTTTACCCATATTGTGTTCAGTTTTAATGTATTAATAATCTCCTCCACAGTATCATTTGTTATCCTATTCCCCTTCAATGCTTAAGTACTGATCTACTGTCTGAATGTATATGACAGATAAAGATTCCCTCTTCAATACATTTTTTGATGGTTAATAATATTGTGTTTGACTCAACCTCAAACAGTTTGGCCTCACTGTTTAATTTTACTTGTATTTTATATTGTTGTATGTCCCTCCAATATATAATTGAGGTACATCTAATTCTGTAATTAATTCCTGAGACGTCTGTGTATGCAAAAATCATGATTTGTTTCCTTATCCCATTCTATTTCCTGATTGCTCTATGATTTCTCATATTTGATGCTTCTTGTCCAAGTATTTAGCATATCCAGTCTTTCCCCATTTTAGTCAATGCTAATCCTTCTGTGCCAAAGGATGTATCTTTTCCTAAGTGTGTCTGCTTTGAACTGAATTGGTAGGCATCCTGCATCTGCTGTTGTTTTAAACGCTTTAGTAATCTTAATTAGCCCTATTTGTTTATTATTCATCTTAACAGTATCATTATACCATGCCTGACAACCATACAAAATAATACTCTCTACTACGACAGTATAGATGATTTTAAGTATATTTGGTTTCACACAGTCCCCAAGTTGCTTTTAAGTATCTAATGAGTTTATTTTGTAACTTACTTATTTTATCCATAACATTATTCAAATGGCTCATCTATGTAAGCTTGGCATTCAAAGTTAAACTAAGGTACTATATTTCTTCTGTAAAATCATTTGTATGCTCTTCAATTTCGATTGTTGGTCTTGTTATACTTCTATTTAAGGTAAATACTATATATTTGCATTTTCCTAAGCTTAATTGTAATCTTTACTCTTTGGCCCAGTCAGCCACCAATTCTAGGGGTCTCTGTGTCATTGTTCTGAAATGATAGTTAGAGGATAATCTGAATAAAAGTATGATGCTGTCAGCAAATGCTTGACAATGTCTCTTGTCCCACACACACATACAATTCTTTATTCAACAGTTCATTAGGGATCAGCAACTATAAGAAAGGTTCCAGGCTAGAAGCCTGTGGTACCCCTATGCTATAGTTTTCTTCCATACCCCGTCCACCAATGTAGGATATTTCACTCAAAAAGGATCTAATGAGCCAGAATATATTACTTGGGAAAACTAATCAAAATTAGAGTTTTTAAGATGTTCTATCTTGTGTGCGTGCAATGTTAAAGACATTCTTTATGTCAAGTGATACCAAGCAGGTATATAAGCCGTTACTTTTGTTATATATAACTCTGTTTATTATCTCCACAATTGCATCACTTGTGGATTTGCTTTTAGTGAATCCAAATGGATTCTTGTTCAGTAGATTGTTGTAATTGAAATAGTAAGATTGTTTCCTCATTATTAGTTTATCAAAAATCTTCCCCCATACTAGTAGCAAGCATTTAGGTTGCTTTGCTAAGACTATTTTAATTTTCTATCTTTTCCCTCTTTAGGCATTACTTTTGCTATTTTTCAATATCTACGAAAGATTCTATTTTTTAGACAAGTGTCCATGACACTCGTGAACCACTCCCTGTTTGTGTGAAATAGTTTCGCATAAACCTCCAATTTCACATTAAATCCTGGTGCTTTATTTTTATCCATATCTTTAATCACCTTTTCTATTTCATTGCTAGTAAATTGAGGTTGATCATTACCTGCCTCATAAATTATCTCAGTCTCCTGAATATCCATGTCTGGGAACTGTTACCTAAGTATCATATTCGTTGCCTCCATTGCATCTGATGTTAATTCATTGTTTTCTAATTTTATTCGTTCAACCACTTTTGCTGTTTTGGTTCTGTCTTTAACTGTAAAACCCTCCAAATACTGTATTTACTGTAGCTCCTTTTATATAATCTCTGAATGCTTTTTCCTTGTCTCCAAGATTGTCTTCCTGTATGTTGATGACACCTTTTTGAATATTTGTTTCTTTTTCTGTCTCACCTCTGGATCATCTTCTTTTTGATACCTTCTCCTTAACTCTCTTACCCGACTTCTCTCCATAGTTAACGACGTCCACCAGTAGTTTGCTGTATAATCTCGCTTAATCACCTCTCTTCTATGTCTCTTACATATCTATATTATTTTGTTCTCAGTTTCTCTGATTTGTTCTTCTATATCATCTTCTATAATTGGGTATTCTTCTGGCATTCAGGCTCTTCTGGAATTGATTCCAATTCAACAAATTAGAGTTCTATCTTATATTCATTTCTCAACTTTCTCTCTCCAATGTGAAATTGCATTTCATTACATTATGATCACTCCCTGTATAACTGTCATCTATCTCCCAATCTGTTATTTCATATCTAAGTTTTTCCTCAATAGTACATCAATCCAGCTTACTCCTGTTGTGCTTGAGAATGTTGGCAAGCTGTTATCATTCTCTTCTAATAAATCATGTTTAAACACGAATTCCAGTAACGTTTCCCCTCTATAATCAGTCAGGCTGAGACTACAAGCTAATGACTTAGCATTTAAATATCACCATACTCACCAACACCAAATATCAGCCATTTCCCTTGATTATGTCTCGCTAATAGCATTTCTAATTTATCCAGCAATATATATTAACTATATATTGAACATATGTAATTCTCAGTCTCATTTCTCATGTACTTCATGATTACTATGTACTCTTCAGCTAGAATTGGACTGACTTGCTGTTGTCTTTTATTGACCAATATTGCTGCCTTTGGGCTTTGTTCTGCAATTATTGTATAGTCATTTGAGAATCCAGTTATCTTTCCTTCAAATATGAAAGGATCATTTAAAGATGCAGGGTCTATTTTTAGTTTCAATAAGTCCTGTTGATATATTAAGTTTGCTGTTCGACAATGAATTAAATTCAGATGTGTGCACTTTAATAATTTCTTGTTGCCTTTATGTTCCATAATCAATTTTACTTATTAAGTTATTTATCTCCTTTTCATATATATTACACTATTTACTTTTCACATCATGTTCTGTATTATATTTAGTTCTGTATTTAAGATTGTCTTCTATACAATTGCAGAATCTCACAGCTTTATTACAACTCGTATCTATATTGTTTTCACCACATCTTCGGCATGTTTCCTTACCTCTGCAATCTTTAAACTGGTGTCCATATCTCAAACATTTGAAACATTGTAACACTCGCAAATATTCTCTGAACCTGACTGTTGCCCAGCTGATGTATAATTTCTATTTTTCAAATTTCCTAAAGTTACTCTATCCACAGAAAGCATCCAATTTATTCCATTTATTCCATATTCCAATTTATCCTTTATAGTTATACACCACTGTGATTTCAGCATTTTTATTAAGTTGGTTTTGACTCTTTAATTTTTTTACTATCTCATCCTTGTTCAATTCATTATCCACATTATAAATGATTATTTTAGGTTTTTTCATTATTGGTTTTCTTATCGTCAATTCCTCCATCATAACCTCATGTTTTTCCACTTCCTCTATAAGTTTATCTAGGTCTTTTGTATTTCCTGTTTCAATCAAAACTCTTCCCTTGTAAATAGACTTGACTTTATGATTCTGGAGGTAACTAATAACTCGTAATTAAGTGTGAAATATCAGTTTTTACAGAATGACTGTAATTGAACCAATCACAAAGTGTTGTGCATACGTAAACCTTTCTTTTTAAGGTCATTCTGATTTGATTAAAATTCATCACCTTCTTCAGAAATTCTTAATTTTAAGGGTAATGATTTACCTATTGGGTGCCATGAACAATGGTCACCAATCCTAATGTATAATCATTTCTATCCAAAAATTGTGATATGGAAACATCTTTATAACTAACATCAAACATAGGAATATTATTGAGAAATTCACTCAATATTAAGAGTGTTAAGACATAACACATAAAGTGGGTTGAGTCTCGCCATTCATAATTACATTAAAAATAAATTCCTTCAAAAATAATTTATCTTACCAAATATTAATTAAAAATATATGAAATTCAGGTAATAATTATTTATAATAATTGCTCTCATTAGTTACACTAGTCCACTTAATATAAAATGAATATTAAAGTAAATGTAAATAACTAAATAAGGAGTTATACCTTGTACAACCTTTTATTAGCTAGACATGATTAAAAAACAAAGCAGAATCTTTCCAGCTTCAGTTTTTCAAAATCCAATTTAAACAGCATCATTTTGTTTAGTTAAATATTGTTATATAGTGTTTACAAATAATATTGATTTTGATTATTGTATTATTTTTTTAACATTGTGTTGCGTATTTATAATTTTTTCCTAGATTCAAACCTGAAAATAGATGTAAAAAATTGCTTTGTTTTTATAATTAAAAATTGCTTTTAATAAATTAGATAAAAATTAAAATTGCTTTTAATTTAATCAGAAGATTACCAATCCATTTATTTATATACAAAATTTATTTATACATATGTTATTTCAAATATTTAAGATTTATTGAACAATATGGTTAATTACTCATGTGGTATCCATATTTTACACCAATTATTTAAGATAATAAATAAATAGATAATAAATTTCACTTAAAAGAAACTACGGACTGGAAAAAAAATTTATATAAAAAATATTGACTTAGGAAGACATTGTATTACTTGTTAACCTATTCTGATATCTGCAAAAACATATTTAGCTCACTTGTTCAGAGCTATTCTCACAGTCCAGTTCCATGTTATAGAAGTATATATAATTTTTTCCTATCTAAGAGCTCTTAGGATTTGATTTATTCAACTTTGTGATTTTGCAGTCTCGAGACTTCAGTAAATACAAATCGGGCTTGAATATTGAGCTGTATGTTTCATATTATCTGTGTGGACTTCCTTTTCAATTTCTTCTTCATACCCTCGCCTCTGGATTTTTAATTCTTCTCTCCTGTCTTAAACATCAGACCATCTTCAATTTTATTCTTCCCCTCTCTAGAACCTGTTTTTCTTAAATCCTGTGCTTCATTGTAGTGGAATTGGAAAATAATAGAAAATAGAATCCTAGGGAAAAGGAAATATATAAAAGTCTTTGAAAAAATGTGTGATCATAAGTTAAGACTATGATGCCACTGGAATGCGTGCTAAACACAGACTGATGTAACATGCATAATCTGTAATATACCCTCTCCTCACCACTTGTTACGGGAAATGTGGCTTATTTAGCATTTCATTCTTTAATAATTTGTGCTCATTAGGTGAAATACTTATGAGAGGTCCTTATTAAACAAAATTTTATTGCATTCATATTTTTTGCATAATATTAACAAATTGCTTTATACAAGTTTTGTATCAAAGATATGTGTATTTGAATTGTCAACTTACAGAATATGAAATGGAATGAAAACAAAGAAAAAAAAATTCACTCGAAATACACTTAAATAAATTGTAAAATTATTTTGAAGTATTACTACTTTGTTTTCTTTGTATTGAAACTAATGTGAAATATAAAGGACTGACTAGATTAAATTCTTAATTAAAATAATCACACAAGTTAATTTTTTAAGAATATATAAATTTCAGATTTCAAATAAAAGGAGAAAAATCACTTATCCAATTATTATATTTTACATTCTGGACCTACACTTTTAATATAATTCCAAACATGTGTAAATGTACTTTGAAAACAGCATGCAAAAATTTTAAATTAAAAATGATTGAAAGTAGTTTTAAACAACAAAAAAGAATACTTTATAAAATTATTTAATTTATCTCATTCTATTGGTCAGTTATTGATCCCAATTTTGAAAGCGTTGCATAAGTTTCGACCAGGGTTATTCTGAATTTAAACTGGTCATAAATGTGATGCTGCTTATATGTTTTACTTAATGGTAGATGTAATTTAAAATGTGAGATATATCACTCTGAAACTATTGCATTCTATTTGTTCTTTATATTTTATTGGTTGTTGTGAATGTGTTCCATGTTTTGGTAGCAATATAAAAGTAAAGGTTTATAACTCCTTCATGATGTGTATGCCACTGTTAAAGGTACAAATAAATACATTTTGCTTATTGTATTTTGAATTATCTGTCTTCAGCTGTTCACTTATGCAAAACTGAATTTTTCTAAACTTAAAAAATAATGTTTTATTATTCGAAAATTTATGAAATTATTCACGTACTTGAGTAACATATAAAATATGAAAAAAGCAATATTGATTTATATTTAGCTTAATTTATGTGGAGAAAAACTCAATGGAAGTTTACATTTTTGAACAATAGGATATTGTAAATATATGTTCTGCTGCCAGGAAGGATGTTATAAAATAACACAAATAAAGCAAGTGGTTTAATTTAATATTTTTATTTAGAAATAAAACTCTTTTTGTTATTTGTTGCTTGTCTAAAAATTGATTGTGCATTTGTTTCTATAATACATTTTTTTTGTTTAAGTCCAAAAGTTAATTATATTTGTTTCTAATTTTCATAATGGATATTTTTTTCTTTTGTATTGTGTATATTTTTCATTATCTTTTAAATTTTTTGTCTTATTTTAACATTTTTTTTAAAACAAAATGCTGGGCTAAAATGATTTTACTAAAATATAGAATTTATTTACTGTAAGAAAAGGCAAAATTTTTTATAAAGGATTATAGAAGAAAAGTAGTTTGCCAAGACATCTTCTGATTAATGATTGACAAAGATTCTTTTTTTCATAAAATCGGCATTAATTAAATAATATGTCTTAATCCTTAAATATGTAACACTTGGAGCAATATAGTTTACTATTTATGGTTACTTTGGCAGAGATTCTGTGGGTTGTTGCATTTTATCTATTTTGCATTTGTCATATTCTTTTACCATTTTGTATTTATAATTTATATGCTTTTTCCATGTTATGTTTATGTATTTGGTATTTTGAGATTACCATTTTCTTTCTTTTAGCTTAAGGCAATTTTTGATGATAGTGTTAGTAATGTTATTTTGTTGCTGACAACAATTTGGTGACAAGCTTGAAGTCTTATTTTGTCATTGGTAACATTTTTGGAAATTACACCAACATTTTACGTATACTAGGATTTTACCAACTTTGTGTATTAAAATTTTTAATATGGTTATTGATGTTTGAAAAAGTAAAATTAAATTTTAAATCTCCTTTGTATGACAACAAATTGAAAACTTTATTAAAATATATTTATTTGAAAATTTAATAATTTTTTTTTAAAATTTAATCATAATTTTTTGAATGTCTGTTCATCTTTATTTTTAGAAAAAAGCAATACAATAAAACATGAATAGAAACATGAAAAAAATTCAAGATAGAAAGAAACCAGGTTTGTATTTATATTTTTTCTTCAAATTTACATTACTCTTTTATGGTGTATTTATAACAATTTAGATATGTTCAGTTATTTTCACTGAAATTATGATTGCACTCGGTATTTCCATATTGTTGAATTTAATATAAGTTATATCCAATTTGGAAACTACCCCATCTGCAGCAGCAAAATGCTGTGCCAAATACCAAATTATAAAGCCAAAATGAATTATTTATATTGCATTCCAAAATGCCTATTAATTGACTGCATATTTCTATGAAAACTTCTATTGTGTGCAGAAGTTGATTGCAGTTCTGACAAGCCATATATCTTATGGGATTGCATTCTTTAGGATTATAAAAGTTGAATTTAAAAGTTAACACTATAATTTTTGTTAATATTGAATGTTTGAAACGTAATTTTTTAGTTACTTTCATTTGTAATCTGAAATGTTTGAGTTGAGTGATTACTTGAAAGTTTGAATAATTAGTTTGAAATTTGGAATTAAAACTGAAAAACTGAAATTTTTATTTGTGTATCAAAGTATGATAAGCAGAATGATATTTTAAAAACTGGAGTTTGAGGCAAATGACAGATAAGGCAAGTCCTTTCAATTTTTGTGTACAAGTATGGACTGTTTCAAATGTGTTAAAACTATTTCATTCACTATATATCTTATTAAATTGATTATCTGCCGCGTACCATGTCTAGTGGTCTGCATGCCTGACTGTGAATAAGGAGGTCCTGGGTTCAAATCCTGGTTTGGGCATAGATGTACTTTATTTCTCTCCTGTCTTTGTCCTTTCTTTATATGAATGAAGTATAAATGATTGCCTACCCTATAAATGGAAACCTATGGCATGTGTGTACTGAGGAAGTCGGACTCCACACCAAATTATGGTTCCATTGGAAAAGTGTAGCTGCACATCTCATATTGCCAGCCTAGCTGGCACTCAATGAAAAAGAAAAGAATTAGTGGATAGAAATTTTGAAGTATGTATTTTGTGCTGTTTTAATATGAAAGAAAATTGTAATAAATGTTATTCATTGATTTAGTATTATTGCTCAGTTATTGATCCCTGCCTGTAAGTCTTGTATACAATGTTTTTTTACAAGTGTTTCACTGTTCAACTAACTAACCGTTTGATGGCTATGCAGCACTATCGCACTTCCAGATTTTAAGTCCAAACATGCTAAGTGGTGCTATCATACTGTCATTTCAGAACGAGTCTGTATCTCAGTGTGTGACAAATATTTTGACCCTCTTGCGTTTTCAAGCATAAATAGCGTTTTTAATTAGTTTTCATTCAAAAAAATATTATTTGAATTTTTTTTACATATTGAAAATACCTAATCATGTTGAGTGATGACAATATTTTGGACACTGAATCAAAGTCAAGTTTCACGTCAGAGGACAAAACAATGTATATGATTTGTGAAAGTAGTGATGACGAAAAAATTTTTTCATAGAAGAAATAGATTAAGAATGGAAAGTGCATTTTCATCATCTTCAGAAATGGAAGATCCAACATTCACCATCATTCCACCTACAAATACATTTCCAAAGGCAACAGATGATTTTTTTGAAACACCCAGGCCAAGATGCACTTCTCCAACAAAAACCCAGTCCCATAGAGTATTTTATTTAATTTTCACCTAATCACTTATGGAAAACATCGTTTAAGAGAAGTAAATATGCTTCCTAGTTTATGGAATCGCCTGTTCTTATGGTTAATTCATGAGTCAAGAAATGAACAACAACAAATGTTTCAGATGTAATAGCTTCTATAGCAGTATTGCTAGAAATGGTAATAACGAAACGACCAACTATTATTGGAGACAGGATTCCAAAAAAGTACCATGGTTTGGATAAATGTTCTGTAGAGACTGGTTTCTCTGTTGCTAAAATTTTACTATTTGGTGGACAATAGATTTCTAGCTGCCTCAGGCCATTCAGATTATGATCCTTGCACAAGATCCAATATGCTTCTAAAACATGCTAATACAGTTTTTCATCAGCATTATGTGCTACATCAACAATTGTCTATTGATGAGTCACTAGTTGGTACACATTGCCATTCAGTACTAAAGCAGTATCTTCTTAATAAAAAACTATAAATGGGGGATAAAATTATGTGTGACTCAATTGCGAAATACTGTTTAGGTTTTTTTGTTTTTTCTTATAAAGGGACCAAAAATGTGGAGGACAAGGAATCTATAAAAAAAAAAAGGCAGACTTGGGATTTTTGATAGTTGAAACATAGCTTTCAGTGGAGGAATTATCTAAATAAAGGATATCATTTGTTTACAGATAATTTTTATACCATTTTACATTTAGCTCTAAATCACTCTTACCAAGAAACACCTACCTTACGAGAACAATCCATCACAATAGGAAAGAAATTCCTGCAGTTGCCAAGAAAACCAAGTTTGGTGTGGCAAAATATTTTGCAAATCAAAATATCTTGATGTGTTCTTTCAAAGATAAAAATATCAAAGCTGCATCCAGTAATTCTAATTTCCTCCAGTGCAAATTGTAATAATGTTACCATTACAAAAAAGAAAAGGTTTTTCAAATATGCAAAAGAAAAATTAAGCATGATTCACATGATTACAGTAAATATATGGGAGGAGTAGATGAATCTGATAAAATGTTGTATGCATATTTGAACAAGCCAATTCTGGAAAAAAGTAGTGGTTAACATATTTGTATGAATGTTGTTGAATTTCTATATTTACTCATCAAACGCTACTGAAAGAAAATGTCCTGGCTGCAATTCACATCCATCATTTTTGGACAAATTGATAAAGAATGGATGACATTCAAAAATATTGAAAATGAAATGCCAACTTTGAGCCTAAATTCTTGCTTATTATTATTTTTTTTATCTGTTTTTCTTGCTCATCATTAAAATTTAAAACCTTCGATCATAAGCTTTTCTTACTGTAGGTAGAGGAGAAAGTTTGGACTGCCTACATTAATAATAGCTTAATGTAGGAAAATTAATAATAGGATTAATAATAGCTGACTGTTTAAACTGTCATTCTGTATTTTTCTATAAATAAATCACTAAGATTCACCTACAGACTAATTTAACTGATTTATCAGCACTCAAGTATTCATTACATTAGTTCTTGAATTTGGTTTTTATATTGTGTAAGGATAGTTGTAAGGCTTGGAATCTGCATTACATTGTAGTCTCATCTAATTAGTTGTCATGCAGTGTCTAACAAATCCATCTTCTTTTATTTTCTTATTCCTGTAGACTTTTATATATTCTATTATATATTTATGATTCAAGTCTAAGGAATTGTCTCAGGATTATTAAAATCTAGTGATATCATCTCAAGAATAAGAGTATTCATCTCATCAGTTATCAGTTGCTTTGATTTTTGTTTTGAATGGAAGAAAAAGTGAACAAAGAATTTGCTATTTTTTTTATAAATTAGTCACATGATAATAAATTATATGGCAATATTTATTTAGGTGGTCATTGTAAAATGGAGATTACCTTAATCTAAAAATTTTTTCTGTAAATGTTTTAAATATGATTTGACATATATATACACATGTATACAAGTATTGTTGCTTCCCATTAATTTTTCAGATGGGTCAAATCAAGGTAATAAGCGGTTTGAAGAAGTATGTGAAATGATACGATTGAATTCTTCTAAGTTTCTGGATAGAGACTTATTATCGGACTCATCTTCTGAAGATGAAATTGATGAAATTTATGTATTAGAAAATACCTGCTCATTCTATGGAGGTAAGAAGAGGCAATACAATTATTATGCTTTAAAAATGTAATAAAGATTGCTACAATTTTAAGTAATATTAAGAAATGCATTCACAACATGCCAATGCTAATCTTTGGCATTTTATATATCATTATTCTTTTATTTGTGAATTTGATTAAAGAAACTATTATCACAATTTACTGTATAATATTAAATTTTTTTCTTAGCTTGTTTAGGAATCTTTTTCTTAAAAAATATAAAGAATTTCTTTTGATTTTTAAATTCAAAACCTAAAATCTTTTTCATTCAAGCAATTATTAGATGTATAAAAAAAAAAAACTGATTTATATAATTTTTAGAAAATGCATTTTGAAGTTAGCTCTTAAAAGAAAATGGAATTATACTTATCTTTTGCTTTTTGAATTCTCCTTGGGATTCTTAAATCCTCAAAAAGTGTGTAACCTTGATAGTATCCCTGCCACATTTCTATTTTATTTTTGTTTAATTTACTGTAAGTTTCATGAATAAAGTTGATGAAAAATGTAAATTTTTACTAAGAAATTATTTATGATCCTTTAATTTATTTTAATTAACCCTTTGACGGTTATGAAAATGAGCTGTTTCCGTTTACTTAATTCGCGCAGCATTAGGAGTAAACAGTAGTCAAAAGTGTCAGCTGTTTTCCCCCGCCGTTCTTCCAAAAATGTCACCTTTCTCTGGCGATGCTGTAGATAGCTCGCCTCGCGCGTTTTAAAAATGTCTTAAAGTATTTGTAGTACATAAATAACAGTTTTTACATACTTTAAAATAATTATTAAACAGTAAATTATAAATGATTATTACCAATTATATAAATGATAATAGTTATTTATAAATATAAGACAAATATTAAATTGAAAGGACTAAATAAATACAACTAATGTAAAACTTTATGAAGCACAGTATAAATACAGTAATTACCTAAAAATATTTTTGTATGTGGGTCTTCATCAGATTCAAAACTTGATAAGCTTTCTGTATCATAATCATCATTATAACTATCTAACTTTCGCTTTTGAGCCATTTTACTGTACAAACACCCTAAAAACCGCCCCAAAATACGTACAAAATGAACAAGGTCAAAAAAAAAAATCCACCTTCATTATGCAAAGAAATTCATGGAACTCGTACTGCCATCTGTAGAGAGTAAAACTAACTAAATTTCACGACTAGCATTCGTTTGAAACACAATCAGTGCAGAATAATTAATGGCGAACGAAGTCAGCTCGTCAGCACGCATTGGGGAAAAATTCCACTACGCGAGTAGTGTTCGTTACTAACCATTTCGGTCAAAATCTTGCTCCCGAGCGGAACTCGTTTGCGCGCATTAGGAAGCACGATTCGATTGCGAGCTGAACTCGTTCATAACCGTCAAAGGGTTAAAATAATATATATCTTATTTAAAGAAAAATTAATTATATTTATGTATTTTTAAAAACAATTTCACAATCTTGCCCTAAATAAAAATAATTTCTTTGATTTTAAAATCTGTTTCCATCCACTTTTAATTTAGTTTAATTCTATTGATGACTATTGAGCAATCTATTTAGCTTAGTAAAAAGCAATAAATAATTATTTAAAATAATTACATTATTTTAAAAGTAAGTTGAAAGCACAACCAGTTCATAAGCTTTCATTTTCTTAAAAACGTTGTTTAATGAAAACTTTCTAAGTAAACTTAATTCGTATTTGAATGCTGGAGAACTAGAATTTGAGAGTTCATTTGAAAAAGAAATTTATTCATCAATAATTAATCATAAAATTTGATGTATCATATACTGTGTACTGAAAACTAGAGTAAAATTTTTGAAATTTTCTATCTAATGCAAATTTAGAAAATTTTTTTTCAACAAAGCATTGAGAAAGGTGTAACTGTAAATTAAAATTTATTATTTATTAATGAACAAATCATTTTTGTAGTAGTTAAAATTTGCTACTGATAATCCTTTAAAGAATTAAATAAACATATTCCAGTAGTTTTTCTGAAAGTCTAAATGCTGTATGAAAAATTTCCTTTCAGTTACGTAGAATTTTTATCATTAAGTATTATATTTTTATCAATTTCAGAAGATAAAATATAGTACTAAGGGCTTTTAGCTTTGCTTTGCTTAATTTGCTTTTAGAATCCATATGTGCATCAAATTGCTTTTGTTTTGTTTTTTCATTTAATGCTCATGAATTATTGATTGCAATTAATTCTTATATGTTATTATGTGGAATAAAAATTGACTCTCATTTGTATAAGCAAGCTTTCTTTTTGCTTTTTGTTTATGCAGCTTATATTTCAATAGAAGCAAAGTGTAAAAATTTTAGTGTAAATGTAGGTTTTGTGCCTTATGAGAAATGAGAAAAATTGTAAGGTTTCAAAGTTTTAAATATACAAAACTTTTTACATTTTTAAAAGTTAGTGGAACTTCTTTTTTAATGTTGGAAGATAAATTTTGAGTCATTTTGTGTCTCATGCTAATCAAGAGAATGTTAATCTACTGATTGCTTCAAAACAAATTAATAAACTTAATTTAACTAAATTTATACCAATTCATAAATAAAGGTCAGTGATTTTTGAAATAAATTTTCTTGAAAAGAAAACATATAATTTTAAGATTTGAGTTAAATGTAGCTTTGTGTTAAAAAAAAAAAAAAAAAAGTTCTCCCAAAATTTGCATGAGTCAAAGTTTTTGTATAATGCATCTTGAAACAATTATTAAAAAACTTTCTAAATAATTATTGTGTTAAATCACTAGTTATTGTCTCATTAAAACTGACTTCTCTTAAACGATCAGATTTTATCATTTTCCTGATATCATAAATATATGAAATTAAAATTTGTTTTGTTACTTTTGTAAGGGATGATATATAAACTTCATCCATTTATTGTAATTTATGTGTTTTTAAAATCTTATGCAGTTTTTGCTTAACAAATTCTCATTATTTTATGTACACTTTAAATTATTGATGAAAAAGTCATTTACGAAATATGTCATATGAACTAAATGTGTATGAAAAGATATTGTTAAATTATATTGAAGCCAGAAAAAAAGGAAGTATTTGTAGAAAGTAAAATTGTTTTACATTTTTGTAAATACTTTCTTGAAAGAAGTAATTTTTCGTTTAACTTCCATCACTTAAATTTCCTAACATGTTATGGAAAAAGAGACACAAACTGGATAGTTACACAAAAACATATCATTAACAGTTCTAAATTCAATCTATGTTTCCTTATGACATTTTTACATATGGTCATTTGAGGTTTTGTAACCTCTGGAACTGGGGATTTGAAACTAGATTCCTTCCATGAAAAGGTAAAAGTTTTACAATTCATTTCCACCAATTTCAAGTTGAAACACATGTTATATTGGACATATTAGAGTCTTCAGTTTAACAGCTATTGCGACCATCTTTTCCAGGAATTAGTTCTAACATTCTAGCCAAACACCTTTGTAAATGTCTTTTTGTATCATCCCTAATTAATACAATGTTTTAGTGTATATTTTATGACCGAAATATTTGTTTCTGTTGTTGCGTCAGAGCTGACCAAAATATTCATTTCTAAATCGTTTTTTCACCTCTTCAATAATTTTTTCTTATAAATCTTAGTCTTTTGCAGAAGTGATTAGCATCCTAAAAATCTAAGTCTATAACATTTGCAATTGATCGATCTTGATCAATAAAAAACATGGCTGTTGTGTTGATGAAAGATCTCTCATGTTTTTTAGATACATTAAAGGACATAAGTTGATTTCTCACATTCGTATAAGTTGGTTTATAACTCTTTGCAGAAAAATGTCTTTGCCTTAAGGTTCTTCTCAGAAATTCCACTGTTCAAACAGACATTTACCACCAGCTATATTTTCCATGTTATATATTGCTTTTTTGCCTAACAAGAAATTTTACTGCAATCAATAACAGATAATTCATTAAAAGCCCCTGTAAAATTTGTACCATCACTTGAATATATTATACAAGGTCTTCCAGTTCAAGCAGGAAATCTGCTAAAAGAAAAAATTATCGGTAGATAGAGATGACACTAATTCAGGATGTATTGCTTGCTAAAGGGCACAATTATACAGAACTTCTACAAATTTATTTTGCTTTGTGTATAATGGGTCAGCTAAATCAATGCCTCTAATTTCAAATAAAGCTGTATCTTCTACTTAATTTATCTGTATAACTAACACTCATTTGGAAAAAATGACCATTGAGTGACAAACAAACTAAACTAATCTACTCAATCTATTGGTAATGAAACTGGATTTGTGTGCCAATGGGGATTTAGTTTTTAATCACTGGCAGATAACACAAGTATTCAATGTTTTCTGGACAGTTTTCCTTCCACCTGGTATCTAATATTGTTTACATTATGTTGAGAAACAATTTTGTTCAGCATTATTCTGAGAATGTAAATGTTCTAAATGTCACTAGGCAGTTGAATTGGTGACAGAAAATAAGGAGCATCTATACGCTCAGTAATTTGTGTCTTCAAATGACATTATTTTCATCTGAAAATGAACATAAATTCGATATTTATTTCTTGTTCGGAAAGCTTGAGTTTTTAATGTATTAAATTAAGTGGATCTCCGCATTTTCTATTTCTTCTATAGCCAAATTCTCTCTCCCTCATGGGGCTCACCTTCTATAGGTGAGTACAGGTGTCCCAATCCCAAGGTACCCAGGGATCTTTACTCTGTTTTTCCTCTCACTTCTGTTTCTATTCATTTTTTTATCTTTTCCATCCCTGAAGGAAAAGAGAGGGAGCTCTCCATGAGTAGCTGGCTCTGTTTGATTCTAGCTACTCATTGACCATTAAAACCCTCGCGTTTTGGCTGTGCGTGACAAATCCTTGGAAGGGTGATACACTGTGGTATTCAGTATATCAATTGACTTGTATCTAGTTGCATTTTTTAGCTATGGTGAAGGGGTCACATCCTTGGGCTTGGCGTTAAAAGTGTTCACTGTTTCCAGGGGTGACTCCCGGTGTATAGGTGTCGGCTAGCATCATGGTATTCGCCGAAGTTGGTAATGTCCAGAGCTAGTAGCTGCCATCCTTTGTAGGGCTCCGTGATGAGCGGTGCCATCAAGCCCGAACTTTTTTAAAATCTTATGGGTTCTAATTCTTTCATCCTTGAAGCCAATTCATCCACTCGCTACATGTTGGTAAGTACTCTAAACACATTTCATGCGATATAACAATTTCTAATACAAAAACTCCTCATGTCATCTATTGGCGATTTACAAAATGTCAAAAATTTGCCACCTGGAGAATTTCTTATTTAAGTTGACTTGAAACAAGCTATAGTAGTCCATAACTTAAAATCTGGGATCATTTCCTGTTGAAACAACAAACAAAAGTTTAAACATATCTCGTGGTATCCTTTCAGACCCAGACTTTAAAAATATTATAGATGCAGAATTTCTGGAGTAACTTCGTAAATAAGGAGTTTGTGCTCCATGTCATATAAACATTCAACATGATGGTAAACTTATTCCAACTCAACATACTGTTTTAACTTTTCAGGCATCATTATTACCAAAGTCTATAAAAGCAGGTTATTCTAGATGTAAACTGTCCGTTTCATTAAAATGGACATATTATCACATCCACCTTGGTATGATCCACAGATAAATATTGTTAATTCTTTTGCTTGTTTTAGAAAATCGGACACAAGTTCCACAATTTTCCAACAGCTCTATTCATCACATCGCTGTCAGTATTCTTCGTACACGCCAATATTCACGGATGGATTGAAAACAGCAGGACATGTCGGCTGTGGTGTATTTATTAATGATGTCTCTTATAGTTACAGCCTTTATGCTTCCTGCTCCATCTTTACTGCTTAAGCGACTGCAATTTCTGAGGCACTTCAGCTCGTGAATATTGTAAATTCTAAAAAAATTTGTGTGTATACTGACAGCTTAAGTGTTTTAGAAGCATTGGAGAATTTAAATATTTACTGTCATCCAATTGTGTCCAAGATTTTCCAGGCATTGGATTCCCTTGCTGGCAAAGGATATGAAATAATTTGCTGTTGGATCCCAAGTCACGTAGGTCTTGAGGGAAATGAAAAGGCTGACGCAGCTGCTAAAGCTGGTCACCTATAATTCAATCATCTGTCCCTCTTTTAGATGTGAGAAAGGGTGTGGAAAAGTTAGTTAATGGTCTCTTCCAAGAACTTTGGAGCATGCAGGTCACCAATAAATTGTGTACAATTTTTCCATATCTCACCACATTATCGGTTTTACCTTTGCGAAGTGCGGATGTCCGCCTGACCCGCCTTCGTATAGGACACACACATTTCACACACAGGCACTTATTTCTGAGTGAATTAAATCCATGGTGTGAAACATGTGATGAGCCATATACTATTTATCATATTTTAATTTTATGTAAAGATTTTAACATAAGGAAAATATGCACAATCTGGACATGAAACAAATGCTTGTACTTCTGAAGTTCTTAAATAATAAAGTTGCTCTGGTACACATGCTGCATTTTCTAAATCCTGCCCCATATGGATCCAAGAAAAAAAAATTATTTTTGTCAAGATAAAACAGAATATTACTTTCTCTGAGGCTTTAAAACAGACTTTTTAGAGGTATGTCTAGGAAGTCCTTATTCTGATATCTTCTTGCTGGAAGAAACTCTTCAGGGATCTGTTTTAAGTGTGACACTTTTTGTTTTGATTATCAACCCCATTTTATCAGTAATTCCGCAAACAGTGCAAAAGAATCTTTATGTTGAAGACTTACAAATCTCATGTTATGCCAGAAACATGAACCTCGTTGAGAGACAATTCCAGACAGTTATTAACAATATTGTTGAGTGGTCAAAAACAAGTGGGTTTACCATTTCTGCCCAAAAAACAGTTGGTATACACTTCTGCAAATGACTTATTCATCATTACCCAGAACTGGTTTTGAATGGTACTCCTATCTACTTTCAAGATGAATATAAATTTCTTGGTATGATATTCGATAAACATTAGACTTTCCTTCCGCACAAAATCAGCTTGCAAAAAAAGTGGTCCTCAATCTTTAAATGTCTTAAGAACTTTGTCCAATACATTTTGGGGAGCTTTGTCTGTTCACCTTTACTTCGTGTCTATTGAAGCACCACCCGATCCATGATAGATTATAGAAGTACGGTATATGGCTCAGCTTGACTCTCTTATTTGAAACATCTTAATTATATTCATCATCAGTCCTTGAGGTTATGTTTAGGAGTTTTCTGTAGATCTCTTATACCTAGTCTATATCCAGAGGTCTTTGAGCCATCCCTATCATGCAGAAGGGAGAAATTGTCTCTGTCTTTTTACTTACGGATTTCATCCTGTGACAAACATCTATTATGTGAGAAATTGCTTAATAGAAGTAATAACCTCCCCTTCAAAGCTCATCCATCATGTATTCCTCATTTCGGAAAACGAATACAAAACATACTTCCAGATGTTTTTAAAGAAGTAGAGATCTGCAGAAATAACTTCTTCGATCATCCCCCATGGATAGACGACACTGTATCTCACAATAACCGTTTTGGACATTTTAACAAATCAGACAGGTAACTCGATTTTCAAACCTATTTTTAATGAACATTGACAATTTTATCAATCATATGAACCGGTTTTTGCAAGTGGTTCAGAACCTCCAAATCATGTGGGATGTACATTTTTAATTTAAGATCAAATATTTAATTATAAACTCCACCCTTTTACCTCAGTTTTCTCATCTGAAATTACAGCTGCTTATTTAGCACTTAAATATATTGATATGCACGGTATTCAAAAATCAATTATATACACAGTTTCTATGAGTCTTTTATTATTTTTGCAAAGTTCAACAGTTGATAACCCACTCATAAGAGAAATAAAAAATATTCGTAAACGCTTATGCTCAAAAAAATCCCAGATTTTATTTTCATGGGTTCAATCTCATGTTGGTATTGGTGGACAATGCTGCAAAATCAGCTTCATAATTCCTAACTCAAAAAATTGTTTATGCTGTCATGAAATCTGTTGTCAAACATTTGCGTTACTGTCACTGGCAGGAAAAGTTTAATCGGGAACACAATAACATGCTCTGAAATATAAAAGCAACTCTTTCCGAATGGAAAACAAAGCTTAACAGACATTGTGATGTTATATTAACGAGGCTTCAAATTGGACATACATGCCGGACACAAATATTTACTCTCTTCAACCCCCTCCAGAATGCAGCCATTGTGGGAAGAAACTAATTGTAAGATACTTTTTGATTGACTGCACTGCTCTTAATTGGCTGGGATGAAATAGTTTAATTTGAGTAATATTAATTTGAAGATTTTACTGGGTGAAATTCCCCATCCAAATCTGTTCATTATATTTAACCCTTTCGCGCTGGGTAGCACAAACGCGTGCTTATCATTGAGGCCGGCAGTGTCTTATGTGAGCCTCTGTCCAGGGCCGGGGCTTTTTTGCTATTATGCCTAAATCCATGAAATTTCCGAAGTCTTCCTTTCCACAATAATAAACTTTCATCTATTGATATATTCCTCTCGGGGGTGTAAGCGGATTTGAAATTTTCAATTATTTTATTTAAAACTGGTTGGAGCTTTCCAATTTTTCTGGCATCGCTTCTAGTAAAATGTAAACATCTAAGAATTACAATGTATCAATCACAACTCATTACTTTATTAAAAAATGTGCAAACTGAAATACCCAACGCTTTAGCGAAAACGAAACTTCTCTACTTACAATAAACAACTACCACGTGTGAATTTAAAGAGATGTCATAAAGCACGCCATTCGGAAACATTTATTTCCCCTTTTGTTTATATAATCAAAAACACGTGTATGTGAGTCATGTTTCTC
Source organism: Latrodectus geometricus (assembly GCA_026290005.1). Lineage (NCBI taxonomy): Eukaryota > Metazoa > Arthropoda > Arachnida > Araneae > Theridiidae > Latrodectus > Latrodectus geometricus. The sequence continues at coordinate 311,923 of JAPDSC010068425.1, forward strand.
TCATTTTGAGTAGAAGGTCTAATATACATGTATCTGAAAACCATGTGGACATACAGTGCCATCTGCCATCTTATGGCACAATTATAGTTTTTAAAACGTTCCAGAATACTATCACAAATATGTGACAGTCGGGCTGAATTGTAAAACGCTCTGGCACGCTCACATGTCGCCTGGGAAGTGAGTGTGTTCGTTGCTGGCACATAGTCGTCTTGAAGGGGTTAAAGGACATTGGAGTATTTAATATTATCTAGCTGTTTCCTTCTTTTTTATTCCAAATGTGTGTTGTTTTAATATCTATTTATCTGAGTCATTTATCTCAACATCTTTTAATTAGATTTTAATTTTTTCAAACATTAGTTGATTTTCTGCACAGCTTATCCCATCTGTGGATCTTAAGACAGTATATCCAAATCAAACAAATTCCCAATTTTTCTTTCACTCACACTAGTTCTATATTATTAACTAATCTAAAAAACCAGGGTACTAATCTTAAGATGGAGTGAAATTTAGAAAACTAAATGTTGCAGCCTTCTTTGAGATGGCTGCTTCAAAGTGTCAGTGCAGGGCTGACATCTATCTCATATCTGTTTTTAGCTTATTTAACTGTATTGATAATGAATAAAAATATATATTATGACATGTAAATCTGTTTATTAATGATAACTGGAAAAAACATTACACAATTATTTTAGAAAGATTAAGCAACAAAAATCATGATGTCTTAAACATATGACCATTAAATGGAGTCATCTTCAAGTTATTCTTTATTGGATGGAGGCACATTCCCATTGGCAGCAGTTACTCATAAGTTTACTGTTCTCTTTTAAAGTGAATTATATTGTTATCCCATTTAGATTTTTTATTTGAATCAGGCATCTATATTGTTTCTAATTACTGGTTTTTCTTCTGACTGAAAGATAATGAAATCAAAGAAGGAATCTTGTTAATGTTTCAATGTTTTTCATATGAAATTTTAACTTTAAATATTATAATTTTCTTGTTTTTTTTTTTTTTTTTTTCAATTTCTGATTTTTGAAAACAGCTTTAATGTTAGCAGAGTTTTCTCCACAAAGTCTTCAAAATTTTTGTTACAAATTGATAATTTATCATTGTGATTAGGTTATTTATAATAATTAAGATTTCTGAAATTTTTATCAAAATATGTTTGAAAGTTATTCTATTATAAATCTTATTGATAGAAATCAACTTATATATATTATTTTCTTAAATTCAATTTTTTATTCAAAAGATTTCATCTATTTTTATAGTAAGTAAAAATAATTTTAGATTATCATTATTATTTGTTGTTTACTTTTTATGAAATAGTTTATAATAAATGTTATTAATTTTTATCCATAAAAAGTATGTTAATATGCATGCGTGTGTAAATACATATTTACAAATGCACATGCTTAGAGGACGTGAGATTTAAAATTTCAATTAACGTTGATTTTAAGAATTCTATTTGGTGGCATTTATGTTATTTTTCCCATTACAATTACTATTAATTATATAAAATATATGTATGTATGCATATGAAGTATTTCGTGTACCCACAGTTGCTGATCATCAAAATCTATGGAAAGTGAGAGAATATCTTCAAGATACTATAACATCTGGTGCTATTGTGTGTCTTATTTGTATTGAATCTGTGAAGAGAAATGATGAGGTAAAGCTGCATATCTTATTTTTAATAATTCATTACTTATCTATTAATTGTGTCCCATAATTGAATTGGTTTATCTAATATTATTGTTCTCCATACTCATCAAAGTACAATTCATATAAGTAATGTTAGCAATAAATTACAGAAATTTCAGAATTATTTACATGTAATTTTTAGCAAACAAATATTTGTTTCTTTAAGGAAATATTTTGTTAGATATAAAAGTATGAACTATAAAGTAGGAAAAAATAAATTTTATGATATTTATAGCATAGTCTCTCTCTTTTCTGTAATATATATGTTTAGCTTTCAAGAATTTTATTTATTTGTTTTTTTTTATTTGATCCTATTTGCTTTGTTTATCAGTGCTTTATTTTTCTATTATCATTGAGCTGTACAATTTATAAGTGATATGTTTCTTTGCTTGTATTACATTTCATAGTAGCAAAAACCAAAATTTTGTTCTCTTCATTGAGATTATTAATAATCATATCAGCATTGTGGTTGCATCTGAGGACTATAATACTAAATCAGATTAAATATATTTAGAAATTTATGCTTCAAATACATTTATTAATAACATTCATTCATTGTTAACATTTTTTACAGAGTTTCCTGATCTTATTTTTTTTACATTAAGGTAACATGAATTGCTATAAATAACAAATTTTTCTAGGAGCTTTCACTAAACAATTTTTTAAATTTTTATTTAATGCGGTCTTTTTACATTAATATAATTGATTGCATTCATTTATGTAGGTGTTTATTAAGTGTAATAAAGTGGTTAAAATTTATGGAACATTTTAAAGTAGTCTTTGTTTAACTAATTTTCAGATCACAAAATTTGTAAGTTTTAAACTACCACAAGAGACAAATTAACGTTCTTTCATTCTTTCCTTATTTTATCACCTCAAATAACAAAGTAATTTTAAAGGCTACTATATTTTTATAATTTTATTCAATTCTGTTATTGCCATACTTTATTAAATTTAAGTTTCTTACCTTAACATGCTTTACAAAATAATGTGTTTTCGCTAACAAATTCTGCTTGATAAAACATTTTATTTATACTCAGTTCTTAAATACTATATACATTTTTTGTGATAACTATCTTACATCACTTTTTAAAACAGAATTATCTGAATTTTCCATTCAAAGGAAAAAAATTTTCTTTCATTTCAGAGATGGCTCCTTGACTTTGTCTTTCTTACTTAACCAAGCTTATCAAAATTTATATAAAAATATACTTATAAATAAACAGGAGAATTTAGAATAAAAATATACATGATTATTTAAAAAAAAGTTTGATAATAAAACCCATTTCATTACTATTCATTACATTTCTTTAAAAATTTCAACATTTTAGAGATGTTATTTATGTACAATGTATTTATTTCTTTATTGTGTCATAACTTTAACATAATATATTTTCTTAGATATGGAATTGCAAGTATTGCTATTGTGTACTTCACTTACATTGTATTCAAAAATGGGCAAAGGACACCTTGTGCCAGCTTTCAAATAATATGGAGGAGGCAAAGATTTTCAAGTGGTCATGGTGTGTTTGATAATTACATTTTTTTAATATTGTAATTGTTTTTCTATTTTTAAGAATTCCCTTTTAACTCAATTTTCAAAATTTTAAAAATTTTTATTTAATGAATTTTTGTTGGAAGGCTTATCATTTGATTTCTTGGAATTTTTTTGTCTGAAATAACTGCTGTTAGTACTTTGTGAAAAATTATGCAATCTAATGTATTAATATTAATTTTCTCAAATTTATATTTTTCCATTTTTTTAAATTTGAATGTATAACATGAAATTGTTATTTCTCCAGCTGCAATCGGTTTTGTAAAATGTTTAAGAATTATTCAGATTTATTTGCTAGTTATTATGTTGTTAGTTTATCATCCATATTACTTAATTTGAAATTTAATGTTATGTTTAACTATTAATTTTACAAAAAATTGCAAAAAGAATTATATTTTTACTAGAAATTTTTCTGTTTTATGTAATTTCTTAAAAAATAGTACTTTTGTTCCAGATTATTTCATTTCATATTATTAATTATGTGAAGAAATTTTATGCAATCTTTGTGTTAAAGTCATATTTCTTATAGAGTTATATATTTTAAAAAATTCAGATATTAAATGCACAAACATCTTTGCAATAATTTTAACATAGATATTATGGTATGATCAAACGGAAATAGCCTGAAAATATGTTTTTCTCAATTCAGAAAAGTAGCAAAAAATCGAAATTTCAAAAATAGTAATGGCATAATTCTTGATTTACTTTAAAAAGTAACTTTAAGTGATATTGCACTGAATTTTATATACAAGGAAACAAGAATTATCTTGCCGTTTTCTTATTACCATTGAATGAAGCGAGAATAACTATGCAAAATAGTCTATGACATGATTGAGACACTGGTTAGTCGAGAGTACAAATATGGGTCGTCTTCAAAGCGGGTCCACCATACACATTCATCATTCGTAACTTGTATGATAGTAAAGATGAATGGTTGTGTCGAAAGAACTGTTTGGTGTTATTTTTTTTTATGACTTTTAGTGGATTTATCAGTTGTTGCATCAAGTCATCAAATATGTCAAGCATTTGGGGACTGTGCTGTGAATGAATATACATCAAGGAATTTGTGAAATCAGTCTCTCTGTGATGAAGCTCACACAGGCTGACCATAGGCATTGGATGATGAAAATCTGCTGGCGGTTATTGAGGAGGACAGTAGTCAAACATGTAATGAACTTCGGAGACAATTTAACATTTCCATTAAAGCAGTTTGACTTTATTAGCACTGCTTAGATAAGACGTACAGGTTGAGCAAGTGGGTTCTTCACGTACTGTTGGAAGTATATAAGCAAACAGTGAGTGTCAGCTTATTTATCATTGCTTTTCACCACTAATGCATCCATATTCAGTAGAGTGCTGACCAGTGACAAAAAGTTAGTCCTGTATGGCACTTCTAAGCACACCAATTATTGGTTGTTACCTCAGGATACTATCTGGCACAGTGCAAGATCGCCTGTGCACCCATGCGAGATTGTGCTTTGAGTTTGGGGGAGTAGTCTTCTCGTGGTTCACTACCAATGGACCAAACGGTCATTGTGATCCTGTACTCACAGCAATTGGAATGTGTGCAACAGACATTGCAATAGAAAGAGCCATCACTGGTTAATGCGAAGGTGTACTGTTCTAGGCCGTTAACATGAGGCCATGCCGCACAGGTGTCCAGGAATAACATACAGTGATTTGGTTGGGAGACTGTGCTATTTTCCTCACTCACCTGACCTTGCGCCATCAGATGACCACCTCTTCTATTCACTGGATAATCATTTTGTGTTAAATCCATCATCTATGACACACACTTGCAGAAAACATTCACAGCCTTCTTTGCGAACAAACCCCCCTGAGTTTTTCTGCAACAGGATTACACAACTAGAGACATATTGGCTAAATGTTCTGGATGCTGATGGTAATTACTTTGAGGACTAACAATAGGTTACACTCTCTATAGGTCATATTCTTTTGAGTCATTAAAAATAGCAAGAACTTTGATGACCTTGTATTTAAATAGTTACTCAATGCCCATTAAATGTCAATATGTTATTCATTTTCTTATTTGTTATGTTTGTTTTCTTAATGTTATGTATTTTCTGATTTTTTTTACTTATTAAACATAAACTTGTGAAGGAGTAAGGTACAGTCGTTGATGGAAATGCATTTAAAATTAAAAAGAGTGCAACTTAGCATAAATTATTGATGAAGTACATGTTTAATGAAAATTTTTTACTGACAACAAGATTTCTCTTTGAATGAATAAAATTAAATGGCAAGGTGACTTAAGGAAAAGTACAAAACTTATTTATTTTCCTTTGATACAAATTTGTTTCTTGTTGCTATGGGAATATAATGATTTAAAAAAAAATCTTCAGTTGCCATTTTAATGAAAACTAAAACGCATAGAAATTAAAAATAAGATGAAGAGAAAACATAAAGGTCGCTATTCACTACCTTCCCAGTGAAAACAATTATGAGACTTAGTCCTTTAAATGAAATGAAACCAAGCTGTTCAAATGCTACATGTGGTATGGTTGGGATTTACTGGCGACGGAATTTTCTATCAAGATTCGTACTGAGTGTGCAGATCCAGGTAATCCATATCCCTATGGGTTTGAAAGGGCTGTTTCATTGCCTTTTATGGTAAAACATTGTTTTAGTCTATCAATTAAAGTTCTTTTAAGAGTTCCAGTAATTTTAATATCAAAGTACTTTTGTGCTCGGTGTATGACAACATAAATCCCGAGATAAACTGATTACAAAAATGAAGTATCTGCAATATTGTAGATTAAAACATGAACAACTGAAAAGGTGTTCTGAAACAAATACGATTGTATTGCCATGGGTAGTCATTGCAACATTTTCATGTTATGGATAATGCTTTGTAGCCTTTGGACAAACTCTGAGTGCATAACATTAGTAATCATAGTGCCAAATTCTTTGGGTAAACAGAGGGGACTTTCATAAAGAAGCTTGGCTGAAGAGTATCAAATATGTCTTTTCAGTGCAGAGTGAAATCCAAGAAGAACCAAAGGTAAAGTGTCTATTCAAGACTTGTGCTTTGTTGTAAATGACATTTCAAGATTCCCTTTATAATCCTTAGTTGTCATTCAATCAATCCATTCAGTTGTGGATGATATACTGTTTTTCTAGATTTTTTAAAATCGAAGTATTTGCTCAAAGATGAGAAGAATGACTTCATTTCGATGTCCTTGATCAGACATAATAAGCTATTGTTTTCCAAAACAAGAAACCCAGGTTAATATCATGACCTTTGCAGCTGTCTCTGCTGATTGATCTGCAATAAGAAAAGCTTTGATCTATCTTGATAAATGATCAATAATTGTTATTAGCTGAATCCTTGACATGAAGTCAAGTGTCCTACAGTATCAATGTGAACTTGTTGAAAATGCTCAGAGGGAACCTTAAAGTCCATAAAAGCTGACTTGGTATGTCTTTGAACTTTAGATCTTTGACATTCCATGCATTCTCTACTCCATAACTGACAATCTTTATTAATATTTGGTCATATGAATCTTCTCATGATTGATTTTAATGTACTTCTAATCCCTATATGAGATAGGCTATGAATAGAAAATATCTGTCTGTAATATTTGAGGGAATGTAGAGACAGTTACTGTTGGTTAAGACATCACAATAAAGTGGTTTGTCAATGTCTGGAATGGGAAACAACCATTTTCTGTCTTACAATGTTTTTTAAAATTGTTAAATCTTCATTATGTTGTGATTCTGCATGGGATGTGTAATTAATAAGAGGTTGTGTGGATATTGTATTAATTCTGGAAAGAGTATCTGCAAAAATGTTTCCTTCTCCTGTTATGAAAAGAATATTTGTTAAAAATTCTCCAATAGGACCTTTCTTGTGAGAGGCTTTACCTAAATGTTTGATAAAAAGGAAAGATAATAGGTTTATGGTCCATACAGATATTGAAAGACTTTCTCACTAATATGTACCTAAAATGCTTTATATCAGTGTAGATGAACAAGATCTCTTGATCATATGTGCTGTACTTTTGCTGTGCTATCAAAGAACATCAGAAGAAATTTAATGACACATGTCTCTCTGTTCAATTTGATGATAATTCTGATTGCTGTATTTGAAGCATCGCATGTGAGAGATATAGTAGTGTCAGTTGAGGGATGAACCAGCATATAGTAGTATGAGAAAGTGATTGTTTAAAAATTTTTAATACTTTACAGAATCTTCAATCAATGGTAACAGTAACTTACTATTTTTGCATCTTCCCCTGAATAGTGAGATTAGAGATTGTTAAAGCTTTGCACAATTTGGAATAAAGGGGTGATAAAAATGAAATATCCACATTAATCTGCACAAGTTGGTTTATAAGGTAAGCTCAGGTATGTTTTATATGATATCAACTCTCATTGGAAGCGGTCTTATTCCTTCTATTGTGATTTCTTATCCTAAACAAGTTTAGAAGTTCCATTTTGCATACGCATTTTGTAATGTTGATGCATAAAACATAGTTGTTTAACATTTGTAAAACTGCATGCCAGTGCTTACAGCTTGAATCATTGTCTGGAGAACTGATTAGTATGTCATTTAAATAGCACAATGCTAAGTTTAATCCAGATAATATCATGTTCATGAATGGTTGAAATGTCTGTACTGCTTTATGTAAGCCAAATATCATGAATGGGAATTGAAATAGCCCGGAAGGAGTTATAATGGCTGTTTTAGAGATTACTTTCTGTACTGGAATTTTTTTAATAAGCTCAAATTAGGTCAATTGAGAAGAAAATATTCTTTCCATGTAGGATATAGCCACAGTTGGTGAGGAATAACAGCAGATATCGATCAGGAATGGTGATATTATTAAGAGCTGTGTAATCTGCACTTGGCCTCTAATCATATGCGTAATTTAGGATGAGATGTAGAAGGTTGACTCAACAACTTTTTGAAGGTCTGCTGAGACTTTATTGCAACATAAACTCAAATTCTGCTTTGGCTGCATTTAATTTTTCGGCTTCTTCTAACCTTAGCTGCATTAGAAGCCCCGTTAGTTTCAATGAAATGTTCTATGTTGTAACTTTTGATTTTATTATTGACGAGTGTTAGCTGTAAAATATCTAGAAATGTTTTTTAGGATTACTTAATACTGTTTCTGTTCTGCATGAATCATTGGTGAAACAATACCATAAAGGAATTACCAATGGATGATAAGAAAGTGATGCGATCGATTTTATTTGTGATTTTTGCTGTCAACCAAAAAGTGAAAGTGAGACAAAGTGTCAGTACCTATAATTGACTTATTGATATAGCGATCATAAAAGGCTAGTCAACCACTCTGTGCAATCCTAAATCCAATTATTGCAGCTTTTGCCCATATGTCTTAATTTAAGTTCCATTAGCTGCAAAGAGTTCTAGTTTTGCAATAGCTCTTTTTTCTTTTGATGATGGTAGAATCACAGAAATTTTGTCACCAGTATTGATTAGAAATTGGGTGGTGCTTTCTTTGTCCCTTATGAAAAGATGACAGGTCTCTACCCTAAACCCTGTGTGTTGTGTGGGAGTCAGGGATTTAATTTTTCCTGCAGGTTTGTGTTTCGCCAATTGCAAGGGTAATTGCAAGGGTAATTACATTTGTAAGCTTTTATTGCCACACCTTTAGTGATAATAACATTTTTCATTCCTGCTACTACGTTTATTTATAGAATTAATTTAGCGAAATCCTAATTGTTGATATCGAGAGTAATGTCTTTTATTCAATTTATTGATTTGTAGCGACGATTCTGCAATCTGCTCTTGCAATTTAACTGATACGTTGTCATCACTGGAGCAAGCTATGGAAGCATTCTGATATGACAAGGAATTTATTTCCCACATTTTATTAGCCATTGTTGCCAGTTTGACTAAATTGTCACTGCTGATAAATAAAGTACTCACAATTGCTGTTGGTAATCTTTGAATCCAGGGAGTTTTAAAAAAAGTTTCACATACCTTATCTGATGCTAAATTCTTCATTTCACTTAGCAACTGTGAAGGTTTTTTACTGCTCAATTCTACCTCAAATAATAATTTTTGAGTTCTTTGCATTTCAGTTTCGATGAAGTTGGAAATTAATCTGTCTTTAATAGCTACGTAGTTATTGTCTCTTGAGAAAGATTGATTATAATGTCCGACACTTGAGATATTTCAGTGTAAATAGAACTCTTGATATAATCATACTTTGTTTGATCTTTCGTAATTACAGCATTTTAAATTCAGCTTCCAATTGGAGAAAACATATTTTTGGATTCAGTTTCCTAAATGCTGGGACTTTAATCTAAAGTCCCAGAATTTTGGATAAAACACTTAGGTGATCGATTTGGAAACGTCCAATTTTTTACATTTTCAATTCATAAGTATCACACCCAGTTGTTTCCAATGAAGTATAGATTTAATGCAAATATTTTGCCTATGACTAACTTTTAATTCTTTAAATGAATAAAATTAGATGACACTATGACTTAAGAAAAGAAAAAAACTCGTTTATTGTCCTTTTAAATAAATTTACTAGTTGTTGCTATGTAAACATAATAATTTTTTAAATAAATGTTCTGTTGTCATTTTAAGAAAAACTAAAACATATAAAAATTAAAAATAAGCTGAAGAATGACCATTGCTACACTGTTATTATTTATTTATATTCTTTCACACAAATTCACATCTATTAAACTATATAATTATGGAATAGTTGATGAAAAACAATATATGACTAACTAATATTTATGAAAAATGTGCCTTAAAATTGAATAATTCTTTCTGATTTATTATTAATTTAAGTGAATTGACTAAATTATTGAAAATAAAATGTAGTCTTTATTTTATGAAACTTAGGACATTAAACATCATTTTCAATTTAAAAGATAACGAACCTCTGAATGTTGAAGTTTGCTTTATACATTCTTTTTTACTTATTGAATTATAAATTTTAATAAATTCTTTGAACAAAGTCATTAACATTCTATAAAAGTGTTTTGGAATCCTAATGAGAAAGTAATAAATTTCATTTTTCATATAAGATTTAACGTACAAAAACATATTTGGCTTGCTGTTACATTTAAGCGCTACTTTTTTGTAAAAAGTTTTATTCATTGATTTCATGATTTTTTCAAAGATTATGGTATAAAAATAGTTTATGTTCAGTAATCATTATTAGGTAAACAATTTAGAAGCGACTAAAATCAATATCTTATTAACATAGAGTTGAACTTAGTTGTTGAATTTTATACTACCCTGTTTTTCTGTTTTAATCATTAGATTATGTATTAAAAAGGTTTCAAATTTCGTTCTGCGCATTATAATGCCACTGCAGATAATCTGATAAAAATATTCTCCACCAGAAAAGATAACTATAAAGTTTTGAAAGAAATGCAGTTTATATTTTAAAAAATACATGACAAATAGCACCACAACTCGGCTGGTTTTTTTCAGCTATAATCAGTTTTGTCCAATTATGTTTAAAAAAAATTTGGTTCCACAAAACATATTACAATTTTTATTATCTATCATCATTTCCCATTTTACCTTGATCTCAGCTGTTTCATTCTGAAAATTTTCATATTTAGTGATTGCCATGGGAAAGCAAAAATGTAAAAGTTCACCGCAAATTTTAAACTAAAAACTATAGAAAAAACAAATAAAATATGTTATATGTTAATTTAAGGGGAAAAACAAAGCGTGCATAGTATGAAAGGAAAAATATATTGACGCCCAGTTAAAAAATAATCCATTTCTTTCATGTAATTATTGATGGAACTTATAATTTATTTTTAAAACATATCTAATTTCATTTTAAAAGTAATTAAAGAGTAAAAAATGTTTTGCTATAAGTTTTCCTGAATTATTGCTCTTAGTGGTCAATCTGATGCTTACATGCAATTTATTGTCTTTTGTGATGGGGATTTAATTATGATCCAATCAGATGTTTTTCAAAATTTTTTTTCTTTACAACTTATTATATTTTTAATCATATTTTCTTTTATTCATCATTATATTATCAACAGTTTATATTTTTGGCGCCGAAATTATTGCTTCGAATTATGTTACACTATATGCTTACTATTCTATAATGTGGTAAATTTTGATTTCTTTTTTTTCAGTTTGTTATGGATTTCAAGCTGTAATTATTTTTTATTATGAAATTGTTAGTATATTAATTTTATTGTATGATAATTTAATGTGCTAGTTAATATTTTTTTAAATGAATATTTGAGTAAAAATGAATTGTTTAAGAGATATTTGATGCATCAAATTGCAATTGGTAAATAAAATTAAAATTTAATACATTTAAATATAAAATATTCATTCATTGAGATATGCAAATTTTAGATAATTTTTGTTGAATAGGAAATGTATTATTTTAACATTACTTTAAGCTTTTAAGCTTAAAGTAATGTTAAAATATTCTTGCACTTCTGATAAATTAAGCTTTTAAGCTTAATATATCAGTAGTGAAAAAAAATATCTATTTTCACAAAAATGTATTATGAAATATATTACATGCAAAATATACCAATGTTTTTATTATTACAAAACAGTTTGCAATTTTTATTTTAATTTGATTGTTATTGTTCATGATTAAGACTGTTTATAATAAACTTGATTGTTATTGTTTATGACAAAATAAAGTTTGTTGAATATAATCAAATAGATTTTTAATACATTCATAGTATATACGCATTTTATTGAAAAATGTAGAGAAATATTTATTGAATAACAATATTTATATTTTGTTCAGTCCAAAGTGTCGATGGGATTATGATCCTTCTGAAAAACCAGAAAAATACTTTTGCTTTTGTGAGAAAGTTGAAAATCCTGCATTTGACAATTGGCGCATTCCACATTCCTGTGGAAACTCCTGCAACAGGAAGTTGAAGCCAGATTGTGGACATGTCTGTTGTTTACTTTGTCATCCAGGTATTTGGATTTCGTATTAGAGAAAGATCTTTTGAATAGAATCTTATAAATATGCAAGCATTCTTTTCTTTCAAACCCAGTACAAAATAATTGGAAACTATTAAAAATGTTTACTGTAATGTAAATTTAACAATTTTGGTTTTTGTTTTGCATCTTAAGATGGTTCAGAACTTATCTTAAGCTGAAGAGTCTAACTTCATCCTAACTCTTATGTTATCATTAAGTGTCAAAATAGTTGTTAGGAAACAAAGCAATTGGAAATTTATGTACCGTATTTTCCTGTATAAAATCTGCTGCGACGTATAATCTGCAGGTCCATTTTTTTAGAGTAAAAAAAAAAAAAAGCCTGTTGTATATTCCGCCACGGATTATAATCCACAGAGATTTTTGAGGTGAATAATCCAAAATATATACTGTTGATAATGTAGTCAAATAAAAAATACTTAATTCGCTTTGATGTTTAAAAGAAAGAAATTATTTATTTTTGAATATCAAATTGTCGGTTATATTTTTCTTTTCATATTGCGATTTTGTTTAGCTTTTAATTATTGTGTTTGTCGCCATTTTTTCTCAAAGAATTCCATACAAACATTGTAGTCACTTTGATACCATGCCTTAATGAGGCTATTATTTCCATCTATCAATTATTCCAACCATTCTTGAGAAAATTTTGTTATTTGGCATTCATGGTAAAAAAAAAACTCAGTTGAAAATGGCGCGATAAGCAAATTTGAACACATGCGCATAAACACTGACAAATTCTACATCATAAGTATTGTTCATTCTAAAAATTAAATTCTTTGTTTCTAAAAGTCGATAGAATTAATTGGTTAGTCCAAATCTAAACTTATGTGTCATCATACATTTGTGGCCAATGAGCGCCAATTCGAAGGCAAGCTGAAAAGAGAGAGAAATTTGTTTTCTCTTTTTTATTGCAGAGAGAAAAAAGTACTAAGAAGAAACTATATTCCACTAGCAGAAAAATTTACTACTGTATAAAATGTAATAAGCTTAATTCCTTTTTAAATAAAATAAAATGTGCAAAGCAAATAAACATTAAAAAAAATGTATTTATTTAATTAAATTTTTAACTAACTTAGGTAAATTTTTATCTAAATTAATAATTTAATAAAAACTTTACAAAAAAGAGGAATTTTAGGAGTTAATTTGAAAAATAGAGACACTTCAGAGCACTTTTTTAAAATAAAATTAGGAAAGTCAAAACAACTCTGATCTCTTATTGTTATTATTATTATTATTTGTCGCCAAGCGGTGAGATGAAATAGGAATTTGAATTTACTTTGGTTGTTCCACAATAAAAACAATACACTTGAAATAAAACAAAACACTATATATTATGTGATCACTAAATTTATTTAAAATAATTAAAAACCTTCAAAATGTGAGTCATTAGATAATGAGTCATCATTATTGGGGTCATTTTCATCACCAAAACTGCAGTTTTAAAATGCATTTTTTATTGTAGTTTTTGAGACTTCGTTCCATGCTTGTAAAACCCAGTTGGAAACGTTATCATATATTGCCCGTTTTAGTTTTCCAGTTTTGGTAAAAAATTTTCTCCATCGAACATCCAGTGCTCCCATAATTTTCTAACCTTCGATTTGAATGATCTATTAATTCTGACATCTAAAGGCTAGTATTTTTGTGAGTCCTCCAGGAATAATTGTAATTTTCACAAATGCGATGTTTAAAAGAAAGAAAAAAAGTATTTCACGGCATGCTTAACATTTTCATGTAGATGAGATTTCTTAGAGTCCATAATTAAAAAAGCTTTAGGATAAAAAAAGTAATTTTTTCGTTTTTGTCAGATGCTGTGTAACCATGACTTTCCCATTTGCTCTCTCACTTAATATCCACTTATACAATTCTTCCTCCTTTTCAAACCAGTGAGGCTATCCATGGCGGTTAGCTCTTTTACATCAGTCGCAGTTGTCAAATTTCAACTTATTCTTTTTCCACAATCGAATATTTGACTCGTTGATGCTAAAAAATCTTGCAGTTTCCTTATTTCCTACTTCAGCAGTTTTCTTTATAACTTTTAGTTTAAACTCGGCTGTGTAACTTACACATTTTGGCTTAAACATGATGATGTATCAATACTTTCAGGAAAAAATTGCTCAGATAAAGACAAAATGCGTTTAAACGAGTTCAAGTTCGTTCTAGAACGATTTTCGAACAATTGATTTTGTTCCGTTCTAGAATGAACTTCCAACTACGTTCAAGAACGAATTTGTCCTTGAACATAAATGGACAAAACTAATAGCTACGATATGTAAACTAAATTGTTAAATCTTTCAGCGTCATCTGTTACCTATTTTACAAAACATAAACGGCATTTTCAAAATTTTTAGCGTAAATTTTTCTGTTGGAAAATAATTTTTTATCAGATAATCCGCGGTGTCATATAATGCACGCCTCGAAATTCCATATTTTTTTAACAGATAATCCGCCAATTATATACAGGAAAATACGGCAATCTTTTGCATTACTTTTCTGTTATTATTATATTTATTTAAAGTTTATGTTTCCTTTTAAAAAATGGAATATTTAGGTGGGTGTTCATACAATCTTATTGATGAGTCAGGAAGGATCAATACCTCATATTTTCTGGAAACACCCTAAAATTTCATGATTCAAGTATTTTTTCTTCCTTAATAACTTTTTGATACTGATATTGGTTGTGTAAATATATTTAAATGTTTTAATTATTAAAACAGCGCTTATGATGTATTTTGAAAAATATCTAATGCAAACTTATTAAACTTTGCATTACTCATAAAAAGTGATTTTTATACATGAGAATATTTATTATACTCTTTATCTATTTTAGAAAGATTGATTTGCTTAAGTGTATTTTGTTTTGCTCTCACATTTTTTTACTATTATATTAAAGTTTTTGAAATGCATTTTTGTGATTAAATTGCTCTTTTTTTAAAAACCATTTTTGTCACTAAATTAGTTGTTAGAAATAAAAAAATAAATTTCTTTTCCCTAAATTGATCTATGTTTTTCTTAATTGATATTTTTTGCAATTAACATGCGTAGATGAAACTTTTGAAAGCAATCATTAAGATCGTCCAAAATAATTATTTTAGATTTTTTTCATTAAAATTCCTTATTAATGCATTTTGTTAATATGTTGAATATAAAGAGGTACATATGTAAGAAATAATATTAATCTGTATTGATTATACTCACATAATACTTCAGTTAAGACATATAAAACACCCTGAAACAAGTAATTAAACAGAAATGTAAGACATTCATAAAAATATTTACATTTTTTGTAATAATACTATCGGTTATTCCATTCTAGTAGTAGCTGTAGTTCTAGTTACTATTTAATCTGAATATAAAACTAATTCACAAAAATATGTAAGATTTTGTAATCTAGAAATTGTTTGAATATATCGATCAGATGTGAATCTGAGCATCCATGTTTGTTGAAATTAAGATTGCAACTACTAATGATGAAACATTCTATGAATGCAATTAGCTTTTCTTATGTCCATAATAGACTGTATTCATTCTACTTTTCTAATTTATTTAATTATTGTTTTATTAAATAAATTGATCTACTTTTGGTATTCTGTGACAGAGTGAATAAACGAATTTAGAAGAAATCATTGGGATTAACTTCTTCTAAATCATTGTACACCTTTCTTAAAAGATTAAGATAAGTTTATAAAATATACCTTGGCTCTTTTCAGTAACAAGCTTCTATGCTTACATGAAAGCCCAAATTAACATTAACTTTTTGTTTCAATAAATATATATATGACAAGTCTATAAGTTAAAATTTTGTTAGGATTTGACATTTTATGAACTTTATCATTGGAAAAGAAATTATAATTTTAGGACCCTAAAATTTAAATATTCCTGTGAGTACATACATTTTAGTTTCTATTAATGCACTCGATATTGGCCATTCTATAAACATATTTAGACTATAATGTGAAATTTGAATTCAAAGGTATATAGAAAACGTGAACATCAAATATTGCAAAGAAAAAAATGTCAAAGCACTTAAAGGATACGTTGTCTAAACTGCTCTTACTGGGTTTCTTGTAATTAAGATGTCAAATATTTAGCGTATCTAGAATAGATAGTGACTACATATCATATTATGATGGATAAAGAATGTCCAATAGAAATAATATTAGGGTAAAATAGATTTTGCTCTTATAAAGGAGAGCTACGTACAAGAAAAGGAGCGATACTTCCATCCTGGGAACAGATTTCTGTCTTGTTAAAATTTTTGAAGTTAAGATTTGAATTAAAAAAATATGTTTTAACAGAAATTTTCAATTAAGTGTAAAATTTCCATTCACTCAGTATGTAAAAACATCACTCATTCAATTCTGAGTTCTACTGTTATGAAACTAGTTGAAATGTCACTCATAGAAAAACAAAAACTTGAATTCAGTCAAGCTACTAAACACAAAGCAACAACTCTGTAATATTAGAATGACAGCACTCTTTTGTTCTAAAAATTATTTACCTCATTCAGAGATTAGCTAAGAAAATTGTTTTATCCAGAATAAAAATGAGGAGTGCAATATGTTTTAAAAACTTGTGTGTCTAAAAGCATGAGGGTATCATTTGTAAATAAGTTGAATAATATTTTTCATTAAATATTGATGAAAGTGTAAATAAACTGGTTTGTAAATGGAGTAAATATAGTAATTAGATTTTTGATGATTACTATTAAATTCATTATTGCACATTTGGGTTCTAAAAGAAAATTTATTAACTTTAAATTCATATTTATGCTTTAATAAAAAATGAAAATGTTCTGAATATTTGTAAAGGAATAAGCTGTTTTTTTTTAATTTTCCAAATGATGGATAGATTTGAAAATAGTTGAGAAAATGTTTTCTTTTGATGGTAGATAGGGATTTTGAAATAGATGGAACGCGGTTCATAAATTGCAGTTCTTTGAAACTTTGCTTTTGAGACTCATGTGAAGTAATTGGAGTGGTATTTTTTTGTTGATATGTAGTGTATTTCATTCAAGCCAATTTTTAAACTTTAAAGAGACTTAATTTGTTTACCTGTTGAAAATGGATTTTTTACAAAATCTTCTGGTTGCAAAAGATTTCATAAATTGAATGTTGTATAGATAGTTTACTATATGAATTTTTCATCACATGAAAAAATAAATTACAATGAGATTTATTTCACTAATATTTGTTAGAAAGTTTCATGACCTGTGTGTGAAAAGAAAAATTTTTAATAAGTGTAAAAAAAAAAAAAAAAAATTGTTAGAGGTCAATAAAATATCTGTGAAATATTTTTTGTATTTTACTACATTTTAATAAATTAGTAAAATTTCTACAGAATGAAAATTCTATTCTTTAGTACATGCTACATTATAAGATTTCAGTTTAGATTTTTTTTATAAGTTTTTTTGGATGAAACATTACAGTGCATGAATTTTTTACTGTTAGTATTTCATTTAATTTAAAAAAATGTCTCATGAAAGATTCTGTAAGCAGTATTAGTGAAAATTTATATATGTTGGCTCATCTGTTTATCAAATGCTGTAGATTGCTGAAAAAAAGAACTATATTGTAGGTAAAATTACTGTTAAAATCCCTCCAAACTGCTTATCGAGAAATAATTGCTAGCTTGATTAAAAAATCACCCCAGGATGAAAAATGTTTGATTTATCTTTCCGAATGCCGAAACAAGTACAAGCTTCAAATTATTCAAGTCTTACCTTCTGTAATCTCTGAGGAAGAATCAGTTTATTTATTTGAAAAATTTAGAAGTTATCTTGCTGTATATGCAATGATAATGTAATTAATAAAATGTTGAATTGTACATTGTAAATAAAACAGCCAGAATTAATTTATATTTATCCAAATCTTAAGAACAATTCAAGATGGTGTTCCAAATGTAAATCTTAAACAATTTTAAGAAAAACTGTTATGGCCTCAATTCCTAGACTTAAGGTTGAAGGTCTCCTTCATTATTATAGATGTTATTGCCAATGATAGAACAATGTTAAATGTGGAAAAACGTAAGAGTGTGTTGGCACAATCCATTGTGTGTTATTTGCGATGTCAAAACTTAAAATACACAAGCATCTTAGTTTAAAAAAGATATAAAGTTTCCCTAGTAGTGAAAACTTAATGGAACTTTACCCAAAATATATGAAATTGCTTTTGAGTTATAGTTCTTTAGCATCAAAACCCCTTATTTCATTTACTGATTTATTTACCATGCCTGTGTAAGTAAAATATAAGGGAGAGAAATTCATCAAATTTAGATTCTTGTTAAAATACAGTAGACGTTCCTTTTTACAAACCTCTAATTTATGAGCCCTGACGATTTTACGAACTATAAACTGGTCCCTAATAGGATCCCATAGACAATGAAAATTTTAATTCCCATTTATGAACTAAATTTTTGGAAACTCTCATTTTTTTTGCACTAGCTTTCATGCATTTTTCATTTGCATTTATTTTTTTTTATCTTCTAATATTATATTAATATTATTTTATTTTATGGTTGAGAAACTTGGAATTATGTTATTATTGTAGTGTCTGTAGACTTTATCTATTTGTAGGTTCCAGCATAAGTATTATTTATTGTAGATTTTTTAAAGCAATTCATGTGGAATTTCTCTAGCCGAATCTAAAATCTGACTTTGCGTGCATTGAAGTGTAATAATGCTTTATGTGAAAATATACTTTTGGAAGGATTGATCATGTCTTGGAATCTTTTTATGAAATAGAAATTCTAGGTTCGATTCAAGTATAAAAGTATATTTGGATCTTGTAACATTATTCCAGGTATAAAAGAATACTTAGAATAATGTTGCAGGAAAAATGATTTCTAAATCCTTTTGATCTGTGTGTGATATAAAATAGACCATTGTAACTGAAGAGAAAATATTTTTATGACGACTTGAGTGAAGGTAAGTAATTCATCCATGAGCTATCGACAAGAAAACTACAGCTCACCGAAATTTCACATCCAGACTAATTGATTCTAGATTTAGATCTAGTTTGTTTATAAAAATTATTGGATGATTAAATTATTGAAAACAATAAATGAGAATGAAAAAGATATTAAACATGAAGAAAATGAGTTAGTGCTGCAACCATCCACAAAACAAGTTTATGAGTGCAGTCAGCAAAATTAATATGCTTTTTGATAAAAGCTACAATTCAATACTTTTCTGCATCAAAAATAAAAAAAAAATGTGTTTTTAAGAAAGTAGTTTTAAAATAGAAAAGATAATTATTACTTTTACTGATTTTTCTCTATAAAATGAACGTTAGGTTTTTTAATTATGAATTTTATTTTGCATATTTTTCATACAGTGCATACTATATAATTTTTCTAATACTTTAATTATAAAGAGAGAGCAGTATCACAAAATAAATAGTTTTAAAATCTAAGTTATTTGATTTATTAGTGATTCTAAGATGTATGCTACACATAAAACTATAGAAAAGAAAAGATTGTATAGTGTGTAAGATTAAATGAAAAATCTGTATTGACTTAAATGGTACTTTTGATATTTTTTTAAATAAATTGCCATCAAATTTCTTGGTTAGTTTTTTTTTATCAATAATGACTACTAAATATCTTTTTATGTTAAAAATATTAATGAATTTTCATTTAAATGAAATATCTTCTATGCAAGTGGTGATTATTATTAGAAACACACACACATGCACAATATATATGCATCTGCACCAATTTAGTTCCTAGGAAAAAATTTTTTACGAAATATTTTTTATAAATTTTTTAAATAAATATTAAATTTATTTTTTTTTATGTTGCATCTCACTAATACAAATTACAATAGAGGCACAACTGTAATTTGGGAGTTTCATTTAAAAGCAAAATTTATGAAATGATGGGAATTCCATTATTTTTCCCATCATTTCATAAATTGATGGGCAAAAATAAAAATGATGGGAATTCCAAGATACTATAAATTATTTATTTTTCTGTTGTGATGGTGCTTTTTATAAAATAGGAGCAGATTTTAATAAAATTTGATAGATTTTAATTTTAAGAAGAAAATATTTTGTACTTGTCAAGCTATTTAATTTCATTAAAACAAAAAGATGTGAATGATGTTATAGAAATAATACAAATATTTCATCCGTTATCAATAATTATTGAAATTGAATATACACTCACTGTGTTCTTAAATCAAGAGCATTTTTTTTGAAATTTCTATAAAATGGCAATGATAAACTTTTTTTTTTTGGTTTTTATTATAACTAATATTTATTAGTAAAAAAAAAAATAACAGAATTGTTGCATTTATAAGTTTTACTGTAAATATACGGGCTTAGTGCAGCGGTATTCGAAATTGGAAAAAGGGTAAGCTTTTATAAAGATGAAGAAAAAGTTATTTAAATTGCCAACCATTTTTTTTCTCTTTTGCCATGAGAATCGCATGAAATATTTCTTGCTAGAGGTTCATGAAGAATTGCGATAAGTAACAAATGAAGTAATTTATGTAAGATGCAGAAACTTGTGATGAATAATATATAGATCCAGAGTTCTACAAAAAACTAAAGATTGTACTGAAATAATTGAAACAAGTATGATATAATTTTCTTACTCTAATTAATTAACAAAAAAAAATGTTTGTAAACGACACTGAAATCAGTGCAAGAATATAATCAAAAGATTTCAAAGATAAAGTTACTATTATTAATATTATAGAGTTTCATAATTATTTGTTTTATATGAAAAATAAATTCTGACAATATATACTGAGAGGCAGAATATAAATTCATTTGGAATCTTATTGTAGATCTATGGGCTGTTTATAAGCAGAATTTGTGAGAATTCCATTGTGCAGCAAATGAAAATAGCATAATTTTGATATTGTCCCAGCTTTGCATCAAACAAAAAACAGGATTCACATAGAGCTTTTTTTAGGAACTTGGACGTTTTTCCATATTGATCATGTATGAAGTATACTAATATCCATGTAGGTAAATACAGGATTAAGTTTGAGGATGTGATGAAAGAGAGAGAATGATAACTCCATAAGATGCCATGAAGGAAATCATTTGATTACAAGATAAGTAGTAAAAAAATTATTGTTTTTCAAGAATTTGATCCATCTGTAAATATATTAAACAAAAAATGTTTTGCAGATTGCAAGATTTCATTGAATGCAAATAGGTTGAGTATGTCATTATGATTTCAAATTATTCAGTCATGATTATAGTATGTAGTTTTCACATTGACCAATATCAAAACTGGCTTTTTGATGGAACATAATTTAGATTTCCCTAATACATAAGGAGCTTTTACACAAAAAAGAATTAAGCTTATTAAAATGAACAGACCTTTTGAAAGCTTATCTCGTGCAAAAATATCATATATTAAGCTTTGTAAAATTCTTGAATTAGATATAGTTAGTTGGAAAAAATAGTAATCTTTCTCTCATTCCCTTATTGCTAACTAAAAAGTTAAATGTTTTTCTATCATTATTAATTATGCATTGATAATAACTGAAAATGTATCATAATATTTTATGCAAGTTGATAAATTGGTTTTATGCATTAACCAATTTATATACTTACATAAAATGTCTCTGAACTGATGAAACAATATGTTGTAAAGAACATTGTAAATATGCACTTAATAATTTTTGAAAAAACCAATTTATCGAATTCTGAGTTTTTATTTACTTTTTAATTAGTCTCTTGTAATTATAGTAAAATTCTACTGTATTATGCTTAGCATTTATAGTTCTTATTTCTTGAAATCTTAAATATAAGGAAAAATAAAAACTAAAGTACTTAAAAACTTAACATTATTGATGCTCTTTTCAAGACAGAAATTTTCAGACACATGAAAATAAACTTAGTTAAATCTATTTAGCAAAAAATTTTTAAATCTATTTTGACTTTTAAGAAGTCATTTGTTTGTTTATTATTGAATTAGGCTTCATATAACTCTTTGCAAGTGAAAAAAAACGTGTAGAATTTTAACCTGCAAGTTTGATAGGTATGTATTTTTACGATAATGAATGCACTTCTTCAAAAATATAAACACAGTTGTGTTTAAATAAAGGAGATAAAACGATAACATAATGTTCAAATTTTGTTTTTCTCTTTAATTAAGCAGTCATTTCTTGTAACACCTAGAAAATATTTCTTATATCTCATAATTCTAATTCCTTAATATTTATTATTTGTTTTGGCCCATAAATGTTTATTTTATTTACTTTTTCTTGAATTTTCAATAATTTAATTTTTAACATATTTAAACTACTTTCTCAAAAATATTTTCATTTTAATGGAAATTTTTTTCCCCTCTTATTAGTTTTATGAACACCTTGTGATACTTAAATGAAATTGAAACTAGACAAATATAGAATATTTTTGAAAAGGTTTATCTATTCAAAATTTATCTGTTAAGATAAAAAGTACTTAATAATGCTATTGAAATGCATTAAAAAGAAAAATAACATGTATATACAAGATAAGTTTCATACTTAGAGGAAAAAAGCTCTTTAATTTGGACGAATCTGATGGTTTTAGTTGCTACTGGCGTGACTTACAGAGATGGATATTGGTTGGAATTGTTTTAAAAGAAACGCTGTTATTTTGGAAGGTGGGAATTTCTGCAAGTAGAAAGATTTAGTACTGATTAAAAAAAAAAAAAGATTTTTTAAATGCCGAAGAAATATTAGAGAACAGTAGCCGTTAGTTTATAGTTATCGCCTAGGAAGTTTAAATTTTACATACCATTAAGACAGGGCACCTTCCCATATATCTAAGGTTTCAAGAGAAAAACAAAATGGTTTGAAAAATATAAGTAATTGCTTTGAACTGGCCACAGATTTCTCAGTTTAAAAGTAATTTAAAATGTATTGTTATTACTTGCAATAAGATTATTCAACTTTTTAAGTTCTTTAATTTTATGATACATGAAACGAGGGAGATGTAAATTACTTAGAAGACTTGATAAAAGGAATCACAAACAAGATGCAACAATGTTTAGTAAAAAGTGGTGCTACAGATTATGAATTATGTATAAAATTATTTTAAATAAAAAATATTTTTGTATCCTTATTATGAACCATCAAACTTTGTTTTCTTAACTTCATTCTCATAATTTTAAACATGACTTAAAAAGTTTAAAAATGTTTGAATTTTTATTGATATTTGAAATTAATAAGGCTCTTTATAATTGTGAATTGCAGCGCATTTTAATTTAGTACGCTGTTTTTATGTGTTACTTTATTGCCTAAAAGTTAAATTTATAAATAAAATTTAGAAAAAAATACTTTATTTTGAATTTAGGTCCTTGCCCACCATGTCCTAAAACAATTTCAGTATCTTGCTGCTGTTCTAGAAGTAAAGAAGTTAACAGAAGGTGTAGCGACAAAGATTGGATTTGTGGAAAAGTATGTGGGAAGAAGCTATCTTGCAATATACATTTTTGTGAAGAAATGTGCCACAAAGGTGAATATTTGCATTTTTGATTATTTCTGTTTTCATTTTTATTTCTTATTTTCCTTTACTTCTTTTGTTGCTTCCTTTGATTTTCTATATCAACTTTATTTTCCTTTTGCCTCTAGTTTTAAATTTATGTAAAATTATTTTTTATTGTTTGCATTCTCCTATTTAATATTGTTTTTATTTATTTATGATTCTTAAAAATTTGTGATTCTCAAAATGTTGCAGCTATAACAAGATCCCCAGTTCTAATTATTCTTTTCTTCTGCCATATTATGCTAAAATCAATATTAACAATATTATTTATTTCTTGAATTGACAAATAAACTATAAAATTAAAATAAGTAATCTAAAGATTTAGTTGCACTTATTTGTGTTGTATAACTAAAACTGTGCTACAAATTTACAAATCAGAATCGGTATATTTATGCATATTTTTACTATACTGAATCTGAATATTGAAATCAAGAAAGCAGAAAACTTTATGGAAAACAAATAAAAAAAAATTCTAAGCATTTAAAATAAATACTTTGTCCTTTATTTATTTTGCATTTTTTTGTTTAAGATAGAGGAGTCTCATGATTAGAATTTAGTAGTTTTTCCTAACAAAAGTATCAATATTTTTATTTATTTACGGAACATTTTTAGTTACAGTAATACGTTAATATATTTTGCAACCTATTAAATTTTGTCTACTGTTTCATGAATTAATGCCAAGTCGAATGTTAATTTTCACATGAAATTTATTTTCAAAACCATACCATGTAATAGTTTCCAGCAATACAATTACTCATTTTTAAATAAATGAAACTAGAATTTTAAAGGAATAATAAACATTCAAAATTGTTTTGTTTTTTGCTTAGGATAAAATTTACTTAATATTAGAGACATGATTTAGAAAAATTATCTTTATTTTTTCAAACTTTCATTTCTCTTCAGTTTTTCCTTTTATCAAATGATCTTGATAGCATTTCCTCTACAGCTGTTTTTTAGAATTTACTATTGTTTTTTGAAAAGACCAGTTTTTTGCATTTTATAACACAAATATAGTTTTTCCGTTTCTCAATCAAGTTGAATTTTCTATTTTTTCTATTGTTTTTTTTTTTAGTAAACAATTACTTTATTCTTTACAATTATTAATACAATTAATTCATTAATTTTTTAATGATAAATGTAACTTTCTTGTTGCTTTTTGATATATATTATGCATGAAATGTATAATTTATATTGGCTCGATTTTAATTGTAACAAATATATAGGAATATTATTTCAAGAGTTATGAAATTCTTCTATTACGACTCAATGAAATTTATTCTTCATCTATGCAAGTAAAATTAAATTATTTTTTGTGAAAGATTTTCAAATTAATATTTTTACCTGGTGTATTTCTAATTCAGTTTAATGGATAAATTCATTTTGTAACAATAATATCAAAAAAAAAAAAAAAAAAAAATTCAAATGTTGAACATAAAAGTCTGATTCAAAACATTTTGTTTCGTAAGAAAATATTGAGAAATAGAGTGAATTTTACTGCCAATACATGAGTTTTGGTATTTGATATCTGTTTGCTAACTGGTAGGGATTTCTTTGTTAGAGCCTTATTCTTATTATTTGGAATGTAGAAAGCTCAAATCTCAATTTAAAAAAAGATTGTGTTCATTAAAAGTTCCTTGCCAATATTAAATAGGTTCTGATCACCATGCTCCCCAGTAAAATTATACTTTGAGGGTAGCATGGAAAGTACTGGAGTCTTCTGCTTAGTTCCTGCATTTAAATTATAAAGACTCCCACTTGATTGTTTCCACTTATCTGGTTGAGTCCAATTCTAGGCTAGGTACTGGGGAGTATGCTGGGGCAATAAATGCTTTCTAAATTAGGAATTGGTGTTTCAAATAAATTTAGATATTTTGCATTTCAGTTGATCAGAAGATTCATCATTAAATATAAATACTTAAGTTATAGAATACTTTAAAGCAACTATTAAAATATATTGAATAATGAAGAAAATCATTAGCAAGAATTTAACCATAAATGAAGCTTTTTACAATTATACTACTACTCCCTAATTTCGAAATTATGATGACTCCCATTCAGCAACTTCTATCTAAATGTAACCAGCATGCTTGGGCTATATATACATGGAAGCATAACGATGGACACATCTGTTCAATTAAGTAATAATTAAAATAGATAAAAATTTGTGTCGTTGATACTATTCCCTTTTTTTATAAATTTCATATTAAAAATATACTTTTAAATTTCGTATTTGTGCTGATAATTAAAATAAGTTCTTTTATTAAATTTGTACCCTATTGTGTATGCTAAAGAGGACTCTAAAATATATTAAAAACATGTATAAATGGGCGTTTTTAAAATGTATACAAATATTTGTTAACTTGGATTAATAAATGTTTTAAATTTTGTGCATTTTATAATTAAAGTTCTAAATTGATAAATATATATTATTAATCTTCAGCAAAATTTTAATATCATTTGCTATAGCCACAATGCAAATATACAAAAGGGGCACTAATATACTGTAGTCACAATGCTATGAGATAGCCAATCTCATCTTTTCAATATTAAAAATTTTTATATTTTTTAAAAAAAGTATTCCATATTAAATACAGTTTAGTTATGCAAAAAATTATGAAGTATTTTAAAAATTTTGTGTGCTTGGGTTATTTGTCAAAATATTATATTAAATTAATAATTTAATTTAAATATTACTTAATAATTTTATGTACGTATTGTAAATGTATTAACAGTATTTAAAATCAATTATTAAATTTTAAAGAAATAATTAATATTAGAAAAGAAACTGTTGCATGTTTATGGAATCTTCCATTTCTGATCAAAACTTGGTTATAAGGTGCATTTCTGCATAAACCTTGATTGTATAGTGTTTCTTAAAACTTTTCTCTTGAATATATATACATACACTCTTTGTTTTGCATAGTTTATCAGTGATATTTTTGTAGTAGCTTAATGTGTGTAAACTGAAATTATTTTTTACCTTTAATATTAGTAACATGTAAGCATTCATTTCAGGTGACTGCTCACCTTGCAAACGCCAAAGTATTCAAAAATGTCAGTGTAAAAGCAGTTCAGTTCTTAGGCCTTGTGATGATCCTGTCTGGCAGTGTGGTAAAATATGTAATAAATCCTTAGAATGTGGACATCACTTTTGTAAAGTTGTCTGTCATTCAGGACCTTGCCCTTCTTGTCCTAATACTGGCCTAAGATTTTGTCCATGTCAAAAAAAGTCTATTGCGCTTCCATGTACAGAAAAAGTTTTACCTTGTGGTGACACTTGTGACAAACTTTTGGATTGTGGCTTGCACCGATGTAATGAAAGATGCCATTATGGCACTTGTGAAAAAGTATGTATCTTAATCTAAGTATTTTAATCTCATGTTTTGAAATTAAAAAAATTGTCGTTAATTTTCTGCTCATAACTCATAATCATAACATCTTTATTGCACATTAAATTTGCAAAAAGAAAAATAGTGATGTATGTACTGATGTGTAAAAAATTATGCTATTTGTTAATATTTGAATAGGATACATAAAATTTACTAGAAATTTGTTTAGCTTTTATTGTGGTAAAAGAGATGAAAAAGTTTATCAGTTGTTTTTAGAAGATCATATATTTTTTTATTTGTTTTTTATTTTAGTCAATGTATTTTACTCCTCTCGTGTCAAAGTTGCAACATAATTTTGTTGAGCTGCAGTTTGAAATATTTTAAAAAGTTAAGATTTAGTAATGAAAAAAATAAATAAATAAAAATTTGTTTGGAAATTTTTTTCACAAAACCAAATGCAAATTCTGGGTTTTGTTAAAAGTCCTTTGATGTGCATTGATTTTTAATTAATTATAAAATAAAAAATATAGCTGGGAATTTAACTGGATGAAGTCATTTGATTTTCACTAATATTATATGATGATGTATGATTTTGGAATTCTCTGCTTGAAGGCTTTAAGCTCATTCCATTGAAATATTTTAGCTCATTCTTTAAAATCCTTTTTTTTTTTTTTATAAAAATGAAATTAAATATGCAGGATCATTCAAAATGCTCATAAACAAATGTATTATTAAAAATTAAAGTATTGTCAAAATATAATTACTAGAATTCATAAAAGGTATGCAAATTGAATTCAAATGATCTCTAAAAATTTACTAAGTGACCATACAACATTTTTAACAAATTGATTCCATGTTCTGTCTGTTTATGTTTGAATTCAATGTTAGATGTGATTGATAATTACTATCAAGGAAGAAGCATTAATATCCTAGAATATGTTATTTTTGTTTCACAAATGCCAAACATTAGTACTAAAGACTATAGTTTGTGAGCTCTCTAATACTTTTTAACAACATCCTCATACTGAGAAAGTAAATACAGATATTTTAATGATTTGGGGAATCCAATCTATAATGGTGATCTTGCAGATAGTCATATCCAGGCAGTCATCTAAATAGAGTGACTGCTGTCTTGGAAAATTGGTAATAGTTCTTTCTTCTCTTAGAATCCTCTATATCTTTATCCTGTGCTGTATCATACCTTATTTAATAATTTTTTTAATAGTCAAGTTAACAAATAATTTAATTTTATGAAAAGAAAGTGAATGATTAATGTGTTGCTTTATCAAAGTTTCTTTGCCAATATGTAAGCTTTTTTGCTGTCCATAATTCTTCAATGGGCTGGAATCAATCTTTCCATTAGAAAGATTCCAATCTGTGTGCCATTATCTGCAACAACAGTTTAAGATACTTTGAGAACTATCTTGACAATTGAAAAGGACTTGAAGCACATTTTTAGGATCTGCTATTACGAAAATAGTTATGAATTGATAGCAACAGTAACAGTTTGTTTCTCTGAATATAAAATTTATGTATAGTGAACTATAAAATATATCCTTTAAAAAAACAAACCATGCAGTCATCTTGAGCTGTTGCAATTTATGCTGTTGTCAGTAAAAAACCTATATTATCTGTTATTGTCTTTCATATTTATTAAGTCTGAAATTTATTATTTCTGAATCTCAGGAACTAATATTGGTGAATAATAAGTAACTAATATTGAAAATATATTTCTTAAAATTTCTTGAGCTAATTAACAAATTGCAACTAAACCAACCTGCAAATAAATGAGTAATTTTACAAAGATTTATACAAAATATCCAGAAATTATTCTTTGTTTTAATTCTTTCAAGTCTGGATTAGTTGAATGTAATTCATATAATTATATTTATTTATGCAGAACCTATGATTAATGTGTTACTTGTGAGTTTTTTAATACATTTCTTATTGTATTTTCATGAAATTTATGTAAAATTTAAGAAATCCATATAAATATTGTAAAATTATTTTCTGTTGAAAGATTATGAAAAGTGTTTTCCAATTGAGAATAATTTGTAAGTTATGAGTTAAAAATTAATATTTTATTTGTTAGTTAAAATTTTATTTGTCAGTTAATATTATTAACATTTATCATACTAATATTTTGTGAGTAGCTTGAATACGAGGACGTAAATCCAGAGGTTAATGCACAATATATACATTGAATATTATTTAAATATGTCTTTTTCTCAAGATTTTGAGTAAATGTCAATCCTTTTTAAAAAATATAAAAATTTTTAAAATTGAAAAGATGAGATTGGCTATCTCATCTAGCATTGTGACTACAGTATATAAGTGTCCCTTTTGTATATTTGCATTGTGGCTATAGCAAATGATATCAAAATTTTGCTGAAGATTAATAATATATATTTATCAATTTAGAACTTTAATTATAAAGTGCACAAAATTTAAAACATTTATTAATCCAAGTTAACAAATATTTGTATACATTTTAAAAACGCCCATTTATACATGTTTTTTAATATATTTTAGAGTCCTCTTTAGTATACACAATAGGGTACAAATTTAATCCTTTTTTGCCTTATATTGTGGGAAACTATTAGACATTATGTAACTATTAAATATTACACCTTAGCTTCCTTTTCTATATAAAAAAAATAAATAAGTAAATAAAAAATACTAGCTAGAAGTATATTTTTTTATTGATTCTTTTATGCTTCTTTTTGTTTTGTTTTCACTGTATTACAGAGAAGTTTCAGAAACTGTTTTCAGTTATCTTTCCTCTGAAATAACTTCCAATTTTTATTCCATACAAATAATGTAATTTTTGCTTATTTTATTGATGATCATTGTAATTCTTAGTTAATAATAATTATTACTGATGATATTATAAATGTTTTATATATGTGCCAGAAACAAAATGATGCTAAATATTTAACAACAAACTTATTTAAATAGAAAATAATTTTGCAAAATATTTTATGCTACTCCTTTCCATTTTCCTCATCTTTGTCAGAAATTTTTTGCTTAGTCACTTTTTCTTCTATTTAATTTTGCATTATTATAGAGCTCATTTTTAAATGAAACATGCTTTTTATTTCATAGGAAAAGGGTTTTTTTTTTTTTAGGGTCAAATAAATCTTCCGAAAATGTTGTTTTAAGTTTTATTTATAAAACTTCTAAAATAGTAATGGGGTTATTTTGAGAAATATAAGTTTTATTTTATTTATACACATTGCCATTTAAAAGTAATTAAGTTTTTCCCCAACAATCCTTGACCTTCCTTGGTTGATTTGTGTTTCATGCTATACCTTGCTAATTACATCCTTATAATATGAAGACTTTTTAGATTTCGTTTTTCCTAATATAAATAGCATTGTGAAAAATATAAAAACTTAAAGTTAAAATCAGCAAAAAGATTCCTTGAATTTGAATTTTATAAATATGAAACCAATATTTTAAAAATATAGTTTAAATTTACTACTAGAGAAGTTATGGAGTTAATATTTTAAAATATACTGTTTGAAAAACTGAATTCTTTTTCTACCTTTTTGGTTTGGTTTTT